>CM065729.1:61805653-61818153 GCA_033310375.1 Conus canariensis
AGACTGAGGGAGGCACCTACTGTGCTCTGTTAAGAAAAACAGAAAAAAAACCTCATCGAAATACTTTGATGCACGATGCAATCCATCCAACCATGGAGAGACAGGGCAGGTAACAGCAAATGCCAGTACTACCAGACCTTGTATCACTGCCTGATGTTCAGCAGAAAGCATTCCTTGCCACAAGGTTCATCAGAAAACCATAGCGTGTCTGCACCACCAGGACTGGGGACCCTCTCCTTCTTTGTCAGTCTGGGTGAAGATTCACGTTTTAGTGGTTGGCAGGCCGTGAGGACAAAGTTTCCCCCCTTTGTCTTTTGCTGTGTCATCCTCAATGCCACTTCAGTGGCGATATTCCCAAGATTTTCCTTCCAGCTCTCCCGCTCAGTGCCACACCCTGGCCCATCCTGTTGCAGCTCTGGCATGGGCAATTCACAGGGAGTGGTCAATGTCAAGTCATCATGAGGCAACTCACTAGAGAAGACACACTACTGCTGCTGTGTCACTTCGGTGATGCTTAGTGGTGTCTGTTCTGTTCCAGCATGGGTATGACACCACCTGCTACTGATTACATAGATCGCTTAGTCTTTTGTAGCCAGCGTCAGTGAGCGACCCCCTTTGAAGGGCACCATGGCATCCATCCTACGATAGTCCCCTCTACACTGGCCGATACCAGCGACCTCAATACCAACACACCACACACATACATGGGGAGGAGAATTAAAAACCTGAGATCACCATGAGAGCAGGACATTAATGGCCACAGAATTTGAAACTCTTTATAGTGATTGATGAGGGTGATAATGTTGAAGATGATCAAGGAGATCCATTTCGATCATAGACTACAAAACAGGTTTGCACTCTGTGGTTCCTTTCATAACCAATCTGAGCGTCGATCAGGCTAGAGAAAAAAGACACACAAGTTCTGCTATAGGAATTTGATCCTCAGTCTCAGAGACCAGCATCCATTCCAGGACATAAATCAGGTGTGTCTGAGTAGGAGATGGTTAGCTGGAGCAAAATACCCCACTACTAAAATGCTTCTAATGAGATTCAAACTGACTACCTCCCAGCTTGCAGCTTTATGACACACACAACTTCACGACAGCCGCAGGTACGTACATTTTTTTTAAACAACCAGACAGTATCACCCACCTCCTATTTCCAAGGCGTCTTTGAGTTCCGCCGTTTGTCAGGGTAATGATGGCGGGTCTGTGAAGTGAACGTGGAGCTCCAATGTCCAGGAAGACGGGCCAGCTTTCAACCTCAGTGATCTGTCTGCCACACTGTCCTGTTTGTTCCTTTACATCTGCCTTTCAAGGACGGGTGAGCAGATCAAAGCCCATGTTACTGGTGTGTTATTATTATTGTTATTATTATGGTTTCCTTTAAAATAATGTGATTTTAGTGTGGTTGTGCTTGTGTGTGTGTGTGTGTGTGTGTGTGTGTGTGTGTGTGTGTGTGTGTGTGTGTGTGTGTGTGTGTGTGTGTGCGCGCGCGCGCGCGCGCGCGTTGTTTTATGAATATAAAAGGTGTAAGAAGGGTTCTCGGGATGGGGTTAAGTAGGAGTATGAGAGAGAGGAAGAGAGTGATATTCGTATCTTCACTGGACTTTGGTCGCCTTTCAATTCTATCAAAGTATAGTAAAATCGGAAATGAAATGAGGCAGAGAACAGTAAACGATAAACAGTAAACAAGTGGGGTATTTTTTGCTCCCATAAGAAAACCTAACACAGAGTAACTTTTAGTCAAGACTGGCACAGCCTTTTAAACTTGAATAAAGTCAGACAAATACATAGACGAACAATCTAATAGGGGGGGGGGGGGGGGGGGGAACAAGCGCAGGCGAACAACTGAACTGTCTTCATAGTAATGACTTGGCAAAGATTTGGACTTAGGGGGGGGGGGGGGGAGAGCTTGAAGATGGAGAAACTGGGAACATGAAATTAAGAAAATATGTTACAGATGTGAAAACTCTTCACTAGCTGCATAAGGGAACCATCGCCATCCCTTTTGAAGGCAGATATATTTGTATTGCCTGCTCCGAGGCCTTTCGTCCGCTGGGTCGGAACTCATCAGGGAGACACGGCTGGTTGTGTCTGCGCTCCTGGCGTCAAATAGAGACACACCACAGTCCATAATACTGTGGTGTTCTCACCACCAAGGGTGCAAAAAAGAATCCACTGGCACCTTTTTGCACCCTTGGTGGTGAGAACACCACAGTATTATGGACTGTGGTGTGTGTCTATTTGACGCCAGGAGCGCAGACATCAAATAGAGACACACCACAGGCCATAATACTGTGGTGTTCTCACCACCAAGGGTGCAAAAAAGAATCCAATAGAGACACACCACAGTCCATAATAAGAATCCAATAGAGACACACCACAGTCCATAATACTGTGGTGTTCTCACCACCAGGGGTGCAAAAAAGAATCCAATAGCACCTTTTTGCACCCTTGGTGGTGAGAACACCACAGTATTATGGACTGTGGTGTGTCTCTATTTGACGCCAGGAGCGCAGACACAACCAGCCGTGTCTCCTGATGAGTTCCGACCCAGCGGACGAAAGGCCTCGGAGCAGGCAATACAAATATATCTGCCTTCAAAAGGGATTGCGATGGTTCCCTTATGCAGCTAGTGAAGAGTTTTCATATCTGTAACATATTTTCTTAATTTCATGTTCCCAGTTTCTCCATCTTCAAGCCCCCTCCCCCCCCCCCTTAAGTCCAAATCTTTGCCAAGTCATTACTATGAAGACAGTTCAGTTGTTGGCCTGCGCTTGTTTTTTCCCCCACTATTAGATTGTTTGTCTATGTATTTGTCTGACTTTATTCAAGTTTAAAAGGCTGTGCCAGTCTTGACTAAAAGTTACTCTGTGTTAGGTTTTCTTATGGGAGCAAAAAATACCCCACTTGTTTACTGTTATCGTTTACTGTTCCCTGCCTCATTTCATTTCCGATTTTGTTTTGATTATACTGAGGTTATTTGTATTTGTTTCTGTCCGTCTGTGTGTTTGCCTTTTGATCTCCCTTGCATCTTTGGGTGGATCCTCAAGTGTAGGCTCAAAGATTGTCCCCTACATTTTATACTATTTGCATAATGCCTTTAGTTTTTCAGCAACTTTTTTCCTCCCCACACTTCCGTTTGGTTTCATTTACTACTCTTCGCTGGCTGCTTTTGGGGTGCTATTGGATTCTTTTTTGCACCCTTGGTGGTGAGAACACCACAGTATTATGGACTGTGGTGTGTCTCTATTTGACGCCAGGAGCGCAGACACAACCAGCCGTGTCTCCCTGATGAGTTCCGACCCAGCGGACGAAAGGTCTCGGAGCAGGCAATACAAATATATCTGCCTTCAAAAGGGATTGCGATGGTTCCCTAAAGCAGCTAGTGAAGAGTTTTCATATCTGTAACATATTTTCTTAATTTCATGTTCCCAGTTTCTCCATCTTCAAGCTCCCCCCCCCTCCCCCCTTAAGTCCAAATCTTTGCCAAGTCATTCCTATGAAGACAGTTCAGTTGTTGGCCTGCGCTTGTTTTTTTCCCCCACTATTAGATTGTTCGTCTATGTATTTGTCTGACTTTATTCAAGTTTAAAAGGCTGTGCCAGTCTTGACTAAAAGTTACTCTGTGTTAGATTTTCTTATGGGAGCAAAAAATACCCCACTTGTTTACTGTTTAAAGTATCGTAAATCATTTCTTTACAATTTTCTCATCTCTGAAAAATAAATTGACTGCGTTATACATTCATCTTTAACTTATTTATTTTCAATTCACTTTTCTGAATTTGTATTATTTATTTAGTTTAAAATGTCAGTACAACCTATGGTTAATATGACAATAAATGGTTTCAGTTCAGTGTGTGTTGTGTTGTGTTGTGCTGAAGTTGTGTCATGTGCGTACACAAAGAAATGCCCATCAGCACATACCTGCTTGCTTGCGCACAGGCATGCAGACACACACACACACACACACACACACACTCTCTCTCTCTCTCTCACTCACAATGTTATTTATTGAAGCACAAACTTACACACATATGCACATGCTTGCAAACGCATGCATGATCAAACACACACATACAAACAAGCGCGCGCACATGCGCACACACTCAGGCACAAACGCACACACACACACACACACACGCATGCACCTGTACACTCATGCACAGCGTGTCTAAGTCCAGTGTGGGCCTACGTAGTATTTGGCTAATGTATCTTTAATCTGTATGGTATATTTTCTCTGTCTGTCTGTCTGTGTCTGTCTGTCTGCCCGGCTCTCCCTCCCTCTCTCGCCCACACACACACACGTTGTGCAACCACTCTTTGTTCATCGGTGAAATCTCACTAAAAGTCAGTATTAACACTGGAGAGTTTGTGATATACTTGCTGATTGTGCATGTGTACACTTACTATTAATTTGCACCTGATGAGATTTGATAACACTTTCTGGTCTAAGTATCTTTTCTCTGCTTTCAATCAATCTGTTTTTATATTAAGAGGAGAAAGTTTGAAAACTCCTTTTTTTCCGCTGTGGTTTCTAAAAACATGCACATCATGCGAAAACCAGAGAGAGAGAGAGAGAGAGAGAGAGAGAGAGAGAGAGAGAGAGAGAGAGAGAGAGAGAGAGAGAGAGAGTTAGCCTGCTAACCGACAGACAGGCGGACAGGAAGACAGAGATGACCATGAACAGATAAACGGGACAAATAGTAAGAGAGAAGGAAACAGAAACTAAATGTGGAACAGACAGAAAAGGGGGGATTATTTTCATGCACTTCTTGAATTTTTTGAAGGCAGAAAACGGAAAGGAGAGAAATAGAAAGAGGGAGGAAGAGAGAGATAGAGGGCAGGAGCGAAATCTTGCATGTGAGTTTAAAAGAACGCACACCAAGAAGACAGAGCCAGAGAGGTAAAGGTCAAAAAGAAACTGAGAAGCTGGGCGGAACAGATGGGGTGAGGACGACGGCGACTTCATTTCCCGAGGCCTTCATTTTCGGATTATTACGAGAGGCCCATTCCCCTCCTTTATGTCTGCCCTCTCTGTTGACAGGGAGGGCCAGAGGCCCATTCCCCTCCTTTATGTCTGCACTCTCTGTTGACAGGGAGGGCCAGAGGGCCATTCCCCTCCTTTATGTCTGCCCTCTCTGTTGACAGGGAGGGCCAGAGGGCCATTCCCCTCCTTTATGTCTGCCCTCTCTGTTGACAGGGAGGGCCAGAGGGCCATTCCCCTCCTTTATGTCTGCCCTCTCTGTTGACAGGGAGGGCCAGAGGGCCATTCCCCTCCTTTATGTCTGCCCTCTCTGTTGACAGGGAGGGCCAGAGGGCCATTCCCTCCTTTATGTCTGCCCTGTCTGTTGACAGGGAGGGCCAGAGGGCCATTCCCCTCCTTTATGTCTGCCCTCTCTGTTGACAGGGAGGGCCAGAGGGCCATTCCCCTCCTTTATGTCTGCCCTCTCTGTTGACAGGGAGGGCCAGAGGGCCATTACCCTCCTTTATGTCTGCCCTCTCTGTTGACAGGGAGGGCCAGAGGGCCATTCCCCTCCTTTATGTCTGCACTCTCTGTTGACAGGGAGGGCCAGAGGGCCATTCCCCTCCTTTATGTCTGCCCTCTCTGTTGACAGGGAGGGCCAGAGGGCCATTCCCCTCCTTTATGTCTGCCCTCTCTGTTGACAGGGAGGGCCAGAGGGCCATTCCCCTCCTTTATGTCTGCCCTCTCTGTTGACAGGGAGGGCCAGAGGGCCATTCCCCTCCTTTATGTCTGCCCTCTCTGTTGACAGGGAGGGCCAGAGGGCCATTACCTTCCTTTATGTCTGCCCTCTCTGTTGACAGGGAGGGCCAGAGGGCCATTACCTTCCTTTATGTCTGCCCTCTCTGTTGACAGGGAGGGCCAGAGGGCCATTACCCTCCTTTATGTCTGCCCTCTCTGTTGACAGGGAGGGCCAGAGGGCCATTCCCCTCCTTTATGTCTGCCCTCTCTGTTGACAGGGAGGGCCAGAGGGCCATTCCCCTCCTTTATGTCTGCCCTCTCTGTTGACAGGGAGGGCCAGAGGGCCATTACCTTCCTTTATGTCTGCCCTCTCTGTTGACAGGGAGGGCCAGAGGGCCATTACCTTCTGCTACATCTCCTGATTCCCCGCCACTAACAGTTTGCTCAGTGCTGACAAATTCCTCTTGCTTCTGTCAGTAGCAGAGAGAGATCATAGTGAGACAGGGACGTCGCTGTGACAGCAGTTCAGAGAAGTGGAAGGAAATCAGCATGACTGTTTGCAGTTGAGACGGATCCTGGTTTGATTCAGCTTTCTTGTACTGTGGGCATGGAACTTTTTCCTTGCTCTTGTGGTGAAAAACGTGTTCTTGTATGTGTATGAAGGCAGAAATGGGAAAGGCTTGACATCGTGAGATTCCATGCACCCTTCATGTTAAGAATTTGCAGTTTGAGTGGTGGCACCAAGAATACTTAATTATTTACTAATTAATTAGTTCTTTCATTCATTTATTTTGTTTATCAATATATTTATTCATTTATTTATTTATGCTCTTTACTAGTTAATTGACATGCATTTGTTTACCCTCAATGGCCTTATAAATAGTCTAGTTGGTTTGAGGTCTAAAGAAAACCTACTTACGTCATCACTTTTCTCTCTTCTGCTACCCCTTCTGTAGTACCAACAGTTAACCACAGTTCTTCAGAGGTCTTTGTCAGGGCCTTTCCCTTCAACAGGCTCCATGGAAGCCCACTCCTCTGGGTGCCTGCTACATGGTTCCAGAGCCACCTTTGTCCTCTCAACTTCTTTTCCTGTTTGCCTTGGGATTCCAGGTCACGACTTGGAATTTCAGACCATGAAGTTGGCCAGAAGACGGTAGAATATGAACGATTCATTCCCAACACGTTTTCTTTGCATACCATGTCCAGCCACTTGGTCAGTATTTTACAACAAGTCAGTGTTGCTGATGGTGTTGCGTCTGCATAAAGGGAGGATCCTTCATACACTGGTGTGGAATAAGTACTACCTTTTCTTAGTTGTCGATGTTGTTCTCGAAGTCTGAGCACGACGAAGGACTGACCGCATGTGCATACACACACAAATATGTCACGGCATCTCTCTCTCTCTCTCTCTCTCTCTCTCTCTCTCTCTCTGTGGTTCTGTCTGTCTATCTATCTGTCTACCTGTCTACCTATCCATCTGTGTGTGTATGTGTGTGTGTGTGTGTGAGTGTGTGTGTGTGTGTGTGTGTGTGTGTGTGTGTGTGTGTGTGTGTGTGTGAGTGTGTGTGTGTGTGTGTGTGTGTGTGTGTGTGTGTGTGTGTGTGTGTGAGACAGAGAGAGAGAGAGAGAGAGAGAGGGTGAGATTTTTATTTGTACAAGCTATAGTCACTCATCAAAAGGGGCTGTATACGCAAGACAAAAACATTAAGTATTAGATGACAAATGCTTATATAGAAAATATGTATGAGAGAGAGGAGGGAGGGGGAGGAAGGGAGGGAGAGAAAGAGAGGGGGGCTGACAGACAGACATACAGACACACAGATAGACAGACAGAGAGACAGACAGACAAAAATGAAAGAGACGTAGACAAGTAAATACACGAGCCTAACAAAGACAAATTGTCAGTCCTAACAGTTGAACACACACACACACATACACACACACACACACAAACGCGCGCGCGCGCGCGCGCGCGCCCACACACACACACACACACACACACACACACACACACACACACACACACGCACACACGCGCGCGCGCGCGCGCCCACACACACACACACACACACACACACACACACACGCGCGCGCGCGCGCGCGCCCACACACACACACACACACACACACACACACACACACACACACACACACACACACACACACCACACGCACGCGCCTACACACACACACACACACACACACACACACACACACACACACACACACACGGACAGACACATACAGAGTCAATAAACCCGGCTCCATCAAAAGCAGCTCTCCCAAAGCCACGAAACCCCCTCTGAAGATTCAGGAGGACAGAGTGAAACCCAGCCAGCGCATGGATAGATAGCACAAGTAATAGCAGTTCCCAATGCCTGCAAAGCCACTATCCACCGACCTCCATCTGAACTCTTTTTCGATGGGAAAGAACAGGAAGGGGAGGGGGAGAAGATGGTGGTTGGGGTATAATTTCCGTCATGAAAGTTTTTTTTGTTTGGTAATGGGAAAAAAAGTTTGTGTATTGTAATGACAGTGATGAGCACCATATCCTTTACATACATTTATTTTTTGTTTCACTAGTTTGCTAAAAATCTTCCAGAGCCTCAGCTTTCTCTGCACCCAACTCTCTCCAGAATGCTGTTGCTTTGAGATTGTCTTACTATGATGCAATGACGTTGGGAAAAATGAATCTGTGGGTTGTCTGCTCTTTGTTGTTGACTGAACAAAGAGAAGCCGTTCTGTCGCAATAGATCTGCTTTCAGTCTATTCTAATCATTAATGAACTTTTTTTCCAGAAGAAGAATAGAGTTTGCATACACTGTTTACCTTATGATGGAATTGGGAGTTCGAAATTACCGTGTAAAAAAATATTCAGGTCAAGAAATAGAGGAGGAATGAGAGTTTAAATAGTAAATTGTGCTTTTTTACCCTCAAAATGGGCTGAATATCAATTTCGCAAAATGAAACATATTTGTTCGAATAACAAATGAATTAACTGCGAAAGAAAGAGGGAAAAAGAAAGGAAAAGATATGCAGGAAAACGAACAAACAAACACAATTGGAAAACCAGCCAAATAAAGACGTGGACAAAAATATGGTAATAAATACACAATGAAACAAAGAAACAAAATTAATGACAAACAGAGGCTATTTTTACGGAAGATCCTCGTTAAGTAATGCTAGAAATATCGGCCACAATGAAGACAGATTTCAAATCAGTCAGATAACGTCTGACAAAATAAACATAATCATTTTTTTTTTGCTGTCCCTTCCTCTGTGCCTACTCAGTGGGCACTGCACACATGCCGCTTATTCCGACCCCCGCCCACAGCCACAGCCCATCCTGGCCCGCAACAGCCTAAGCACCAGCAATCCACAGGGAACAGTCAATGTCAAGTCATCAAGAGGCAACCCACCGGAGGAGACACTGCACTGTTGCAGTCACTTAGGTAGTATTCAGTGGTGCCTGTTCTGATCCAAAATACGCAGGACACTACCTACTAAGCTTCCTACTGACGACAATAATTGCTTAGTCGCGGAGCCAGCGTGAGTGAGTTCTTCCTTTGGAGGGCACCGCCATGTCCATCCACCGACAGGCCCCTAGGACTTTGCTGATACTGGTAACCCTAAACTATGTCCATAGACGTGGAGTGGAGAGGACATCGAAACTGAGGTCACCATGAGAGCAGGGCATGAAGTGCCACGGAATCTGAGACTTCGAGACTTTTTATGCTGATCAAAGAGACTGAGGATGATGAAGACATTGCTACGGATATCCATTCTTGTCTGAAGCTATATGACAAGGCTTTACTCTGCGCTTACTTTCATAATATATCACAGCGTTAGCCAGGCCCGAGAGGTACAAACACCTGCAGTGTTGATCAGGAAATTTGAGAGGTATTCTCAGAAAAGCGCCCATTCTGTGGATAAAACTCGACTGTATGATCCCAGTCTTTCCAACTGAGCCTGCAGCAAACTCATCTCTGAGTGGGAACCGGTCGGGCCAGGAAAATCCCACATGGCTCTGATGGGAATTGAACCCTGACCTCCCAGTCGGGAGTCCATGACGCTAACTAATTAAACATTATCCAGCAGATTCTAATTCATTTCACACACACACCACACACACACACACACACACACACACACACACACACACACACACACACACACACCACACACACACACACACACACACACACACACACACACACACACACCACACATTATACTTACTCATTCCCAAACTAGGTTCACAGAATTTCCAAATGCATTTTAAAAAAGGTTCCAGTTTACAGAAAAATGCAAAATTTATACATCTGTCATTTTGACAGTAAAACCATTCGTCTTAGCGAAAGTAAAATGTTCTACGACGACTATCCGAACTTTTTTTTCAAGATGTTTGGGAGTTTACCAATGAAATATTAATTTTGTGTTGTAAATAAACTGTTTAGAAAATACTCATAATTCTAAGATATTTCCAATCTAATGATATATTTGGATTTACAGTAATACAATATGAGTTTATGATTTGATAAAGAAAAGTGAGATTACAGAAACAAAAAATCTCTCCTGATGTCTGCCATCAGTTTTCCACCTTTATTTCTTTAACGTCAAGACCAATAGCTTTTACAGCGCTTAGTGAATCCCATCGGCTGACCCACATACCATGAGTGAATAAGTAAAAAACTAAAGATCTGTTTAACTGTCTTTCTGTCTGTCTGTCTGTCTGTCTGCTGTCTGTCTGTCTGTCTCTCTCTGTGCATGTGCGTGTGTGTGTGCGTGAGTAAGTGAGTGCGTGCGTGCGTGCGCGCGCGCGCGCGCGCGCGTGTGTGTGTGTGTGTGTGTGTGTGTGTGTGTGTGTGTGTGCAGGCATATCAAATGTGAATAGGTGTAAAAGTAAAGATCTCTCTCTCTCCCTCTCTCTCTCTCTCTCTGTATATGTGTGTATGTATGTGTGTTGTGTGTGTGTGTGTGTGTGTGTGTGTGTGTGTGTGTGTGTGTGTGTGTGTGTGTGTGTGTGTGCGTGCGTGCATGTGTTTGTGTGTGTGTGTGTGTGTGTGTGTGTGTGTGTGTGTGTTCGCAAGCAATATAAATGGGTGTTTTTAGACGCAAAAGTCAGAAACCAAATATGTTCTAATTATGTATTACTCCATTTTGCAGTGAGCCATAAACAGAAACGCCCTGTCATTAGCAAAATGTTTTCCCTCTCCCAGTCCTCCTTTCCTTCCTCTGGTCGAATTAAAGACCACTGTTGGCAGCAGTATCACTTGCCCTTTATTTTAAGCGAACGACTGCGACGTACCTCCCAGGTGTTGCGTGCCGAAATCACTCCCCCTCCAGAAGTCACTTCCCTGCGGCTGAAAAAAAGGTCACGCGCCCAAATTCACCCTTCATGAAGTTAATCCTGATCGACCTCCCATTTTGTTAAAATAAACACCGCTCTCCAAAATTCTCAATGCCCCAAATGACAAAACAACAAACGAAACACACTGCACTTGACTGTTGAGAGGAAAGTGATTCTGAACGTGGGCCAGCCACCCACCTGCTGTTCGAACACCTTTTCCTGGTGGTGATAATTTACCTGTGCTATTGGAAGCGAGGTGAGAATGTATACGCACCTACATTTACTCCATTGGGTGCTTCGGGACTATGTGTGCCCCCAAGCGTTCATTCGGGAGTGGTTTGAGATACACTGGGGTGTAGTTCTGTCTGTCTGTCCACCGCAATCCTCCTCTTTCAAATTAAAGTAGAATGTTTCTCAATTGACGTTTCAGTTTCAGTTTCATCAAGGTGGCATCACTGCGTGTGGACTAGTCCATATACGTTACACCACATCCGCTAACTTTTGAGACCACACTACGTGTGATTTTAAGCTGATGGAGAAATGAATTAACAACTAAGATGAGAGAAATGAAGAAGAGGATCTCGTGGCTACGACTCAGCAGATGTCTGACCTACGCGTTAGCCCAATGCGCTGGTCAGACCTTGAGTGCCTACCTAACATTGGTTGTCTTTTTTATGTGTGTGTGTGTGTGTGTGTGTGTGTGTGTGTGTGTGTGTGTGTGTGTATGTGTGTGTGTGTGTATGTTTCGTGTTTTGTCGTTTGGAGCACTTTGAAATTTTTGAAGGAGGAGAGTGATTATTGGAGCCAAAGGAGAGGTCAACCAGGGTTTATTCTTGGGTAGGGGGTGGGAGTTTAGGCACTCGCACTTTCTCTCCCGCCAGGGAACTTGTTTTGCCGGAAGGGGTGTAATTACAGCACGTGACACTTGGCTTGTCAGTATATGACTGGCTGGCAAGTTCTTGCAGCGCTCTTTTTAACCTAGTTCTGAGGGAGGCAAGGTTTCGTCGGGTGCATGAAAAAGCCATGGTGCCAAGCTGATAGTAATGCTGATCTGGAACTTCTGTTTGCTTCTTTTTTTGTTGTGCAAAAGTGAGGTGGTTTTCCCCATCGTTCAATTTCTGGTTCCAATTGCATCCATAGCGTTACCTGAATAAGCATGTAACCAAGCGTTACCTGAATAAGCATGTAACCAAGCGTTACCTGAATAAGCATGTAACCAAGCGTTACCTGAATAAGCATGTAACCAAAGACTTTACTTTTATGGGCATCTCTCTCTCAGTGTGTGTGTGTATGTGTGTGTGTGTGTGTGTGTGTGTGTGTGTGTGTGTGTGTGTGTGAGAGAGAGAGAGAGAGAGAGAGCGAGAGCGGAGAGAGAGAGAGAGAGAGAGAGAGAGAGAGCACCAGCCTACAACTGTTTATTTGATATATATTTTGCTTAATCAAT
>CM065729.1:61835653-61838153 GCA_033310375.1 Conus canariensis
GCTAAACGACGGATACCAGAGAGAAGGTGTGTGTGTGTGTGTGTGTGTGTGTGTGTGTGTGTGTGTGTGTGTGTGTGTGAGGAGGGTTAGTGTGTGTTAGTGTTAGTGTGTGTGCGTGCGTGCGTGCGTGCGTGCGTGCGTGCGCGCGTGCCTGTGTGTGTGTGTGTGTGTGTGTGTGTGTGTGTGTGTGTGTGTGTGTGTGTGTGTGAATTTGGTGTGTGTATGTGTGTGTGTGTGTCTGCACGTGCGTGCGTGCGTGTGTATGTGTGTGTGTTTTTGAGAGAGAGAGAGAGGAACAGAGAGACAGAGATAGTGAAGGAACCATTGAAGGATTGGAATTCCGATGGAGGGGGTGTCTCTGTGGAGTGGACTTAAAGGTGAAGGTCAGGTCCCAGGGGCCATCTAGGCCTCCGTGGGGTTCAGGGACAACGTCAGTGTCTGGGGATCCGAGGAACTTCGCTGAAGACATAATGGTTTTAGGGCTGCATAGGCGTTCTCTCCTGTTCAGTAAGCACGTCAATGTGAATCTCTATTTCAAAAACCATGCAGTAGAGGTGGGGGCGTACGATGAAGACTACACCCCTTCCCTTATCCCCTCCCCAAGAGAACAAGAGTTTGAGCCAAACGTTATGCTTGAGGTTTCTGGAGCCTCTGAAAGGGAACACTCGCGGTTCAACAGGAAAAATCTTGTGGCTTGACGAAACGTAGCGCATCCAGTTTATCACATTGATTGACCCTATCGGTAAACTGCTATTTTTGTCAAGCTGGTGTCCTTCATTCTTTCTTCATATTTTCTAACAATTTAGTTTTCCCCCATGTTTGATACATTGTGGGCGTGGTCTTCGGTGGCGAAGGTCGTGTGGAAGTGTGTTCCTAGCTCCGTACACTCTTGCAGGAGAATTCCTGACATGTGCACGTGACATTGAACGCAACATACGGTTGCTGGTGGGACATAGTTCACGGTGTCCCTCCTCCTTGCGACATGACTAACGTTCGTTATTGTTAAATGACCTTGAATTGTCCTGATTAAGGTGGCAGTCAGACAACTGTTTAGCTTGATCTTTTTCATGCCCTGCATGACACCGTCAACGCCTCCGGAAAAGAATTTGCTTACGTTGTAATGGCAGGCACTGTAAGCTGAGGAACGCCCACGAAGGGGACAGTTAACAAGCTGCCCCATACTGCACAGCCTATGTCAGCTCCACACAGTGCGCTACACAGACCGACAGGTGAACATTGACCGTTCTCTCTGTACGTGACTGATTTACATCATCCTGATGTATTCACACGTCTGTTTCTGGAGCTGGCAAAAAAAATCCCTAGCGGATTTCAAGGGTTCTATAATTATCTCCAGTGTACTTGTCATGACTTCTCTTTGCTTGCTTCCCCCTGGTTCAGCCCTTTCCCTTCCAGGCCATGCCAGTTACGTGATTCAGTGTTGGACGTATTACATGTACGCCAAACTTGACAAAAAACAACAACACAAAAACGAAGGGCGATTGAGCTAAGAGAAAAGGAAATGGAAAAAAAAAAACCCCTAAAGTCGAAGACATGCTATCGGGGAATCCTTTTTGTTATAGAAACATTGAATGCATCCTGCTTTTACAACCCCTAAGCTCAGGGCTCCGATCATTGTAACGGTATGTCACTCTTGTTGTGAGGGAAAGTTGCTTTCTAGCCTAAGTATCGTTGGCTGGTCACTGCGGTTTCCTGCTGTGAAAGCTGTTTAGACTTGTTGTCCAGTTCATACGCCGGTAATACCTACGGTCATCCTAAGGTCACTGATGTTGCGATATTCTCTACGCTTACATCAGTTCTGAGAGGCAGCAGTGAGGACAAAACGGTAACGAATAAAGGCAGCCAGGCAATGTCTCTCTGTTGCTATCAGTTGTATGCAGATAATGACACGAGTAGTTCTAAATGTGCAGGGATTGTTTCTGTAATTCCATATTGAACACAGACCTTACTGAACCCCGGAGGTGAACAGAGGGTGGCGGCCTTGCTGAACTGACCAACGGAAGTGGGGATGTAGGGGACATGTCGTCTGCGTGACTCAATATCTGCGCGTCTGCGCTCCTCGTTATGACGCGAATGAGCGACTGCATTAAAATCTTAATACGATAGATAACCCGTTGAGGGCCCTTTTTTGCCTCAGGACATTACATGTCCTAGTTTAGACTAATCTTGGACTGTGTTGTCTTGTGGAGTGACGGACAGAGTTGAGGCATAGGCAATGAATGGTTCTGTGCAGAGTGAGGAGCCGTGTGATCCCCAGTGCTGTCAGTAAAGGATTTGATATAAATATTTTTTCATCGTCACCTTTTTCATCCCATCTCTTCTTCCGCCCATTCCTGCCAACCTGCAATCCTCTTTAGTCACTTTCATAGTTTCTTGGAACTCGTCCACCCGGCTTGTCTTTTCCCACTACATGTTTACTTCCCTTGTTCGTCCCCCCTGCCCCGCCTGAAGAAGACCAATAGGTGAGGGCTTGTTATTCCAA
>CM065729.1:61843153-61848153 GCA_033310375.1 Conus canariensis
TATTAAAGAATTTCTAAAGGTCGTTTTGCACAGGTTTCAAACTGCGCAATAACATTTATCGACAACAGCCCTTCTAGTAAAGACCCTCACCCTTTAATTACCAGTTTTAAATAAACCAATTTTCTGTTTACCTATACTAACTGGCCTCACCAGTAAAACGACCCTACTTTCACAGATCCATTTTCCTTTTCACCCGAACATTTTCTCCTTGCCTGTGCTGGATTCCTCTCCAGAAAATGTGTTTCATCTTGGACCACTTCTCTCGGGTGATCGTGTGCCTACCCGTTTCTCTTTGTAGATCGTGAACACTGACGAGCATTTGCTGAGATCACGTCTTTGTTCGAAGTTTTTACCGTGCGTGAGTGTGTGTGTGTGTGTGTGTGTGTGTGTGTGTGTGTGTGTGTGTGGTGTGTGTGTGTGTGTGCGTGCGCGCGCGTGCGTGCGTGCGTGCGTGAGTGCGTGCGTGCGTGCGTGTGTGTATGTGGTGTGTGTGTGTGTGTGTGTGTGTGTGTGTGTTGTGTACGCGCGCGCGCGCGCGCGCGTGCGTGCATGGGCGCTTGTATGCGTTAAGTAGAGAAAAGAAGTTCACACACACACACACACACACACACACACACACACACACACACACAACACCTGCTCCTATGAAGTGCCAAAGAAAATGATCACCCCTTTGAGAAATTGAAAAGATTGCTCCAGCACAATGACTTAATACCTTTTAAACGCCCAGCCCCCCCCCCCCCCCCCCCCCCTACTTTTAGATCAGTTTCAGGGAAAGCGGTTTCTTCCTTATAAACACCCACTTCCAACTTTGAGGTCAATGTTGTGAACGGTGGATAGTATCTTGTAAACATCCACACGGTCAATTTCGTGAAAAGGAGAAAGTACCTTATAAAGGCAAAGAGTGTGCGATGCTTTCGAGAGACTTCATAATGCAGTCCCCTTCTCTCAAAACACTAAAGATCTCTGGATGGTGGTAGAAGGAGATGGGGGTGGAGGGAGGGAGGGAGGGAGCTGTTTCTTAAGAGATTCAATTTTTGCCGTAAAACCTCACAACAAAGATCTTCCAAACAAAGATTGCCTCCCTTTATATAAAGTTGAGTTTTTTTCCTTCTTTTTTTGTTTTGTTTTTAGAACATTATTTCTTCTTTTTGTTTGCGCTAGCCTAAATTCCAAATAAAGAATTGTTTTCTCCTAAGACATAGTTTCTAGAATTTCTACCCAAAAAAGTCATTCTTTGAAAAGTTCGCATACGCAATAATAAATTTTCCGATATCGACTCTTCCGATAAAGGGTCTTTCCCCTTTAAGGCCTGCTGTTGTTTTGTGGAGAACAGTTCTCTTAGGTTAGGTCGTGTTTAAAGCCCAGCCGAGCGCGAAGGTCACGTGAAGGGTACAGGCATGTTCAAAAGAGAACTGACGTGCGTGTGAAAATATCAACGACTGGAAACGGTTGCCAGGGCAAGAGCTGAAAGAAGGAAGACTGTTTTCAAACAAATTGTACCACGGGAAAGGAAATAAAAAAAAAGAAAGAAAAAGAAAGGTGTTGGCATGTGATCTTATAAAGTCACGGCTCTCAGACATCATGGTTATAAGGAAGTTGAAGGGACGCAACTCCCATGAAAAAAAAAGAAGAACGGTCAGTTGTGAACATTGTCACATCATTAATTTTCGTTTTCTTTTCGTCATTATGATTTAAAAAACAACACACACTCCCACAAAACAACAACAACAACAAAACCTCTCTTACCCAGATCAATCAAATGTTCTTCCTTTAAATAAGTGGATGAAAAAACTTTTATTTATTTATTTATTTATTTATTTTTTTTTTTTGCACATGATTCACCTTTAAAAGAATTACTCGCCCTCCCCTATTTCATTTTTATGGAACATATACGTCACTAGTGTACTAAATTTAACTTTCACGGATAACCCATTCCCTTTTTATGAATTTCGTTTATTTGAGTTCTTTTGGTGGGTATGGGTATAGAGGATGGGTATTATGATGAAACTCGATTCTACCAGTAAAACTAGACTCCTGTGACACCAAACAATAGCGTGAATCTATCTCGGGTCAGATTGTTTCGAAGACCACTAATCCCATAACGGACAAAATATTCTGCATCACATAACATTTCGTGGATTAAGTACAATTTTTTTTTTGTCTCCGTGCTTGGTAAGTTTTTTCGTTTGTTTATTGCCTGACTTTTAATTGCATGGTTTGTGTGCGCGCGTGTATGTTCTCTGCCAGTGTACACGTGTGGCTTGCGTTTGTTTGTTTGTTGGGTTTTTTTTTTTGCATTATGCTGGCTACATTGTGGTTGAGAAGTTTTTTTTTTAAATTGGACACAGAGAGATAGAGGACTGGTCTCTTTAAAGATGTCATTTGTAAAGGACTACGGACAGGTCCACTGTTCTATGAGAAACGGTCGGACGGTTACGTCGACTGTACCGCTATCGAGTGCCAGACCGGATGCCCAAGATCAGCCCGATAATGGTTAGGGCCTTGGGTACACTTTTTGTCTCTTTCTCTACCGCTGGAGTCTTACTGCGATGTGTGTGTGTGTAAGTTGTCGGCGATGTATATCGTTTTTTTGGATTAAATGTTCATGAATTATGTATAATACAATTCAGAAGACGAAATCAAATTTCTTGTCATTTTATGACATCTGTGTCTGATGCTGGAAACTGTTGTCTGGAGAGAGAGGAGAGAGAGAGAGAGAGAGAGAGAGAAAGAGAGAGTAATGCTATTAGTTTTAAGTATGGTAGCAATAAAAGTAGAAGAACGATTGGTCTCTGACACTCTGTATACTGTATATTAATAGATAGATAGACATACATTTAGAGAGAGAGAGAGACAGACAGACAGACAGACAGGCAGACAGACAGACAGATAGACAGGCAGATATCGCTTGTTCTCATTGGTTGAGCTAATTTGATTCGACCATATGAAAATGCAAGTATTGTGTTTACTTTCTTTTCTTTTTTCTTTGCAATATCAGTTTCAGTTTTTTACACCCATATACATGTGACTGCCTCTGTCCTTGTACTTGTCTCTGTCTCTTTCTCTGTCTGTCTGTCTGCCTGTCTGTGTTTGTCTGTCCGTCTATTTGTCTGTCCGTCCGTCTCTCCCTGTCTTTCTCACTTGCTCGCTCGCTTAGTCTGTCTGTGTATCCTACAGATCTATCTCTCCTTGTCTCTAATTTGTCTCCCTTTTATACTCTCTCACGTTTAACTCCAACCCCCCCCCCCCCCTCTCTCTCTTTCTCTCTCTGTGTCTCCCACCCACACCTCCCACTCTTACTTTTACCGTCATTACGACGGTCACTTGGCAAACCAGATAAACATGTCAAAGATACGGGTTGATTAAACTTTGGGTGACAAAAAAGCACCCATACCTAAAGGACTGTATTGAATGATATGAAAGATATTTTTAAATAACTGATTGCAGCATACCATTCTAGACACATAGATTTCAAGGATAGTTTATAATTTGCATGTATTTCAAGGACAGTTTATAATTTTCAATGTAACGTAGCATGTCTATCGCTTACTCACTCAACACACGCATATCTCCTACACGCCTCCCCCTCCCTGTGTGTGTGTGTGTGTGTGTGTGTGTGTGTGTGTGTGTGTGTGTGCGCGCGCGCGCGTGTGTGCGTGCGTGTGTGTGCGTGCGTGCGTGCGTGCGTGTGTGTGTGGTGTGGTGTGTGTGTGTGTGTGTGTGTGTGTGTGTGTGTGTGGTGTGTGTGTTTCTCTCTCCCTCTCTCTGTCTCTGTCTCTGTCTCTCTCTATCTCTCTCACCCAAAACATCCACAACGCATGATATCAAACTAAACACCAGTTCATTTTGAGACTCCATGATTCACAATGAAATCGACTATCGCGATATGTGAGGGTCAGCATCAGTCAGCAAACACACACCACTATGTAATGTGATGTCAGGAACAGACAACCCACTTGCAGAAAACAGGACATGAAAACACCTTTCACCCAACTTGCGATAAACAAAAAGGGCTATAAACGAGAACTAAACAACGGCAATAACGACAACAACAACAACAACAACAACAACAAAACTTCCCCACCATCCCCACCCCACCTCTCACCCGCATGTCCCCTCCCTTCCCCCCACCCCCCTCTGCATCTCCCTTAAAAAAAGAAGTGAAAAATAAGAAAGAAAGAGAGAGAAGAGAGAAAGAAGAAAGAAAGAAAGAAAGAAAGAAAGAAAGAAAGAGAAAAGAAAGGAAGAAGAGTCAAAGAAAGAAAGACAGAAAGAATGAAAGAAGCAACAACGAATCGGATATCTACAAGAACTGTTCCAGTCCTACGCAAACTGTGTCATGCCAAGTGTTTCGTCCTGTACTTAGTTTGTCTGTGTCCTTGGCGGTAACTAGCCCCCTGTCTTTCTAAATTTTATTTCATGCCAAATTCTTCCTTTGCCATTAGAAAGGACACGATAGCAGCGAGCCAAGCGTGCTCCTCCTCCCCCAGCTAAAACAAGGACATCAGCATGTTCCACAGAGTTCATTCCTTTTCACTGGAGGAGACAGGCGATAAGTCAGATCCAGCTACGTGGGTTCTCCCTACCTATTCCCTTAGCCCTGCTGTATCCAGAGCCGAGCTTTCAGACTAACCTCGCACCGTACAAGAGCAAAGTCGCAAAGGGCAACAACTCGCTCGTACCCAGAGAAGAAGTCTCTGAAGCCTGATATGCCCCCTCTTCCCCCCTCCCCACCCGCCACCCCCTAACATGTCACCAATCTGGGTTTTAGACGTTTCCACTTGTCAGTAAACACACTGCGTGTTGTTGGCTCATTCTCTTTTTTTTCTGTGATAAGCGATGGTTGGTTTCATGGCAAATGATGGTAGATGAGATGAAAGAGATGAATATGTTTGGTTTGAAAAGACCCTAAGTCCCCCCCCCCCCCTTTTTTTTTCCATCAAAACGAATATTCTATGTTGGTCCTCTTGCCCTTCGTTTAATCGTAGATTTTGAAA
>CM065729.1:61850653-61860653 GCA_033310375.1 Conus canariensis
AACTGTCCATCTACATCAAGGCTAGGGTAAGGGAGGTAACTATCCATCTACATCGGGGCGTAGGGTAAGGGAGGGAACTGTCCATCTACATTAAGGCTAGGGTAAGGGAGGGAACTGTCCATCTACATCAAGACAAGGGTAAGGAGGGGAACTGTCCATCGGTCACCAAAATGGCTACATCAAGGCTAGGGTAAGGGAGGGAACTGTCCATCAGTCACCAAAATGGCTATGTCAAGCCTAGGGTAAGGGAGGGAATGTCCACTGGTCAGAAGAGTTGCTATTCTCTGGCGATTTGTTTTCACTTTTTAAAAAAAACAATAGGTACATTTTATGACCAACGGCGGTACATGTAGTGAAGACAATACATTTGCTGAAAGAAAAGGTAAACCACGATAACAACACTACCCCTAACTGAATTATCTGAGATGATTCAGTTGTTTTGCGTTTTAGTGTTGATGTTGTGAATCGTCTCTTTTATTGAAGATTTATCATTGTATGTATTTTAAATCATTTGTTCACTTCTTTTTATCTGATTACTATCATTATTCTATGTATTTACTTATCTATCTATTTTATTGATTATTATTATTATTGTTTTTTTTTTGTTTTTTTTTTTTTTTTGCGTTTCAAAAGGATGAATGAATTTAAGCAGAAAACATTTTGTCATCGTACTGCTTGTTTCTCTCATTGCATTCTCAACTTCCTACCTACCCGCCAATTCTTCCACCGCTCCTGTTCCCACCCCTGCCCCCGCTTCCCCCTCTCTCTGTCTCTGTCTGTCTGTCTCTGTCTCTCTCTCTCTCTCGACTGTCTTTCTCTCTTGTTTTTTTTTTACTTGGCAAGCACCACAAACTTGCTGTTTACATGGATTGATTCGCTTTTGGACGACAGATGTAACACGTCGGGTATGCAGTATCCTGTGAAATAACGGGAAAGATGTTCTGGAATAAAGTTATTACAGCAGGCGATTCTGGACGTCTCTCTCTCTCTCTCTCTCTCTCTCTCTCTCTCTCTCTCTCTCTCTCTCTCTCTCCTCCTTGTCCTCCTCCTCTTCTTCCTCGTCTTCTCTTTCGCTTAGCAAGCATACCCTCTAAATATTACATTGCCGACAATGCTGTTGCCAATATTTTTCAATGGTATTGATATTCTTTTTGGAGCTCAATAAGAATTCGCCCATGGAAAAAAAAAAAGAAATGATACGCCTTGACGTAAAAACACATCTTCGTTTTGCACCCCCCCCCCCTCCCTCCCTTCATTGCTCTCCGTTCTTTGCTTTGTCACAAGTTCACTCTAATATTGATTTACAGTTTAAGGTGCACACCGATTCCTAAAGGGGCTCTACCTATCTTTGAAGTGAATTACTGTTGGCATTATACAAGATCTGCTGTCCTCAGATCTCTGGCCGTAGGTCTGCTGCCGTCCATTGTTTGGTCCAAATCTTCCAATGTAAGATAAAGTATAACAATAACAATAATAACAATAATAATAATAATAATAACAACAATGATAATGATAATGGTGGTAATAATAATAATAATAATGACAATAATAACAGTAATGAGAAGAAGAAGAAGAAGAAGAAGAAGAAGAAGAAGAAGAAGAAGAGGAGGAGGAGGAGGAGGAGGAGGAGGAGGAAGAAGAAGAAGAAGAAGAAGAAGAAGAAGAAGAAGAAGAAGAAGAAGAAGAAGACTGAAAAATCGACATCATGATCTTTGAAAAGAAGAAGAAAAGGGAAGGAACGATGGAAGGAAGGAAGGAAAGAAGAGGGAGAAGAAGGAGGAGGAGGAGAAGGAGAAATAGAAATAACAGATGGGATCATTAGAAATAAATGCTTACAGAGTATGAAGTATAACAAATAAAGTAAATGTACATTTATCATTTCTACACCTTTTGCAAGAAGCAAATCTAGGTCACTCTGCTGCACATGGCGAAAAATGCAACCCCGCTGCATCGATCACATCTACTGGTTCGTATTGTTGGTTCTCCTCAGCAAAGTACGGGTCCTGGAGGTACCTCGTTTAGATTCACTCTGGCACCGATCGTCTGCAAGCCTGACGAGTGTTTCTAATTTGGGCTAAGAGCAAATCTGAATGTCGTCTGCCCGTTTCAGCTGGGCTCGAAGAAAGCACTGTCGTTTGGGATTTCATAGAAAGTGTTTGTCTGCGCGTGCCACTCAAGCTGAGCTGAGTCAAACCAAAAGTTCCAGAGACCCGTGGGAAGAGGAATGGAGCTCACACACTGGCAATGAACTTTTTCATATCCGCCCGAATTTGAACAAAACAAGGACTGCCTGCCCAGCTCCATGTCAGAGGAGAAAACAAAGCAAAATAATGCAGCACTGAAACATGTTGAAGCATTACCGAACATACACCAAACATACAACTAAACACACAGAACACAGTGCAAAGTAACGTTAATCTAAGGCATCATACAAAAAGAAGCAATCGACTTTCCGGCTGGTATGTCTTCTTCAGAATGACAAACTATACAAACATACAAGTAGAGAGAACTCAAACCCCATATCCCAACCCGCATTGGAATGACCATGTATAAAAAAGTGGACAAAGGTGGGCTAGGGTATGATATTGCCCTCTTGGGCCGCTATGTCAGAGAGTCGGGTAGTTTGGTTTCCTGTCGAATATCTCCTTTGCGGGGAAATAAGAGAAAAAAATCCGTCTGCAGGGGACCCCATATTGCCTATCTGGCTTGACAAAATCCGGATGAATTTAACCCCAGATTGCCTATCTGGCTTGACAAAATCCGGATGAATTTAACCCCAGATTGCCTATCTGGCTTGACAAAATCCGGATGAATTTATCGGACCTCTCTGGGTGGGTCGTAGAGTTCGTTTATCCGCGTGTAAATATGGCTGCGCTCGTGTTACTCTACTTGAGTGAAGGCGTGTGTTTGGCATTATTCTCCCCAAATGTCTTGTTTGAATTGCAGGGTGATGGTCGGACATGTGGCTGGGGAAGACACGTGGTGTATTGCATTGCAAACCAGGCTAATCTCTGCCAGCAGCGCGCTTCACATTCACTGAAGTTTGGTTTGCTAGCTGCTGTCCCATTCTCTGTTCCTAAAGTGAACTCAGAGAACGGAACTAAACGCTGAAAGATTGATTACGTCATTTCGTTTCGTTTTGTGTAACCACTCATGGTAAACAAAACGTGATGACAAACAATCTCAGTACTGTTTCTTTGGATGCCACCACCGCCTCCCAGCATGCCATGGTTCAGACACGGTGAACCACTCACAGTTCACAGCTCTTATGGTCCCCTCCCTCTCCCGACCCCCCCCCCCCCCCCCTCATCATCTCTACTCCTACTCCTCCTGTCTTGGGAATGGAAGTTTGTGTCACGTGTAGTGCCAGTTTTCAGTTTCATCAAAGAGGCTCCACTATCCACAGACCTCGTCAGTTACACGCGAAGCTAGAGTCCCTTAGTATGTGTTGATCGTGAGAGCATGAGCATACACATCGTCTCCTATCTGATGTACGATATGGCGTAGCTGTACGTAGGCCTACCGTGGTCTTAGTGCTAAGTATACGGGATGTAGAGTGTGTAGTGTATGTAGTCCACACTGAAACCAGATTTTCACGATCCCCATCTGCTCTCCAGGAAATAGGGAGGGGGAGAGAGGGGCGGGGTGCAGGAGTCTGGAATGGGTTAGGGATAAAAGAATGCCGATTGAATGCGACTGTGCGGTTCCTCTGCACACCGAGCGATTGCTTCTCCAGCCCTGCGACCAGTTTGGTTCTATTCCAGACTGCACTGCAGGCAGACCAGCACACAACCAGTTTGGTTCTATTCCAGACTGCACTGCAGGCAGACCAGCACACAACTGCCAGACCTCGGTCAGGCACCATCTGTGCTGGCGTTTGTCCGGAATCACTCGAAATGAAGAGATGGGAAGAAGGGGTGGAGAGAGGACGTGTGTGGAGCGTGACCTGCGTGACTGCGCGCGCGCGCGCGCGCGTGTGTGCGCGTGTGTGTGCGCGCGCGCGCGTGTGTGCGTGTGCGTGTGTGTGTGTGTGTGTGTGTGGTGTGTGTGTGTGCGTGTGTGTGTGTTCGTCAAGCTAACGTCTTTCCACTTAAGTAAAAATCAGAAAACATGTTGGAGGATGTAAGTGTGTTTGTGAATTTGTGCTATAATGGCAGGACGTTAAAATGAAAATGCTCCAACGTCGGTTGCCAAAAGGTTAATGAGATATTTGCAGAAACAAGCGGTGAATTCTGAAATTTTATTTCTGATTTTAATGAAGTGTACAGGAGTAGTGGAACGGCATCTCTCTCTCTATATCTATCTGTGTGTGTGTGGTGTGTGTGTGTGTGTGTGTGTGTGTGTGTGTGTGTGTTGGACAGAGATGAAAATTCTCGGAAGAAGTTCGAACTATCCAGTCTTTAACATTTAGGATCTTTCTGCCTGGAATCCTCTTTGTCTGCAATACAAATAAAACAAAATATTATCTTGAATGGATAAAGGTAGAAATAGGATTCTTTTGTTTAATAATGTTCGGTTATTTCTTCCCCTGTGCACAAGAAATGATATCATCTTCTGATTGCTAGGTGAAGCAATGGAAATGTTCACTATTAAAGCAACAAATCATCCACAAAGAAAAGCAACTCTGGCTTCCAAACAGTAAAATGTGAAGGGTCATAACTCTAAACTCAACACTGCCTGCAATACACACCCATCACCTGGCAGATCCAGCACATGGAGGCCCACAGAACAAACCCACCTCCCACCTTCACCACAACACAGCCCCCCTCCTCTCCCTTTCCTGTCCCCTCCCCCGCCATCGCACATCACCCCCCCCCCCCCCCTCCTTCAGAATATTCCCCCAAATCAAAATCTTTCGCACCTACTTCTGAAAACCCTTCTTGTGATGACACCTTCCCCCCTTCCCCTTCCACCCCTCCCCCTCCACCACCCTGTCCCTTCTCGTCACCAACCCCCCCCCCCCTTCCCTCTTATCCCTCTCCCTCACCCACCCTCCACTCGTACTCCCCACCCTAAGTAGACGATTTGTTTTGCGTTGTCTTCTCATACACAACCAAGCCCTTCTGTGTAATGCTTAAAGAAAACATGTGTTGTTGTGAGACTGACTCATACACAGAAACATGATCTATCGTCCTGGCAAATTTCAAGACTGGGGAGGCTATTATGAAAAGCACAGAGCGGGAAAGGGGTAAAAACCCGAGGAAACAACACTTGAAAGGTTCCAATGTTGTTTCATCACAAGGAGCGGCCGTTCGAGACAATTAATTTGGGTTAAAATGAACAAACCAGCGGCCTGGACATTGAAAATGTCTTTTGTTGTTGCGTCAAGTGTATGCGTGCAGCGTTTACTTGTGTATATCCATGTTATGTTCCACTTTTTTTTCTTGATTGAATCGTTGATTCATAAGTTGATTGATAACTCTTGTTTGCTTTGCGTTATTGAGTGCTGGGTTGATTGATTGGTTGACGTGGTTTCTCAGATATGCTATTTTCTGTAAGCATTTATTTACGAATGTGTTCATCAGCTATTTAAGACGAGCATCTCTCTCTCTCTCTCTCTCTCTCTCTCTCTCTCTCTCTCTCTCTCTCTCTCTCTCTCTCTCTCTCCAACTTTTCCTTTTTAGGTTTTCTACCCAAACTGAGCATTACATCTTCATTTATCACATTTCACTCCATCTCATTTTTATGGAAACATTTTATTCACTTTGTTTCATTTTTATTTGTCACATTTATTTATCGTTTCTATACGCTTGCAACTGTGCACATTTCGTGCCTGCCTTCACGTGTTTGTCAACTGTGAGTCACGAAATTGTCAGGGCAGAGCAGTCGATTAATGGAGTAAGAATAAGTGAAGGAATGAAATACAGAGAGAGGATAAATAAAGAGAAGAAGAGAATAAAACGGAGGCGAGGCCCTGGCTGCGCAATTCTCTATTGATTAGCTATCACAATGTTTTGTCTTTGACGTTCTTTAACACACACACACACACACACACACACACACACACACACACACACACACACACACACACACACACACACACACACACACACTGTCTCTGTCTATCTGTCTGTCTGTATATCTGTCGGTGTGTCTCTCCGTCTCTGTCTCTCTCTCTCTCTGTGCGTGTGTGTGTGTGTGGTGTGTGTGTGTGTGTGTGTGTGTGTGTGTGTGTGTGTGTGTGTGTGTGTGTGTGTCCGTGCGTGCGTGCGTGCTCAGTCTTTTCGTCCTAATTTTATACTTGTGTGTGAGTGTGCTCCGTGGTGTTTTCAGGGTCAGTAATACCGCTCTGGGAAATGCTGTTCGGTCTGAAATGTGCGCAGTAATGTGCAAGAATAGTGAAGGGAATATTCTCTTTCATTTGTTTCACCGTTTGATGGGCTTAGAGATCCCGATATATTGACACAAATCTCAAACATTGTGGTGTGAAGGGAATATTCTCTTTCATTTGTTTCACACCGTTTGATGGGCTTAGAGATCCCAATATATTCACACAAATCTCAAACATTGTGGTGTGAAGGGAATATTCTCTTTCATTTGTTTCACCGTTTGATGGGCTTAGAGATCCCGATATATTGACACAAATCTCAAACATTGTGGTGTGAAGGGAATATTCTCTTTCATTTGTTTCACCGTTTGATGGGCTTAGAGATCCCGATATATTCACACAAATCTGAAACATTGTCTGAATATGATAAGGGCAAATCGTTTTACGCTGTTGTCTTACACCCTCTCTCTCTCTCTCTCTCCTCTCTCTCTCTCTCTCTCTCTCTCTCTCTCTCTCTCTCTTTGTCTCAAACACACACACATACACACACACATAGACAGACAGACAGACAGACAGACAGAAGACAGACAGACACACGCACACACACAAAGACACACACACACACGCACGCACGCACGCACGCACGCACGCACACACCAACACTCACACACGCACGCACGCACGCACGCATGTATGCACGCACACACGTACGCACGCACGCACGCACATACGGACACAGACACACACACACACACACACACACACACACACACACACACACACACACACACACACACACACGTCTCGCACACCCCCTTTCGCACCGTCCTCAACGCACTCTCCCAGAAAGCCGCTTAATTAGTTTAAAAAAATGAAAAGGACGGGAAACTCAAACATTTGAAGAATCATAATTCCTTTGATTTTTTTTTTTTTTTTTTTTTTAGTATCAATTTTCTCCTTCAAACAGAATTACAGCCTTCACGTTCAAGCGTAAGCAAATGCCACTGGACAGTCCAACAGAACTAAGAATTCAAAGAAAATAGGAAATTTCAGTGCGGTCAAACGAAAGGAAGAAACCAATGACAAAGCAAACACTGCGCGTACTGACCAGTTTGGTCTTTTTCAGGCTAAACAAACAACATCAAAGACAATGAAAACAGAAGTTCAAAGGGACAGTTACTGATCTTTTAAAGAATGGATGCAAAAGTGACTTCACTTTTTCTTTTTAAGTTGTGTTCTAATTTCCGCCTACAGTCACTTCAATTTCAAACACTTAAAAACAAACTACTGTGTGTGTGTGTGTGTGTGTGTGTGTGTGTGTGTGTGTGTGTGTGTGGTTGTGTGTGTGTGTGTGTTCACAATCTATAAAGTGAGTTTACCAACTGGTCAAAAACCTGACTAGTGGGTGTCTTTTTTGTCCTAACTTTTTTTTTTTTTCGTAAACCCACTTTGTTTGAGCATAGATCGTTACATATTTTTACCGTCTGAAGTGTTTTCAAAATAACCTCTCAAAAGATAACTTAGAAAATGTAAAACAACGTTTCAGTCTAAGAGTGGTCCAATGTTGAGAATTTTTTTAGTGTCAAAAAATGATGAAAAACAGTTTCGCGGAGTATTTTTGTTTTGCTTATATCAAGGGATTTAATGTCAAGATGACGTATTGAAACTTGACATTCTTTCCGTACATCATGTTGGTCTTAAAAGTGTATCTGAAAATACAAGAGAGAGAGAGAGAGAGAGAGAGAGAGAGAGAGAGAGAGAGAGAGAGAGAGAGAGAGAGAGAGAGAGATGGCTACTATGTCAAACGTATTTTGCAATCTTCTATCTGTTTGTCGGTCTGTCTCTCTAACTGTCTGTCTGTCTGTCTGTCTGTCTCTGTCTCTGTCTCTGTCTCTGTCTCTCTCTCTCTCTCTCTCTCTCTCACCTCCTCCTCCTCCTCTCTCCCTCTCCCTTTCGCTTATTCTCTCTCTCTCTCTCTCTCTCTCTCTCTCTCTCTCTCTCTCTCCTGCTCCTCCTCCTCCTCCTCCTCCTCCTCTCTCTCCCTTTCCCTTTCGCTCGTTCTCTCTCTCTCTCTCTCTCTCTCTCCTCTCTCTCTCTCTCTCTCTCTTTCTCTCTCCCTCTCTCTCCGATCACCTTGTTAAGAAATCACCTGCTAATGCACGTCGCAAATACACTCGAATAATTCGAGCACAGAAATGATATCGAGCGAAGACTGAAACCAGATTATGAAGCAAAAGAACAAACAAAACCCCAGAATGAAACCAGGACGTCAAACCATTTTGCAGACTGCGTGTGAGCCTTGAGCTCTTTCATGCCAGCAGGACATTCTATGAAACCTTTCAGCAGTCATCGACAAGAACGCTGTACAGTGTCCCTGTAGAACTGCCGGCGGGTCTTTCGGTAAATCAGCTCCTCCGCCTTATGGAAGTTCTATGCCAATAATTTCTTGTTTTCTGCCACCCTTTTCGACTGTCCTCATTTTCCAACTGTCATCTACTGTCTTTCTACATTTGTGGATCATTCTCCAGTCTTTGTTCTGGAATCTCTTTAACACGTTTAATAAAGACAGGGACTGACAAATGAGCTGATCATGGGGAAACGCCTGAAATCAACAACAGATGGCATCAGAAGTGTTAAAGCGCACCAGATTGCTACATCCATGTTTAAACGTCACTAAGCGTTGCAACTCAACCATTAAAAAGAAAGGGGGAAAAAAAGCGCGAACAAACAAGACATAAACAATCAGACATTTGGCGCCAGTTCATTATGCCAGCTAATCTCCCAAGGCCAGGGTATTGACTGGTGACGAATGTTGAATGGTCATGAACACACACATCATGCGAAGCCTTAGCTGTTGTCACACACCGATAATTTGACTGGGCTGCTATTCCAGAGTATGAGAAGCAGAGTTTGGACATTAGAAGAAACGAGGGAGGGGTGGGGGAGGGGAGAAGGTAGAACGGGGAGGATACTAAGGAGGAGAAGGGAGGAGGGACGGAGGGTGACTGAAGAGGGGGCGGGAGATGGGGGGGGGGGGGGGGAGACTAGCCAACAGAAAGCCAAGATTGCAAGGAATCATGTTTAGATGCTGAATACCAAGCAGAATTCTCTCTCTCTCTCTCTCTCTCTCTCTCTCTCTCTCTCTCTCTCTCTTCTCTCTCTCTTCGTGTGTGTGTGTGTGTGTGTGTGTGTGTGTGTGTGTGTGTGTGTGTGTGTGTGTGTGTGTGTGTGTGCCTGTTGTTTGTGTCTGTGTATGTGTCTATATCTGTATGTCTGTGTGTCTTTGCGTTTGTGTGCCAGTGCCGGCATGTGTGTGTGTGTGTGTGTGTGTGTGTGTGTGTGTGTGTGTGTGTGTGTGTGTGTGTGTGTGTGTGTGTGTGTGCAGTCTTCAGCAGTTATGTGACAGGACTGTCACAACTGCTCAAAGACCTGATTCACTGAAGAATTCTCAGCCAGGAGACGAAGGTCGACTCCGAGCAGACATAACATCAGTAAACGGTTCTGGTCACTCCGAGCAGACATAACATCAGTAAATGGTTCTGGTCACTCCGAGCAGACATAACATCAGTAAATGGTTCTGGTCAGAATAAGGTACTCCATGATTCTCAGTGCTGTCAGTGAAGGATTTCCTATTCATAGTTCATCGTCAACATTTTCATCCCATGTCCCCCAACAACCCATCATCTCCTTCCATCACTTTGATAGTAACTGTGAAATCCGCTCTCCCACAAG
>CM065729.1:61875653-61893153 GCA_033310375.1 Conus canariensis
CCCACAGAAGTAATCTGTTATCTTCTCCCCTTGAGAGATCCATCTTGCTCTTGATCTTAACAGAACACCTTCCATTTTCTTTTCTCTTATAGCCTGAAGTCTTTCGTTCATTGTTTTTAGTTTTGTCAAATCTTCTGTGGTCTTTGGATTTTGTCTTTCTAAGGTTTGAATACCTATTATAAGTTCTTTTTCCTTTTTCTGCGTTTCTTTCTTTTTAAATGATGAATAGCCTATTGTCAGGGAACGGATTTTCATTAGTAGTACATCTAAAAACAACTGTTGTGTTATGTTAAATTCTAAATTGCTTAAATAGGTTTGGTCAAATTCCATATTGTCATCGTATCTTATGCATACTCTTTTATAGTCTCTTTAATTGTATGTCTGACCCTAGTAACATATTGAGAATCCTTTAATAAAGAGCAGTTAAACTTCCAAAATGTGTTTGGTTTCGCCTGAAGCCCGTTTTTAAACTTTAACACCACCATAGAGTGATCAGTCCTGTAACCAGGGATAATTTCGCAGTCAGCGACATCAGACACTAAATGTTCACTTATGAGATAAAAATCTAGTCTGCTTTGTTGTCTTGTGTAGCTCTTCTCCAAGTAAATTGTCTGTTACCGGGATAGAGCTCACGCCAAATGTCGATTACATCTAAATCTACCATCAGTTCTTCAAGTTTTTCGGTAGCTTTAGGGTTATTAATATGCTTGTAATTATCATAATCAATGTTTGGATTTAACACTAAATTCCAGTCTCCCGCTAATATAAGATTCTGATTAGGTGTTCTCAATTCATGTATATGGTCTTCAATTTCTTGATAAAAGTCGGGATAATCTCTATTCGGACCATAAACATTAATTATAAGAAATTCCTTGTTCATGAAATTCAGTGAAACAAACATATAGTTTCCTTCCGTATCTTTATAAACTTTCTTGAATTTAAATTCAAAGTTATTATTAAATAGGATAGCAACACCCCTAGAATTTGTACCATGAGAGGCAAAATAGCACTGATATCCCCATTCGGCTCTATAGTACTTGTCCATGTTAGGATTTAAATGAGTGTCTTGAAGTAGGAATATATTATGACCCTTTCCCCTTAAATAATGAAAAACGTCTCTTCTCTTTTTTAAGTCTCCTAATCCCTGGCAGTTTACAGAGCAGATAGTAATGATTTGATCCATTTTTGGAAAGAAGAGTGCAGATCGTGAGGTTTACCTTGAAAAACATGGTTATGTGTGCATATATGACAACAGTACATCATCTGAAGATTTGAAAAAAAACAACACTAATTTGGGAATGTGCATTGGTTAAACAAATAATCACTTTTACAAATACAATCACATAAAAAAAATCAAACGTACAGTCACATAAACAGTTAAACCTTAGCAAACAAACCAAAAAGAAAAGGAAATGTGAAATTGTAATCCCTTGGGCTGTGTTCACGCCACCAGCCAACGTTACATATAAATCACAGTTTTTAAAGTGTGCCACGAAAATTTAACAATTGCACGTCTCCTTATCCGACTTTTACGGATGGGATGTTCAATAACGTTTAGGGATAAGGGAAAATTGGAAAGGGGAAAAAGTTAATGTATGCAGCAAAAGAGAAAATCTGATCTTTTAATATTTTGAAAAATATCATACCAACAAAGGACTGAATACAAATGTTTACGAATATAACTACAGTTTCATCCCGTTCTATATACATCCATATGTCATTTACGTGCATATACGAATCATGAAACTGATTCACTCACTCAAAGAATTTCACAATGTTTTCACAAGAAACATCAGTACATCCACCCGCTGAGCAGTAATGACATATCAGGTGAGTATAACACACACACACACACACACACACACACACACACACACACACACACACACACACACACACAACATATATATATATATATATTTATATATACATATACATATATATATTATATATACACACACACATATATATACACACACACACATACATACATATACATATATACACACACATACACACATATACACACATACATACACACACATATAATATACATATATATAATATATATATATATATTACACATATACATACACATACACACATATACACACACATATATATATACACACATATATACACATACATACACATATATGCAAAGGTGCCAAACTTTTGCTCTGGTACTTCAACAGCAAGTTCATGGAGATGTGTTATATACAGTGTTGATCACAAGTCCATGAATAATAAATTGCCCTTTATTTATTATTTTTTTTAACAGATTATTAAGTAACTAGAATTCCTCTCTCTCTCTCTCTCTCTCTCTCTCTCTCTCTCTCTCTCTCTCTCTCTTTCCCATCCCCCCACCCCTCTATCTCTCGCTGGGTTTATACACCCACACGCATGTGCATCCACTCACATACAAACATACACACTCCCATTTTATAAAGGTGTATCTCTCCCCCCTCTCCATCACAGAGGTATGTTTGATCAAGGCTTTCGCATGACATAATGATGTCGTGAGTACATCAAATATCAAGCAGAAAAAAAAGCAAACAGCTTATGTCAACATAGCAAACTTTAACATCTTTATGAATCATTTTCACATAGCTATTTTAATAGAGATTCAAATATGTACCAACGACAATATGACAATCTAATCTCATTTTTGCGAACAGAAGGGCCCCCCTTTTCCTTTTGTTTCCCTTCCCCTTCTCTCCCTTTTTCTCCCTTTCGCCTTCCTTTTCTCCCTTTATATATATATTTTTTTTTAAAACAGTATTTAAGCTATTTTTGGTGTTGGCAGAGCATAAGGGTGATGGTGAGAGAAGAGAGTGACTATCATTTAGCTCCTATACATCAGCACAGATCCCTTCGTCTTCTTTTCCTATTCTTTTCCCCTTTTTCCTTTCTTTTTTTTTTCTTCTTCGCTTTTCCCTTCCTCCCTTTCCCTTTTTTTCCCCTCCCTTCTCCTGTCTCTCCTCTTCCTTTTTCATTACCTTTCCGTATGCACAATGTCACGATTAAAAAAATAATAATAAACAGCAACAAAATAGACCCATGAAAAGCCAAGGTATTGTGAGAAGGGGGTGGGAAACCACACACACACACACACACACACACACACACACACACACACACACACACACACACACCCCATGGCGTAAATTACCAATTTCTCTCTCTCTCTCTCTCTCTCTCTCTCTCTCTCTCTCTCTCTCTCTCTCTCTCTCTCTCATTCACACAAATACACACAGGCAAACACACGCTCCCCCCCCCACCCCCAAATACGCGCGCGTGCGCGCCTCTGACTGGGGTGTCTTGTTCACACTATGGTACCTTGCATCTTCTTCAAATGTCCCGTCATTACAAGGGTTTGACCAATGTTCTATTGATAACCGAAAGGAGGGCACCATGATCCGGGAAACAAGGCATGGATCGTATACACATTGCACGCTGTTCTTCAGTCACTGCCAAAAAATAAAATAAAATAAAATAAATAATTATAATAAAAAAAGAAAGAAAACCGTCGACACTTGTGAAAATATTTTCCCATAAGAATATGAACGAGCAACATATTCAGCGACGGCTTGAGGGCATGTCCATGTAAACTTTTGACGTTACCTATATTGGCACCTTTAACATTCACAAATAATTTGCACAAACTTGTTGATTTTAAAATCTTCAACTGGAAGCTGCATCCTGTGATTCCTTCACTTCCTGGCTGGCCATGTCCGTGCTGGAGTCAATGTCCCTGTTCTCACAGGCGTCAGAATTGGCGCTTTTTCCTGATGGACATTGTTGGGAGTCGCCGACACCTGGTCTGTATGGAGAAGCAGTCACAGCGTCAGAGAAGATTTCCGCCCGTTCCTCCGCACTGACTACTTGTGCCTCTCGAGGCTGGGAACGCCTCTCTCCCCCCTGGCGGCTGCACGTTGAGGGAAGAGCTTGCTGAAGGGGGCGGCCGGACATCCTTCCATGCAGGGCTCCTGTTCCCTTGCTGTCCCCCTCTGCCCCTGCCGCCTCCACGTAGCGCTTTGCCAATGAAGGTAGACTGACTCCCTCGTCCCCTACCTGCCCCGGGTCTGCTGTACTGGGCCATCTGCTGCTGCTCAGCTTGCGTCGACGGAGTGTGAGTCAAGATTCTGTCTATGAGACTCAAGTCACCATTCTCAATTTTTGTGACTTCCTGATTGTCTAGTCTGCAGTACAAGGTTCCTTCAAATGTCCAGGCTGACTGAACACCAGCGTGTTTTTTTAGTTCTGCTAATCTTTGTGAGTTCAGTTTCGTTAAATCTTCATTTATGAAGACCTCCGATTTGTTTTTCAGAAGCTTTTTGTTTTTCATCACCAAAACCTTTGTTTTTCTGGCAATAAACTTGACGATGACAGATCTGTTTTGAGACTGTCTGAAGGGGCCAACTCTGTGTGCTATACTGATATGGTCCTTAGTGATGGAAGTTAATCCCAGCTGGCTGTGAAGAAAGTTAATGACCACGGTTTCTGTTTCCTCAGCTGTCTCTCTGTTTTTATCACCTTGTAGATTTATTATTTTTATATTATCTTTCCTGGTGTACTGTTCTAAACTGTTTCTCAACTCCTTCTCTTCTTTCAGTTTCCTCTGCAGTCTCTCTATTTCTTCAGACATGTCTTCAACATCTTTCTTCAGCGATTCTATTTGTTTTTTAAACATTACATTTTCTTTGCGGATTTCAAAGCAATCACCTAGAATCCTTTCTATTTTCTGATCCATTCTCCTGTAATTTTCCTTGCCGTCTGTTATAATTTCGTTCAGTGCATCTAGTTTATTTAGAATAACATTGGTTGGTACGGCAGAACTCCCGTGCGCCCCCTCCTTTTGTCTTTCATCTTCATCCGAAACGAATCCCTCCATGTCCGAGCGTTGTGTGTACTGAGTGATTTTGTGTTGCTGTTTTTCTTCTATTGTTTTTCTTCGTTTGCTGTTTGACCTGTCTTCATCATATCATGACTTTCAGGAACAGGACTGCTATTAAAACTATCATCATCAGAACGTCCTTTTCTTTTAGTTTTCTTGGTTTTTGTCATAATATCCAGCTAAGAGCCAGCGCCGTGTGTTGAAAACAAAAAGCCAGATAGAGAGACAGCTAATGTCACCACTCACAATAATGTCAAGCACTCACAATAATGTCATACTCACTGTCACACTAATTAAGTCACCTTCCCATTTTCCAAGACGTGGTTTCTTGCGATGTTTTCTTTTGTTACTATATTAACCTCTCACCTTACTAGAAGGCATTCATATTTTTTTGCTTCGACAAACTTTCTCAAACATTGTGACAACACTTTTCCTCTTTCCTGTGAACGTTGGCTCAGCGACGCATAGTTAGGCGAGACCGTACATTGCGGAGCGCTGTGTCGACACGTCCTCTCCCACGGTGAACGCCGCTCAAGTTATTAATGACAATAATTATTGTTGACTGTTTGTCAAACACAATCAGCCTTATCAAGACATTAGAGAAATTACAGCACTTTATTCTTAAGCGAATCAATGAATGACTGAACGACTGAAGAGAGTGAATGTATAAGCGATGACAGTGGAAATGAGTAGCAAATCATCCTCCACATTTTTCTTCCCTTGTATATGCAGATTGAACTTTTGAAGGCATAGTTATCGGACTTAATGGGATCAACTGTGCCTTATTTTGAAGGAAAAAAAGCTAGACAGGGAAGGATTTCTTACAGTAATCTAGAAATACAAAGTCATCCAGACCATATAACGATCAATATGGAGATAACACTTGCAGACTTTTTTTTATAAAACCACACAGACAGACAGACAGACAACAGACACACACACACACACACACACACACAACCACACACACACAACACACACACACACACACACACACACACACACACCACACACTCACACAAACGCCCTCAGAATTTCATTTGAATGCACATATATTAACCTTTTGCTTAGGTAGAAAGAACATCTTCAACAGATCCCTTCTTCCAATCAGTCTTCGCTCCGTCACTCGTTCGATTCTCTTCCGTGGTCGTCTAGCAGAGTTGTCTTCCCTACTCTCGTCTGCTGATGGCAAGAGTTGTCTTCTCTTCTGTCGTCTGATCGCAATCGACTTGACCGCTTAGCTTCAGGAAGCCTTTTCAGAGAATGAAGAAAACTTCCTGGCCGATTTATTCCCGAAGGGAAGAGAGGTAATTTTTGGCGCAGGCGAAGATTCGGCTGACAAAGTGCTCCTTTTTTCTATCTCACTCGTCATTCTGATTGGGCTGTTCTGTTGTTGTCTTGACACTTACAGAGCGCTGAATGGTGGGAGAAAGTCAGGTGATCCTTCGTTTGTGTTACGAGTGTAAGGCCTCTCCTTGGTGGATGTGACAGTTGACATAAAATGAGAGTGATTCAAAATCGAGGTGCTAAAGTCTTGCTCTGTCAGGTCAACAACTATGTGTGGATGATCGAACCACTGAATAAACGAATGGACAATGCCACATACATAGTAAAGGAGAGAGAAAGAAAGAAAGAACGAAAGAGAGAGAGAGAGAGAGAGAGAGAGAGAGAGAGAGAGAGAGTCGACATACCCACCACGGAGGCCTTATACTCGAAAGACGAACGATTGGTCACCTGACTTTCTTCCATCATTCAACGCCCTGTAATACACAATTATACTATTAAAAAAAAAAGACTGCGCGTTATCTCTCTCTCTCTCTCTCTCTCTCTCTCTCTCTCTCTGTGCGTGTGTGTGTGTGTGTGTGTGTGTGTGTGTGTGTGTGTGTGTGTGTGTGTGTGTGTGTGTGTGCGTGCATTGTAAACAAAATCACTTGCAAACTAAGTTTGGACTAAAATAAATGCGAATCAAACTTACAGCAAATTAGCAATATTTATAAAAAAAAAGGCTCGTTTTTAATCCTGCAATGCGAGGCGCATAATGATGGTAAAAGAAGACTGCATATCATTTCGCTGTGTATCTCTCCTTTACTATCTTTTTCTCGTTCTCTTTTTTAAATAAACTCACATCTAAATGACAACGTTCATGCTTGCTTACGTTACGACTATCACCTTGATGCTAGTCGAGTACATCGACCTCGTTATTATACAATTGACCATCATGGAGCAGAAATCCTGTGATAACAGCCGCCGTTTGATTCAGCAGTAAGCCAGCACCGGGCTTCACTTGAAACCGCTGCCAGCGGTTTTGCGCAAGCTCCGTGGTTGTGACAGTATCGCATTGTAAGAGGCCGAGCTGCTGCCCGCAGTTTGCTGCCTTCGAGGTGCTCGCCACTGATGGTGGCAGAGTTGCGTGGGCCATAGTTGCGTTGAAAGGCCATCAGAGCTGTTATGCTCAGAAGACACAGGTTATCATTGGGGGGAAACAGCGAAAATAGGCAAGACACCTATTATCGCTGCGATTCCTTCGGAACACAACCTTTCCCCTTGGGAGCGAACATGGAATGACTGAGCCGCCACAGGAAGCAAAATAACGGATACCTAAATAGACACTTGGCGTTTTTGACCTATTGGGTCTCCCTGTTGGCAGGACAAGCAACATTTAAGGCAATGGAAGCAAAGGACCAAAGGACGCAAATCTTTTCGATCTTAGGACAGACTGTGGCGTATATGACAGACTAACATTACGGAATGGGAAGAAAAGATCGACGGAATATTCTGGTGGGAGAGGGTGCAGATTAAAAGGATAATGATAATTAAGGGAAGAAGAATAAATCGATGGTACTATAGTTATGTTATGATGATGATGATGATGATGACGCTCCTGTTGCTGCTGCTGCTGATAATAATGTTGATGATGATAGTAATCGTAGGAAGAAGAACAAGAAGAATAGAGAAGACGAAGGAGGAGACTATTTATGATAATAGTCATAATAATAATAGTTATAACAACAACAGCAGCAACAGCAATAACAACAAAAATAATACTGACAATAATGATGAAGATGAACATGATGATGATGATGATGGTGATGATGATATACAAAATGTCAAAGACAGCGAGATAAAGCCAAAGGAATCTATAATCACTTTGTGTTGAATTCGAGGTTTCCATATTTCACATCTTTCGTGATATTGACGCTCAAGATGACAATTTCCAGAACTTTTGTGGTGGTTTTCTCCTAGGACTAGGCGCCAGCACGTACACACACACGCGCGCACACACACGCACAGACACACACCACACACACACACGCACGCACGCACGCACGCACACACACACACACACACGCACGCACACACACACACACACACACACACACACACACACACACACACACACACACACACACACACACACACACCCTTAAAAGCACTTATTCTAAATTTTTGCTGGTTACATTTCTTCCTACATCTTCAGGCTTCGCCCAATTTCGAACACGCAGATCGTACTCTTAAACTCAAAAGTGAAAAAATCCTCCTTCAACGAGTCTGGTCCGATCCGCCATCCCGGATTTGGCTGCGCCATTTCTTCCATTATCCACACAATTGTCTCCCTTGCTATCTTCTGATGATGACAGTCATGACTGCTATTACTATCGACCTAACGTCGGCCACTCTGCGGGCAAACGAGAACAGATATCGGACGGCGTGGAACAGAGCTAACTTCTATTGTTAACGACTGTTTGGACAGATGATTAATGGCTTTCTTATATATCACCCCCGCGCTTCCCATGGGACTGTTTCGCTCTACCCTTAGCTCTAACAAGGCGATGGGGAGTGTCCCGTAAATAGTTGTTTCTGTTGAGCGTAGGTTTCCCTGTCGCGGCACAGAATGTTACCCGTGGTACCAAATGTCACGCAAGGATGGCTGGGACAAATCGGGTAGGAGCGAAACATGATTTATTTGAAAAACACCTTCACACACATATGCATTTATGTTTGCGCATGCGCGCGCACGCAAGGACGCACGCGCGCACACAAGCACGCACGCACGCACGCACACACGCACGCACGCACGCACGCACACACACACACACACACACACACACACACACACACACAACACACATTCTCTCTCTCTGTCTGTCTCACTAACTAACTAATAACTAACTAAACTAACTAAACTAACTAACCACCTAACTATTTTACTAACTAGCTAACTAACTAACTAACTAACGTACCAACCAACTATCTAACTAAACACACCAAATGTACACTTAGCAAGTTCTAACTTCTGTACACGTTGCCAGCTTACTAACTAGCTAACTAACTAAGTAACTAAGTTACCAACCAACCAACTAACTAAAAACACCAAACGTACACTTAGCAAGTTCTAACTTCTGTACACGCTGCCAGCTTACTACTTCGTCAATGCCCTAAGATGGTATGAGCCCCCCACCCCCCACCCCACCCCCCGTACCCCCCACCCCCCCACCCCTCATTCCCCACCCACTCAAAGCTACTGCCAGCCCCAGCCCCAGGCCCACTCTCATCACCCCAGTGCCTCTTCTTGGCTGACTCTCTGTCTGCCCTTAAGGCAGCACCCTGAAAGGTCATGACCTTCATCGCTGCTGCCCTCCTGGTCTTTGATGAGGAGACCGCATGCACGTGCAGGTGTCAAGATGAAACGCCTGCCCTAGAGATTTTTTTTTGTTCTCTTCCTGTCAGACAATGTGGTCACAGTTCCTTTACCTTCTTTTTTTTTTTTTTTAAACCAACGGTCATTTATGTATTGAAAGCGTGCATCACCGGCGTGACATGACATGGCTGACGCAACATGCATGACGCTTAAGGCTGATTATGTGGTGTAGACTATTTTGTATGTAGTCTCTAGATACTAATATGTAAATTCATATATAATATGTAAATTCATGGTCGTTTGATGAAGGGTGCCTTTATATGTAAATTCATAGCCGTTTGATGAAGAGTGCCTTTATATGTAAATTCATAGTTTGATGAAGAGTGCCTTTATATGTAAATTCATAGCCGTTTGATGAAGAGTGCCTTTATATGTAAATTCATAGTCGTTTGATGAAGAGTGCTTTTATTGTGTAAATTCATAGTCGTTTGATGAAGAGTGCCTTTATATGTAAATTCATAGTCGTTTGATGAAGAGTGCTTTTATTGTGTAAATTCATAGTCGTTTGATGAAGAGTGCCTTTATATGTGAATTCATAGTCGTTTGATGAAGAGTGCCTTGTTTATATGTTTTATAATCATAGGTTCGTTTAATGAAGAGTGCCTATACGGCCGTCTCTCCCATGGCGATGAAAGACTCTCTTTTAAACTTGTGTGGGTCTTTAGCTAACAGGGCTTACACCTGATGTGTATGACAAACAGAATCGATAAAAAAATTTTCAAGCCAGAGAAGAAAAAGCCTCCTTCCATCTGTTAATGACCGAATAGAATACTGAGCCATTGCATGCATTGGTTTTATTTTCATGTTACTGAAAAGACAAGAAGACACACAAACACACACAAACATATATCCGATCATTGTTCACTGACTCTCCACTTTTCTCCCACCTAGAAGTCCTCCAAACTCCCATAGCTTTCCCGTCTTGCACGCTCCTCATCTACACAAACCTATAAAACCCCGCCCACACCAACTCCATTTATTACATGTTTTGTAATCGCTTGTTCAAGATGGACAACATTTCAACAGCTCAGGTCGGCCAGTCTATATTTGCTTCGTTACATATTCGATTACAGTTTCCACCCTGATCGTCTGGCAAAGTAGTCTGCTGCTGGCTGTCATGTTCAATGTTTCCATCGGCATGGGAATATTCCGACACAGACATTTGTTATTGCAGGCATCAAATCAAAGTAATTTCGCAATCATAACTGTTAGTATTAAAACTATGAAAATAAAAATATAAACGGAGGGGAGGGGTGAGTGAGGGGCCAAAGGCAGAAAAGAAGGGAGACAAACTGACGGCTCACTCCTGCCGAAAATTCCCACCTCTTCCTTTCCCTCTCCACTCCCTCAGTGTTCTCCCGCCCCCCTGTTAAGTCTGATGGCCTATTTAGTAATCTAATGTTCAAGGCGGAAAGTCTGTCAACAGCTCTTGTCCGCCCATCAGGTTTTGCTTCGTCACTCCTCCCATTACAATGATCAAGCTTGATCGCCTGTGGAGTTGTCTCCCCTGCCGTCGTTCGCTGAGGGAAACATGGCTACAGTCTGCCATCGATCAGTGTGTCTAATTTTGGGGGACCTTGCTGAAAAAAAATCAAACGATTGAGAAGATTAACTTTCGGAAAGGAAGAGCGCTAATTTTTGCGCGGACGAAGGTTTGGGGCAGATTAACGGCTGATAAATTACCCTAGTTTACATCTCTCTCACAATTCTAAACAAGACTTTTAGTGGATGCCGGTCATCTTTCTCAGGGCAGTGAAAGACACAGAACGTGTGCCTTAAAACCGCGTCTATTTCTGTTGTGGCTGTCAAACAGTCATTAATCCTCTGCCCACCAGAGGAAGAAAAACATGTTGAGTTAGTGAGTGAAGGAACGAATGAATGAATTAACAAATTGTTTCAGTGTCACCAAAAGCAGAACTGGATAAATTTACCTGGTTGCAATAGGCGAGCGCAAAATCCAGGCAAGCCAGTGGATTTTAAAACGAAACTACCCGCAGGTCGAAAACTGGCAGTCTGCGCCTGTCATTTTTCTTTGAGAATTTCCGAAAATTTCTTTTTTCATTTTGATCTGAAATGGCCGTCGACTTCATCATTTTTCTCTCCTGCGCACAAAACTGCTGCAGTTAGAAGAATCCCGTAGGTTCCATAGACAAAGTTGTTGTCAGTTGTAGTACAGGTTTTACTCCGTCGTCCGTTCGTCTCGTATTTGCCTGTGAGTTCAGTTACGAATTGTCGTCACCATACTTTTCACTTGGTCTCTAATGTCATCACTCCAAGGTTATAACACAGAGAGGTCTTTCTTAAAAAAAATAAAAAGGGTTGAAAACACTAAGTAAACGTGGAAGGATGGAGATATGGTTAAAAGGGCCTAAAGCATCGTCGTGTTGATTTAAACAAAACAAACAAACATGATTCCACGATTATTCAAACCATAGCACTGTGGAAACGATTGGCTGACCGTGATTTCCCGCTGCTCTCAAACACAATTCGTTTTCTATTTTGATACTTGCCACTTGTTGGCAATTGAAATCTAAGGCTTTATCGTTTAGATTTTGGGCTGGTGAACACTGGTTGGCTGGTGGAATTCCTGATCCAGTGGCTCGGCTGGCTGGTGAACATTGTCAAGCTCACCAAGCCCAGGAAACTCTGAAGTCACTCCAGCATGTTTCCGATTATCGCTCATCTGCTTCACATTTTTGATTGTCCTCACATCCTCCCCGTCCGTTCTCCTCCGTTCCTCGCTCCGTTGTTGGATTGATAAAGAACATCGGAAGCAAAAAAATTTCGGAAAAGAGCAGTGTATGTGCGTGCACGCGTCAACCCTGTCACCAGCTGTCATCAGGGACTGAGGTCGGAAGGTTGGGAAGCTCGTTTCATTTGCAGAAGAATGGAGGTCAAAAATCATCATTCAAAATCGGCTTATTCTTACATATTACAATACATGCATTTCATTTTTTTCATCCGGTTTGACAATTTGTTACGATTTCATTGTCAAACTGTAGGTATGGATGTAGTTTTATATGCGACGAAAGTAACGAGAGATCTTCTGTTTAGGTTAAAGAAGTTTTTTACCAATCGTATTATTTGGGTTTTTCAATGGACCCTCACATTTCTGATATGTCCGATGCACACATTTGTGTACACTGGCGAAATGTATTGAAAAAGCGAATCAGACAGATAAATCACAGAGCTGCCTGCAGTCCTACACGCGTGACGGGGACAAACAAAATCTTTATTCACGCACACACACACACACACACACACACACACACACACACACACACACACACACACACACACACACACACACACCACAATCAGACCGTAAAACACTGCACAAATAGAAATCAACATTTTTCTTCAAGCCTGCATTTCCCACCCACAACTGTTTTTTTTTCAACCATGTTATGGGCTACATTATATATCTCTCTACTCCACCCCCATCCTTCCCAACCCGTCCCTCCCACGGATTCCCCCGTCTTAATATGTTATCCGTTACTCCTCCTACTCTCTTCTGTCGTTGCCCAGGCAGCGGCTGATTGAAGCCTCTAACCCCCTCCCCCCTCCCTCCCCCCCCCCCCCCCCCCACCATTCCACGACTGGCCCCTGTCCATCTTTCTGCTTCATCTCCTTTCCGATTATCCGCCCCCGATCGCTTGACAGAGTTATCTTCCCTGCTGTCGTCTGCCGGCGAGAGAGCCATTGTCTCGACCCACCATTGATCTGCTTGTCTTAACTCCTGGAAAACCATCCCGGAAAATCAAAGTTGTCATCGACGTCTTTCGGAAGAGAAGAGCGTTGATTTTCTGGCAGGCGAATGGTCGTCGAGGGTAATGGCGGAAAGAGTGCCGTGTTGTGTACCGTCCATGCCGTATGGAATGGGGCTGCTGTCTTTCCCCCTGTCATTATCCAGGTAATGTTGGGTGGGGAAGCACGCCCCCGTAAAACCCGTGTGTCTGTTTTACCTGCAAGGGGATCCATAACTGAGGTCGCTTTCATGGCAAAATCAAACTTCTTCAGGCCAGAAAAACAACGAAATCACTCCTGCCGGGCCAGACATAGGCTCTCCTCTACTTTTTAGTTTTGTGTACACGGAACATTTCACTTCAATATTTAAACGAAATTAATGGGGGAAAAAAGCAAACAAAATACAAGACGAATAAATGACAGTATTATATACTACAACTGATTCGCTTTTGTGTATCAATCCTAAATCGGCCTAATAAATGTAACGAAAACATAATACTGCTATTCCACGTCAATAGAAAAGCAAACACGTTCTCTCTCTCTCTCTCTCTCTCTCTCTCTCCTCTCTCTCTCTCTCTCTCCTCTCTCTCTCCTCTCTCTCCAATTTCTGCAGTAAAAATGCTCATGCATTTTTGCATATCAGTGATCTTTGCTAAAATTATTTGAGCTTTTCTTTCTTTTAATTTAAGAATTGGGAGACAGTGTTGCCAAACAATTCATATCCTTTGCAGTCAGTCTTCTGTGCGCATAATTTCTGTGATTTTTACATGAATAATAAGTCTTGGTTTAACGGCCTTATGTATTGTTTTTTTCAATTATAAGGACAATTTTTGTTGTGTTTATCGATGCCACTGCACAAAATGATGATTTTTCTTTTATGCTAAATGTAACATTTTTGCCTAAAACAATAACTCTTTGCGCAAAGTGTCGACATTCAATTTTTTTTTCTTTTGTTAATTATTATCACTATTCAAGATTGAATGCTCCCTTTAATTCTCGGCAGGTTATGCTTTCGTTTCCGATGATAGCAGTACGGTTTATTGCAAACGTTGAAACAAGTATTTTTCTTGCCAGTAGGAAAAGCAAACACTAATTTTACTGAATAACACGGTAGACATATTCTATTTTTCATTTTTCTAGCTATTTTCAATACTCTGTTTTTAGCCTTTAAAGTTATTAACATCGGATCCGCAGTTAGTATTCCAATACTACCGTTTGTCCTCAGTAAAAGCTCGGTTTTGGCGCATTTTGCTTCTTTCATATTATTTGTAGTGCGTTAATACTCCCTTTTCATTGACCAAAATATTGCTACCGAAATTGTTATCAATCGTTTTCATTTAAAACACATTTGAATAAAGAAAAAAAAAAACACCACACACACACACACACACACACACACACACACACACACACACACACACACACCACACACAGCACACACACACCACCCCACACCAACACACACACACACCCCGCACGCACACACGCTCACACACACACACAACACACACACACACACACACACACACACACACCACACACACACCACATCACACACACAACACCACACACACACATACATACACACACACTACACACACACACTTCGCTGATCTTAACAGTTAATTTGAAGAGAAGCCAATCCTCTCGAAAATCTGATTAGCTGAAACTTCATGTTTGTGTAATTTGGGCGTTGTTGGCAGGCTACTTTTTTTTTTTTTTTTCCTTTTCCTTTTCTTTTCTTTAACATCTGTACGAGGTCGGGTTCAGAACATTTTATGCCAGTAACATTTCCGTTGATTCTGTAGAATCCATTCAATGGACCATGCTTGTAAAAATGACGCGGGGGGGGGGGGGGGGGGGGGGGGGGGGGGGGGGGGGGGGGGGGGGGGGGGGGGGGGGGGGGGGGGGGGGGGGGGGTCGAAGGACGAAGGAATGAGGGAGGGGGGTGGGTGTGTGGATGACTTCTTTAAAAAGTTGATGTTTAAAAAATACTTTTCCTGGTCTACAGGGTCTCTTTCTGTACCTTTGTCGCTCTGTTATTTTTTTCCCCTCTGTATCTGCTTGTCTGTTTTCTTTTTTTTTCTTTTTTCTTTTTTTTTTTTTTTTTGGCGTCTGCCGTTGTCTGCTTATGCACCTGTCTGTCTGTATGTCTTTCTCTGTGCCTGTCTTTCTGTCTGTATACTTACTCGTCCTAGTTTGTGAAACTGCACGCGCACGCACGTGCGAAGAGAGAGAGAGAGAGAGAGAGAGAGAGAGAGAGAGAGAGAGAGAGAGAGAGAGAGAGAGAGCGTTCCTTACGAAACCAGATTAAACGTCGCACATACATTGTGAACAATTTTTGAATTTAATTTTTTTGTGTTGTTTTTGTATCATCACGATTTTTTAAAGAAAAAACAAATCAAGCTTTCTCATATTGGTCGTGTCCGATTTTATGAATTGTGTTACGGTGAATATTTCTTTGTGTGGTGGAGAGAAGAGAGAGAGAGAGAGAGAGGAGAGAGAGAGAGAGAGAGAGAGAGAGAGAGAGAAATAGACAGACATACAGACAGATAGACACAGAGGTGGAGTAGAATGGTTATGAACAAGGAGGAGGGGGGCAGGGGAAAGAGAGAGAGAGAGAGGGGGGGGGGGTGCGGCGGGGGGTCAGACATACACGCACAAAGCCAGAAACGGAGAGACGGCCCTGTTCTATTCACTTTCAGCTTCTTTTTCAGTCCAGCGTAACATTAAAACATCATGAGGGTTTGAAAGAGGAGCAGTAAAAACTTACGGCAATGAAGTCACTATAAGAGAAGACGCCATATAAGAGAGAGAGAGAGAGAGAGAGAGAGAGAGAGAGAGAGAGAGGAGGGAGGGAGAAAGAGAGGAGAGGGAGAGAGAGAGGGAGGAGAGAGAGAGAGAGAGAAGCGAGAGAGAGGGAGAGAGAAAGAGAGAGAGAGAGGGAGAGAGAGAGAGAGAGAGGGAGAGAGAGAGAGAGAGAGAGAGGGAGGGAGAGAGAGAGAGAGGGAGGACCACCTCCTTATCCTATCCCCCCCCCCACCACACTCACTTTCCTTCACACACACACACCCACACACCCCGGCTCCCGCTCCTTAACTACCCTCTCCACCCCCATCTCTCAGACAATAGTGTCTGTCTCCTTACCTTACTGGCCATGAAACGGGCGAGGATGACGGTAGTACCCTCCCCTTTCTCCTGGCGGCCATTGTGGCTGTCCTTCACTGTACTGCCCAAGATCGATGTCACTCTGGCTGCTTTGTGGATAGGATGGGGTCAGTGCTCTTTCTTGTCTTTTTGTTTTCTTTTGCTTTGCTTTTTCTTTTCTCTTTTACTTTCCTTTTATTTTTTTTCTCCGCACCCCCCTCCCCCCCCCCCCTTTTTTTTTTTTTTTTTTTTTAAAACGTCTGTCTGGGATTGTGTAAAGGGCATCTGGTGTATTTGATTATGACAGTGTTTACGACCGAATTTGATTAGTGAACATTTCGTGCCATCCCATCTCTCTCTCTCTCTCTTCTCTCTCTCTCTCTCTCTCTCTCTCTCTCTCTCTCTCTCTCTCCTTGTGTCTCTCACTCTCACTCTCGTAGCGTAAAGGCCATCCGATGCATTTAAACATTATATAATAATATTTTCATCGAATTCGATTAGTCTCTCTCTCTCTCTCTCTCTCTTCCTGTCTGTCTCTCTTTCTCTGCCTCTTTCTCTGTTCTCAAAGTCTCCGTTTCTCTGTTTCTGTCTGTCTCTCTATTTGTCTGTCTGTCTCTCGTTCTTTAAGTCTTCTCTCTCTCTCTGTCTCTCTCTCTCTCTCTCTCTCTCTCTCTCTCTCTCTCTCTCTCTCTATTTCTATCAAAGAATTCGACCCTCAGTGTCTCTATCTGTCTGCCAGCCTGCACGCCTGCCTTCCTGTCTGCCTGTCTGTCTGCCTGTTGGTCTGTCTCTCTTGCTCTCTCTCACCTTCCCTCCCTCATCCCTCTGTCTTTGTGCGTGCGTGCGTGCGTGCGTGCGTGCGTGTGTGTGTGTGTGTGTGTGTGTGTGTGTGTGTGTGTGTGTGTGTGTGTGTGTGGTATGTGGTGTCTGTCTGTCTGTCTGTCTGTCTGTCTCTCTCTCTCTCTCTCTCTCACTCTCTCTCTCTTGCTAGTAAGGGCACACACGCGCAT
>CM065729.1:61895653-61898153 GCA_033310375.1 Conus canariensis
CTTTGCTCCTCTCCTCTCTCGCTTTCCTTGCCTGTGAACACAGATGACTGACCACTGGCAAATTCTTATGGCTTTGAAACGCGCTTCAGTTGTCTAACTGGAAGAAGACGTTGACTTGTGATGGATGTTGTCCGTGGGACGATCCGTGACAGAGTGAAATGACCAAGGAGCTGTGGCGTGCTGAGCAGCTCAACAGTCAGACCGAGTGGATCGCTGAAGAGTCGAGCTCCCTCTGTACAGTTAACTGAACTGGGGCATGCTGTGAATGATAGCTTTGTACCGCCATCAACGTCCCACCAGGGGATTTTGTTGGACGTGCGCTAGAATGCATTTATCACGGGGCGGCTTCAGGGCAAAGAAATTCATCTCGTCATCTCCCTTCTGTCTGTCTGTCTGTCTGTCTCTTTCTCTCTCTCACACACAAACACGCACACACATACACACACACATTATAACGAGAGAGAGAGAGAGAGAGAGAGAGAGAGAGAGAGAGAGAGAGAGAGAGAGAGAGAGAGTCAACGTTGAACGCCGACTGAACTGAATGACAACCGTTGGTTGTAATCTCATTTTCAATCTCATCCAGACAAAGGCGGTCCTACTCCCAAAATCGAAGCCTTGTCAGGCAGCACGGTGGTCATATTGTCAATGGTCATAATGACCATTAAGATGATCCTGTACGATGACGTGGCTTTCTGTTCCCCCACACAACACAGTGATCACCTTCATCCAACATTCAAAATTTCACACCTTTTGTTTATGAAATCAAAAATTCAAGAAGTATGGTGTGGCCAAAACCCATGATTTTCTTTTGTGTGTGTGTGTGTGTGGACACTTCTACAAATTTCTGGGACAACATGAAAGCACGTGGAATTATTGCACATGTTCCATTGTATGTAACCCTACACACGTAGCCAGCTATTAATGACTTGTGACAGTACTATAAAAGCTTGTGACAAAGGTATGAAATGCCTTAGGTATCATTCTAATCATTTCTTGCAGGTGTACATACTATTTCGCTTTTCATCCTTCTCACTCCCCACGCACACTGCGTTCCTTTACTGCCCATCTCTAACCCCCCCCCCCCCCCCCCCCGCCATCACTACACATCCTTCTCGGTTCCTTCGCTCTCGATCTATGCCATCTCCGCTTCTGCATTTCACCCCCGCCCACTCCACCTCCACTTCTCACTCAAGCTCTCCGTTTGTCTGTTTGTCTGTCTGTTTTTCTCTCTCTTTGTCTCTGACTCTCTCTCTCTCTCTCTCTCTCTCTCTCTCTCTCTCTCTCTCTCTCTCTTTCTCTGCCGCTCTCTTTGTGTGTGTGTGTTGTCTCTCTCTCTCTGCCCCCCCCCTCACCCCCCCCTCTCTCTCTCTCTCTGTCACTGTCTCTGTTTTTGTCGCTGTCTCTGTCTCTCTCTTTGTCTCTGTCTTCTGTCCTTCTCTCTATCTGTCTGTCTCTCTGTCTCTGTCTCTCTCTGTCTCTGTCTCTGTCTGTCTGTCTGTCTGTCTCTCTCTCTGTCTCTGTCTGTCTGTCTGTCTGTCTGTCTGTCTGTCTGTCTCTCTCTCTCTCTCTCTCCCCCCCTCTCTCTCTGTCTCTGTCTCTTTCTGTCTGTCTGTCTGTCTGTCTGTCTGTCTGTCTCTCTCTCTCTCTCTCTCTCTCTCTCTCTCTCTCTCTTCTTCCATTCCTCCCCATCTCCTGATTTTATTTGGGTTCCAAACAAATCAAAATTTACGATATGAAGACCAACAGCTGACCGAAACAGCAGCTGCACGTACGCAAATAGCAGAAACCCAAATCCTATCTTTGCGTGCATGAAGATGACCACTCACACTGAGCCCCAGGACTGCCCCATGCTGACATCCCCCTGCAGGGATCATGTTACATCAGCATCATCACCAGCAGCAGCAGCCGCAGCAGCAGCGGCGACCATCAGTGCTGCCGATGACATGGAACTAATCGCGGCATCCGTTTCATGCTGCTGTGACTAGCATCTGGCTGTGTCATACGTTACAGGCTGCACGTGAGGTGTGCCCGGGACAGTGCGGTGTATGACAATCTGATAGGGTCAATGGTCAGATAGTCATGGAGACACACACACACAGTTCTCCAATGAGGAGTGTGAATGCAAGAACCACACACACACACACACACACACACACACACACACACACACACACACACACACACACAGACCCACACACATACACACACAAACACACACCCACATACACGCGTGCGCGCGCACTTGCGCACGCACGCATGCACAGATGATGCATGCACAGACGTGCACGCATGCAGCACAATTATGCACGCACATTTACAGACACACACGCGTGCGCGCGCGCGCACACACACAAACACACACACACACACACACACACACACACACACACACACACACACACACACACACATTTTTTGGTTCGCACTGTCCCTCCCTCTCATTGTTTATTCTTCTTAACCTTTGATTTCTATCCATTTCTTCTTCTCCTTCTCCTTCTTC
>CM065729.1:61900653-61903153 GCA_033310375.1 Conus canariensis
ATAAACGTTCAGAATCTTCAAATGAAAACAATAACAACAACAACATAAAAAAAAAAAAAAAACAAAAAAAACGTACTTAGTATGTACGCCAGAAAGAACAAATGTTTATTTTTCGCACTATACTCCAAGAGACCATTTTCTTTTCTTTTCTTTCTAATTTTTTTTTCACGGTAATGAACATGAAAGAAGGTCGCAGACCGAAAAGAAAATAATGATTTAAAAAAAAAGGACAGAAAAATAACCGAAGAAAAAAAAAATCAAACAAACAACAACAACAACAACAAAGAGAGAGAGAAAAAGTCCACGCCAAAGAAGGAATGATGACGCTCTCATTAATTAAGAAAATCATCAACCATGCCAACAGAGCACGCTGACCGAGTGATCTCTCTCTCTCCCTGACGATAAATAACTTGCATGACAGGGACAATCACACCCAGCGCACGTGTTCCGCGTGAGGCGTGCGTGCAGAACGGTAATTAACGCACCTGTCGACCATTCATCACGCTTATCACGATCCAGGTTCTCGCTCGGCTCGCGCGCCCACTCCCTCTACCCCCCAGGCCCGAGAGCTACACTTCCCAAGACCTGAGGGGGTGCAGTCCTATGCAGCGACCTGGAACTATCCTTTAATCTTCAGGCGGGGGCTAATTGGTGCGATATTGTCTTGGGGGCCTACTGGCCCTCGCCGTGCGGAATGGAGGTACAAGGCTGTTGTCAATCCGAAATGTGGGCTGTTCGGCGTGCATGATGGCCTTATCACGTGTCTAGTGAGCGTTTCAGACCAACGCTTCCGTTAGTAAAGACGTCCACTACGCTGAACAGCTTTATAACTACATGGGACGCTTTGCCAGTCATGTTTACTAAACATAATATATGCATAGTCCTAGCGAGTGAATTTACTACAGGCGTCATTCTGTCCATCGCGTTTACTACGCTGGTCGTTCAGTCCTCCATATTTACTGCATGCATCGCCGTCAGATTTGTCAGCCATGTTTTTTTTTTCTGCTGGTGTCATTAGAAAAAAAAAAGCTATCAACACGAGAGCAAAAGTATAGACATCTTCATGGGAGAGAAATGTTGGTCGAGCTAATTAAGGGCGCGAGCCATTCTGAATGATTTATTGCCCATAGTTTCCCAACACTTTCGTGACAAAAATAAGTACTCAGTTAGATTGATAATGATAATATAACAATAATGATAATGATAGTAATAATAATAATGATAATATAATAATAATAATAATAATAATAATAATAAAATAATATAAGAAGAAGAAGAAGAAGAAAAATGTGCCATAAAAACCTGAATGAACAGTTAGTGCCTAACTGGTGATTGAAATCTCACCACATAGTCATCAGATTTTATAAAAAGAAACAAAATGCACGGAAACAATTAAAGAAAAATATATCTGTATGGATTGCTGCTAACGTTCATGTGCATTACTTGTTCATAACTCTGCTTCTTCTTCGAATTCCGTCTTCTTTTTATACTTCGCACGCTACCCTTCAATTCTTGCTCTGTCTAGCCTCTCCTTTAAGTCCTTCACTTCAATTTCTAGCTGCTACACCATCACTTCAAGATTTTCCTGTTTGTTAACCCCTCCCACACACAAACACACACACTTGTGTTAGTGTTGACCAGTTCAAGAAGACCGGGCTATAATTACACTCAGCATCTCTCACTCCCACCTTCTCCTATTGCACACACACACAGACACACGCAGGTGAAACGGTAATATATGGAGGGAATCTGTTCACAAACAAGTTAAAAACAAGATTAATATTGATAACAACAACAACAGTAATGCGACAACAACAACAACAAGTGAACCAGTGTTTGAATATAGTTTTCGTGCAAGGGAATTGCGTAAGCGTGCAGACATTATTCATGTCATGTATTCAAAGTCAAACACTGTCTTTTTCCTGCTATTTTTTCTCCCCTTCTTTCCAAATTTTAGATCGAAAGAGAGGATGGGTGGCCTGGTAAGGGTACGACGGTGGATGGGGGGTGGGGGGGGGTGGAATGGGGGGGGGGGGGAGGGCACCCTAAAAAAAGGAATAGTCTCCATCTGTGTCTGACGAGAATGTACCACTCAAGATGTATCCTAGATGAAAGAAAAAAAAACAACAAGTATATTTTTCACAAATTTCTTTCCAGAAAAAGGCCACGTCACTCAAACCCAAGGTCAGCAGACTGACACAAGTACATAGCACGCCAATCGGATCATCGTCACTTCCACTTCACGCGAGATTCAATTAAGGGGAGCTCAATCTCTTTGCTCTTTGCAGACCGACAAGAACCTAGGAGCAGACGACATTTTCTCCAGAGAACTTCGTTCCTGACGAACAAAGCAGAGCCCCACTCACGGTGGCTATCAGAAGCGACGAGGCAGACGACACTTAGGATCAGACAAATCTTGGTCGTCTGCAATCCACGTCAGCGGTTGTCATCGGAAGAGATTTCTTGTTCTATCTTCGCGGTCGATGTGACAATAGTGTGT
>CM065729.1:61905653-61913153 GCA_033310375.1 Conus canariensis
TGTTGTTGTTGTTGAGAATATCGAAGGCAAAGGCAAACAGAGTTTCACATCATTTAAAATGTACGGGTTTGCATATCCCTGGGTGAACATTTTTGGGGGTTTTCGTATCCCGAACAAAAAAATTCGGGCGGGAGGGGAGGGGGAGGGGGCAGGGGGCAGGGGAGGAGGACAGGGGTGTTATTTGGAAAAACTATTATGCCATATTTTACGTAAAAAGCGATTTTCATCAACGATAGTCATCATTATTGTATGCGTTTTGTCAGTGATTATGTATCATGTTCAGTGTTGAAATTTGGAGGTTTTAAACACCACGAATTGAGATGTGTCAGATCATGATCTCCAACATGGAACTGGATTCTTCACATTCTGCATCGTGAGTGTGCTGACAACCGGTTGATTTCATACACATAGATGATCATTACTTCTTGGACTTTCGTTAGCGAACAAGGTCTGGTTGATCTTTGCAAGTTGTACGACTCTTCTGTGGCAGAAAAAAATGGCAAGCTTTCTGCTGTGTATAAATTTCGCACAACATCAAGCTTAAAGAGTTTGGCGCCCACCACCGAAACATCAGTCAACCATCGCTGTTCCAAAACTGTTGTCGGCTTTTTTTTTTTTTGTCTTTCCTTTCTTTCTGACTTGCATTCGTTTCCGTGCGTCTTATTCTTGCCACGTTGGCAACTAAGGAACGCGAACTGCAAGAACCAATCAGTATTTTGCTTCTGACAAACTTGATGTAAGCATTTGCTGGTTGGCTGAATGATAAATTACGGAAGATGTGTAAAGGGAAAGCACTCTTCAAAGTACTACGCGCGTTTTAACTTACGCGCGATCATGTTTCAGTTCCTTGACTATGCACATTGTCTGCCTCGAGACCCTTTGAGGTAAATCCGTGTGTGTTCATACTCGTGATCATTTTATTATTTTTTTCTTACGCTTTCATTCACCTCTTGATTGATTTTTTTTAAATTTCAGTAATAGTAATAATAATAATTATTGTATTTATAATGCGCAAAATCTTGATAAAATCAACTCTAAGCGCAAGGGGGAAAAATCTGCACACACACACTCACACAGACACACCCACACACAACTGCACATGCGTTATGGCTCTAAACAAAGGAATAGAAAGGAAAATCATGTACAAAATAAATATTAAACCATAGATATTAATGCACACACACGCACACGCTGTGGGCCATATGGCTCTGAACACAACTAATTCAAAAAGAAGAAACATTATGTACAAATATTGATGGATGCCCCCCCCCCCCCCCACACACACACACACACCAGCACTCACACAGACACACGCACACACACACACACACACACACACACACACACACACACACACACACACACACACCCCCCCCTACATGCGTGTCATAAATCTAACCAAAACTATCGAAAGAAAGGGGAAATATATGCATTTCAGGTTCCCATGCCGAGTGGGTACAGGCTGCAGTGGGAGTTGTAGAGTAGTCGTGGAGAGGCCTATTAGGAAGAAGAAAAGAGATGAGTTTTAAGAGCAGTGATTTATTCTCGTTTGTACATGACATGAAGCTCGGCCAGGAAGCTCGACGAGTGGATGTCTTTACTGGTCACGTTTTACTCTCTTTTTTCACTTAAAGGAACACGATGAAGGATAATCGCTAGGTTATTCGCTGATCATCTTACTTGTAAATTTGGCATTTCCCTTGCTTACCACTCCATCCGACCATCCGATCCCTTCATACCTTCTGTACCATGTGAATATGTTTTTCCTGTATTCAACAATAATCACACAGACTGAGAATGCTAGAGGCGTTGTACTGTCGTCGCCTGGCAGCAGACCGGCAACGAGTGAGGCTACGGGATGCACACGGCAGCTGCTTGGCGGTGGCGATTTTTGCCGGTGGGCTACGCAGTCATGGAATACGGGCTGGCACGCCTATGGGGACGCTCCCGTGGAGGTTCTGTCATGTCACATCCAGTGGCCATTACAGAAGGGCGTCTGCCAGGGAACAATTACGTCCCTTCACGTGTTTATGGAATACCCTGTGCATGCCTGCACCCTGTGTGAACACAGCGCAGGCTTCCAAGGGTGGTGCAGGATTGCTCACAGCTGATTTGTTCGGCAGTTGAGGACAGTACTTCTCTGGGTCCTACCCGCACCTTCGGGTGTTTCTCTTTTCTTTCTTTCTTCTGAGAATGCGAGACGCACAGGACTCAGTGATGAATATACCATTTCTTGGAAATCTCAGAGGGAACAGTTCCAAGTACGGAGGTTTTTGTCGCTTTGATAGCAAATTGTTAGATGTTTATGCTGCTAACACTTTAAGTTTTTGTAGTATAAAGTTCTTCGAAATAAATGGGAAAGAAGGAACAGAAAACACATCTAAACTATTTTTCTTTATTTGTTCTTCTATTCCTTTCTCCTTTTTTCTTGCTCTGCATATCCTTTCATCCCTTTTTTCGACTCTTCTTAACATTGCCTTTTCTATTTGTTTTGTTTCTCCCATTTCATACATCGTTGTTTCTGTTTCATTCTTGTTCCAGCCCTCTTCTGTCTTGTACAGTCTTTACCATTGTACCACCCACACATTCACACATTCACACACAATACACACACACACACACACACACACACACACACACACACACATACACACACACACACACACACACACACACACACACACACACACCGAGACCAACAAAAGAACAGCACCAGGGTGTCATCGATTGGTGGCCAGCCATTGTCCTTCCCCTGTCACATTTCAGTCTTGTCCCGCTCCTCTGCCGTCACAGACAGCCCCCAACCCTCACGACCCCATCCCCCACCCCCACCCCCTTCCACCCCCTTCCCGGTTCCGCACTCACGATGACCCCGCCATCTTGTCAGTCCGCATAACATGTCTGCTGCCTGCCTTCTCCTGGACAGTCTCTGGCAGTCGGCTGGCAGCCTACCCCAGCGTGAGAACATTATTCTTCACAACTTTTCTTTCAAGACACTTGGAATACCATTTGGTGTTTCCTCAGCTTCTTGGGTTGATCATAACACTGCTTTCCCCTTTCCCGAAACCTCAGTTCTCTCTCTGTCTCTGACTCAGTCTGTCCGTCTGTCTTTTTCTCTTGTTTTTCCCTTCGTTTGTAATAGAAATCTCGAGTCTCAAATCGTTTACAACAGCGTCTTAAAGTACATTTGTTTAGGAGGATAAAAGAAATAGAAATACAACAACAGCTTTTTTTCTTTAAGAAATAGAAAGTTCTATAGACATAGATAATGAAAATGAAATGTTGCATGCTTACGGCTAATCTGGGTACTAGGCGGAAGTTGGCATGTGTAAATGTAAAACAACTAAGAATGGTTCATAATTATAAAGAAACATCGTTTGTTAAATCAGATGAAATTGTATTCTTCTTCGTCTTCGTCTTCGTCTTCTTCTTCTTCTTCTTCATTTTGATTTATGTAATACGTGACAATTTCTCTCGCGCATTACTGCCTTGTGTATCTGACTCTTTCTTAACTGTTGTCCCTAGGTGTACCACTCTTTGTCTGCTTATCCGCCTGACTGTCTGTACAATCTCTCCCTCCTTCTCTCTTCCTCCTCCCTCCCCCCCCTCTCTCTCTCTCAACAGTTTGTTTTCTTTCAGGTGTGCTCCATAAACAGTACCTTTTCAGTTTCAAACTTTTGTATGATTTAAAGTATCAAAGAAGAAATAAACACCATCGTTGCGGAATGGTTCCGTAATCAACAGAAGAGACACAGACCCCCCCCCCCCCCCCCCAAGGCATCGTCCGATGGCAAGGGAAGTAATTGTGGCTCACACAACGAGTCTGTCAATCACACATGATGCTAGACTCTCCAGGGGCGAGCAAATACTCCCCAGACCACGCTGAGGGGCATGCAGGCTGATTGTAAGGCCAGAGCCCACCTGTCAGTCACACAGACACACACAGGGGGGCTTAACTCCACAGAGGCAGCCAGTCTTGGTCACCATTGTCATGCAGATCAGCTCTGATTCCGCTGTAAGGATGCTTGGAGCAAGCCAGAACTACGGTGTCAAATTTCACCCTGAAGACTGGAATCTGGTTCCCTTTTCTTCTTCTTCTTCTTCTGCGCGCGCGCGTGTGTGCGTATGTGTGTGTGTGTGTGTGTGTGTGTGTGTGTGTGTGTGTGTGTGTGTGTGTGTGTGTGTGTTGGTCTATGTCAGCACTGACTAGCAATCTATGTTTTATTTTGGCTTGTTTGTTTTCTTTTTCCTGTTATTGCTTTAAACTCGCCCTTCCTCCATACCCCGAAAGGGGCAAAAGGAATAAACGTTGTCTTGTTGTAAGAGAGAGAGAGAGAGGAGAGAGAGAGAGAGAGAGAGAGAGAGAGAGAGAGAGAAGAGAGAGAGAGAAAGAGAGAAAGAAAGAGAGAGAGAGAAAGAGCGAGCGAGCGAGCGAGAGAGAGAGAGAGAGAGAGAGAGGAGAGAGAGAGAGAGAGAGAGAGAGAGAGGAGAGAGAGTATGTTGCTTGTAGCCAAGCCGATCTCAAGCGCCATGTCAGGGCTGTCACCCGCTGAAGTCAACTCTCAAGTCATTTTTTTTTGTCATCCGCACAACTCATTAAAACACCTTCTAAAAACACACAAGAAATCTCGTTAAAATCTGTCCGGTAAAATCTGAGATCAGATGAAAAATCTTGATCTGTTTCGGAAATTCAAAAATCACAGTGGGCGGGACATCTCTGAGCAGGGCTTTCATTGAATCTGCTGTAAAAGAGTTTGTATCTCACATTACGCAAGTCCCAACATTCTGAAAGGACCTGTATATTAGTATCATTGTGAGTGACATGGCATGAATGCACCACGGAGCTTCTTCACTTTATGAAAGATAACAATGGGTGTAAAAGGAGTAGCCTGTGTGCAAACGTCAAAAGACGGTTTCTCAGTTACGCAGTCCATGGAACATTGTACAAATTCTTTCAGGTTAGGACGGATTTGGAAGAGTTTGTTGTCCGTCTGAGAGTTTCATTCGTCTTGCCAGAACTTTGACGTAAGTCTGAGTTTTTGTTTCAGATGTGTGTGAGGAATGGACAATCTGCTCAGCTTTTTCCTTGTGGCTCTCTTTGCAAGTTGATCAACCACCTCATTGCATCAAATGCCCATGGGAGAGAGAGAGAGAGAGAGAGAGAGAGAGAGAGAGAGAGAGAGAGAGAGAGAACAAACAACACACACACACACACACACACACACACACACACACACACACACACACACAACACACACACACACACTTTTGACACTTTGATATTTTATTGTCATTACCAAAGAGGTCCTTTGACAAGGGGGGAGAGGTAGCAGAACAATAACATTTCCCTCTTCCTTTCCTGCAAACAAATAGTACACATTCATTCCTAGTGTGTATCAAATCAAAGGTTAAACAAAAACGAAATGAATTCGTAACATTTCCTTATGTCCTCACGCACAGGAGTAATGCAGTAAGGTTAAAAAATTCATAAGACTGACTCGATCATCCACTCGTCAAATGATGACATTGTATCTTGCTGATCTCTTCCACATTCGATAAATGATGATATTCATTCAGATATCTCTTATAATGCATTATCTTAAATTTCACTATCCTTCATCTGTCTAATTTTCAATGCTTCCGCGATGAATTTCGCAACTGATTTAATTACAATTTCATCATCTGATGATAACACGACAGCGACACACACACACACACACACACACACACACACACACACACACACACACACACACACACACACACACAAGAGAGAGAGAGAGAGAGAGAGAGAGAGAGAGAGAGAGAGAAGAGTCGTATTTGCTGTGCTTCTCATTAATATAAAAGATATAACACAATAAGAGTAGACCTGACTCCACCACCTCAACCCTACCCACCTTAAACAAAAGAAAGCAAAACAAAACACTTCTTAACATCTCAACATTTTTTTATTTCCTAAGTTTCTGATAAACAAACGGTCGAAAATAACGACTACAGAAATGTTCCAACAGGACTTTAAAGAAGAATTTTGCTGAACTGAACAGATGTTAGTTGTAATGCAATAATAATCTGCGAATCATTTCTAGTTTGCTGCTTAAACATTGAGTCCGCCAAGAGAAATGCTCTGTAAGTGGACTATAGGACACAATATATGTTTACATCCTCTCCCTGCAACGACACATAATGTCAAGAATATGTTAGTATCTTCAAGCATTAAGGTTCACTATATCTGTCTGTCTGTATGTCTGTCTCCTCCTCTCTCTCTCTGTCTCTGTCTCTCTCTCTTCGTGTCTCTCTCTCTGTGTCTCACTGTCTCTGCCTGTCGGTCTGTCTGTCTCTCTATGACTCCCTCTGTGTCTCTGTCTGTCTGTCTGTCTCTGTCTTTCTGTCTGTCTGTCTTTCTGTCTGTCTGTCCGTCCGTCCGTCCGTCTGTCTGTCTGTCTGTGTATCTGTCTCTTCCTCTGTCTGTCTGTGTGTCTCTATGTCTCTGTCTGTCTGTCTCTGTCTGTTTGTCAGTGTCTATCCGTCTGTCCGTCCATCTGTTCTGTCTGTCTGTCTGTCTGTTCTCGTCAGTCTGTGTGCCTGTCTCTCTGTCTGTCTGTCTGTCTGTCTCTCAATATGTATGCCTCTCCGTTTCTGTCTCTGTGTCTCTGTTTCTCTCTGTCTCATCCTGTGTGTATCTCTCTGTCTCTTTCTGTGTGTATCTCTCTGTCTCTTTCTGTGTGTATCTCTCTGTCTCTGTCTCTTTCTGTGTGTATCTCTTGTCTCTGTCTCTTTCTGTGTGTATCTCTCTGTCTCATTTCTGTGTGTATCTCTTTCTGTCCTTCTTTGTATCTCTGCTTTCTGTGTGTATCTCTCTGTCTCTTTCTGTGTGTATCTCTCTGTCTCTGTCTCATCCCTGTGTGTTATCTCTCTGTCTCTTTCTGTGTGTATCTCTGTCTCTTTCTGTGTGTATCTCTCTGTCTCTTTCTGTGTGTATCCTCTGTCTCTTTTGTGTGTATCTCTCTGTCTCTGTCTCTTTCTGTGTGTATCTCTGTCCTGTCTCTTTCTGTGTGTATCTCTCTGTCTCTGTTTTTCTTGTGTTCTCTCTGTCTCTGTCTCTTTCTGTGTGTATCTCTCTGTCTCTGTCTCTTTCTGTGTGTATCTCTCTGTCTCTTTCTGTGTGTATCTCTCTGCTCTCTGTTCCTTCTTTCTGTGTGTATCTCTCTGTCTCTGTCTCTTCTGTGTGTATCTCCCTCTGTCTCTGTCTCTTCTGTGTGTATCTCTCTGTCTCTGTCTGTGTGTATCTCTCTGTCTCTGTCTCTTCTGTGTGTATCTCTCTGTCTCTTCTGTGTGTATCTCTCTGTGTGCTTCTCTCGTGTTCTTCTGTCTTTCTGTGTGTATCTCTCTGTCTCTGTCTGTGTGTATCTCTCTGTCGTCTGTCTGTGTGTATCTCTCTGTCTCTTTCTGTGTGTATCTCTCTGTCTCTGTCTGTGTGTATCTCTCTGTCCTCTGTGTCCG
>CM065729.1:61920653-61923153 GCA_033310375.1 Conus canariensis
TGACACCAGCAGCTTGGAGAAACGTGTTTACTGCTCTGGTGCGATGGGGCCGTGCATTGTCGTCTTGAAAGACTGCCTGAGGTCCAAGCTGTTGAAGGGCTGGCAGCACCAGGGGTTGCAAAATCTCTGTTTGGTAGCGAACACCATTCAAGTTCCCTGCCACATTGTAGAGAACCGTTCTGTAGCGTGTGCTTATGCCGCCCCAAATCATATCGGATCCCCCACCATAGCGGTTCCTTTCCAGGACAGCTTCTTCTGCAAAACGCTCCCCACGGCGTCTGCAGACCCTGTTCCGTCTATCGGTGGGATCCAGGCAGAACCGCGACTCGTCTGTAAACATCACGGTAGCCCACTGTTCATGTGTCCATCTCACGTGCTGCGTGCACCATACTCGGCGTGCTGCTCTGTGGGCATCAGTCAAACGAGGTCTTATGGCTGGTCGTCGAGCACAGAGGTTAGCGGCGTGTAGGCCGTTTCGTATGGTCTGATCACTGACAACAGTGTTGGTGGCATCTCTAAGGCGACGTCTGATGTTGTTTGCACTTGCTGTTCTTTCTTGTGTGGCCTGCCTTTCAATGTATCTGTCCTCTCGTGGTGTTGTTATTCTGGGTCGACCAGAGCGTGGTCGTTCTTGCACTCTTCCTGTGTCTTGAAAGCGTTGTCTGAGTCTGATAACAACAGAGTGTGATACCCCAAGTCTCCGTGCCACTTCCCAGACTGCAACTCCTTCTTGGAGCCATCCTATTGCTCTTCCTCGATCCAGCTCGTTCAGTCTTCGACGTGGAGGCATGCTGTTGCATTGCATTTTTCGCCAGTACAGTGGCTTTTAAAGACATTTGGTTGAGCATACTTTATGACCTACAGCCTGATTTAGCTCGTGCTTCACATGATTTTGATTCAGCACATGCTCCTCGGATCCCAAACACATCAGAAATTCACCCCCATTTGTTCCATGACAAGTCGCGACACGTGTTTTTCAAGGCGCGTGAGAAATGTGTGCCACAAAATTGCAGTTGCCGCATTCACTATCAATTTGTGCGTGTGGTTCAATTTGTTTGGACCACAAAGGCGGTACAATTGAATTTTTGTGAATTTTAAAAAAGTTTTTGTGCATTCTCAATGTTGGTCCTTAACTTTTTTTTAACATTATATATATGTCTGTGGGTGTCTTATGAAAGAAATATTAGTATCATTCATCATCCTCTACCTACGGATTCTCCTCAATTCCCCATGTCTTCCTCACCCTGTCTGAAATCCTAACCACTTCACTACGACCTCACACAGGCAGTAATGCACAGACAAAAGGAAGAAAATCCCACTGCCATCGATGGCTGGCCTCTCCCTGACACATTTCACTTTTGTCTGTTTCCTCTGCTGCCACAGACAACCCGAAGGCCCCCACATTCTCCATGACCCCCAGACCTTATTAGTTGCCGTGACTGTTTCCTCTGCTGCCACAGCAACCCCAAGGCCCCCACATCTCCATGACCCCCAGACCTTATTAGTTGCCGTGACTGTTTCCTCTGCTGCCACAGCAACCCCAAGGCCCCCACATCTCCATGACTCCCAGACCTTATTAGTTGCCGTGACTGTTTCCTTTGCTGCCACAGACAACCCCAAGGCCACCACATCTCCATGACCCCCAGACCTTATTAGTTGCCGTGACTGTTCTGCTGCCACAGACAACCCCAAGGCCCCCACATCTCCATGACCCCCAGACCTTATTAGTTGCCGTGACTGTCTGCTGCCGACTACCACTGGCCTCCCACATCTCCATGCCCCAACCCTTTTTACATTGCACACTGTCTGCCTGACCAGCCACTGACACATCCCGACATCCACCCACACACCCCCCACAACACACTTACAACACAGACACAACACAGACACACACTCACACAAACACACACACACACACACACACACACACACACACACACACACTCACACACACACCACACATAATGCACACACACACACACACACACACACACACACACACACACACACACACACACACACACACACACTCCCCACCCACCCACCCCCAACACACACACAACCTCACTCACACACACTCTCTTACACGAAAGCGCACGCACACACACACACACACACACACACACACACACACACACACACACACACACACACACACACACACACACACACACACACACACTCTCTCTCTCTCTCTCTCTCTCTCTTTCATGTACGCATACAGACACTGACACAGACAGACACACAGACATAGACACAGACACAGACAAACACAGACACAGACACACACAAAACACAAGACACACAGACACACAGACACACAGACACACAACACACAAACACACACACACACACACACTCAGACACACACACACACAAAACATATGCACACACACGTACGCACGCACGCACGCACGCGCGCGCGCATGCACACACGCACGCACACCACACACACACACACACACACACACACCACACACACACACCACTCACAGAGTTC
>CM065729.1:61928153-61930653 GCA_033310375.1 Conus canariensis
TTCTTTTTATTCTCACAATGCTCGTGTAGATTGTACTTTTCCCGTAACGCCTGTGTCTAGATGTCTACTTTAGAGATAAGCGACTGGGGGGGGGGGGGGGGGGGGTTATCCTGCTCCATCAGGTGATTACGAGAAGTAAGTGTACCTCGCATGGTGTTCGCATCTTGCAGCGCCAATCCCACTTTGTTCAGATGCTTTTGGTTGCTCCTGTTTTTAGCGGATGCTATTTGTGTGCTTGTCTTTGTGTACGGAGGGGAAGAAACCGGAGAAGAGTACAAAACTGAAAGTTGACCCCCCCCCCTCCCTTTCTCTTCATCTTATCCTTTTTGCTCTCTACATTGTTTATATCTTATCCTTTTTTATGCTTCTTCTCATTTTTTTTTCCTTCTTATTCAGCTTTCTTCCTTTTTCTCTTTCCATTTCTGTTTGATCTTTTCACTGTTCTCTTCTCTTTTTTTTTATCATGCCTGTTTTTTTAACGTATGTTTCCTTCTTTTCCTCCATCGTGTCCAATGTTCTTTTGTTCTTGTGTGTGTGTGTGTGTGTGTGTGTGTGTGTGTGTGTGTGTGTGTGTGTGTGTGTGTGTGTATGTGTGTGTGTGTGTGTGTATGTGTGTGTGCTTGTGTGTGTGCTTGTGTGTGTGTGTGTGTGTGTGTGTGTGTGTGTGTGTGTGTGTATGTGTGTGTGTGTGTGTGTGCGCGCGCGCGCGTGTGTGTGTGCGCGTGCATGCATGCATGCATGCGCGCGTGCGTGCGTGCGTGTGTGTGTGTGTGTGTGTGTGTGGGGGGGGGGTTCTCCTTCTCTTCTTCGTCTTTGTTTATATTTCAATTCTTATTGATTCTATTTTGCGCCCCCCCCCCCCCCCCCCACACACACACTCACTGTCCTTTTCCTCAATATTTTCCTATCAGACTTTGTTTTGATTTAGCTTTCCCCCTCTTTTTCCTCATTATCCTTAATATGTTTTTTTTTATACTTGTCACTCTTCAAATCTTTCTTACTTGTCACTCTTCAAATCTTTCTTACTTGTCACTCTTCAAATCTTTCTTCTCCTTTCCTCTTTTGTCCTCTTGTTGTTCCTTCTTCAGGTCATCTTAACCCCTCTACCATACTCTCGAATCCAAAATCATACAATTGAAAGAAAACACACACACACAATGCGAACAATCGCCAGCCAGTGATTGTCCTTTTCCTGTCCTATCTGTCCCGTGTCTTCCCTTCCTTCCCTCCCCACTCTCCCTCCTCCCCACCCCCACCCCGAACCCCGCTTGTCACCATGAGCCCTTTCATCTTATTGGTGCCAATCATCTGTTTGCTGCCCCCGTCCTTTAAGACAGTGTATTTTGTGACCCAACTCCATGAGGCACCTTGTAAAGCCACGCCAGCACTCTCCTCCATGTTTTAGTTTGTAATGTCGGGTGCAGGTCGTGCTGGTTCACAATGATCTTGTGTGAATGTTTTTGGCAGAGGCACAAAAACTTTTCGCCATGTGTAGATGTTTAAAAGTGCAAAACTTTCCGCTATGTGTAGATGTTTAAAAGTGCAAAACTTTTCGCTATGTGCAGATGTTTAATAGTTCAAAACTTTTCGCTATGTGTACATGTTTACAAGTGCAAAAGTTTTCGTTATCTGTAGATGTTTAAAAGTGCAAAACTTTTCGCTATGTGTAGATGTTTAAAAGTGCAAAACTTTGCGCTTTGTGTAGATGTTTAAAAGTTCAAAACTTTTCGCTATGTGTAGATATTTAAAAGTTCAAAACTTTTCGCTATGTGTAGATGTTTAAAAGTTCAAAACTTTTCGCTATGTGTAGATGTTTAAAAGTGCAAAAACTTTACGCTATGTGTAGATGTTTAAAAGTGCAAAACTTTTCGCCATGTGTAGATGTTTAAAAGTGCAAAACATGTCGCTATGTGTAGATGTTTAATAGTTCAAAACTTTTCGCTATGTGTACATGTTTAAAAGTGCAAAAGTTTTCGTTATGTGTAGATGTTTAAAAGTGCAAAACTTTTCGCTATGTGTAGATGTTTAAAAGTGCAAAACTTTGCGCTATGTGTAGATGTTTAAAAGTGCAAAACTTTTCGCTATGTGTAGATGTTTAAAAGTGAAGAACTTTTCGCTATGTGTAGATGTTTACAAGTGCAAAACCTTTCGCTATGTGTAGATGTTTAAAAGTGCAAAACTTTACGACGCTATGTGTAGATGTTTAAAAGTTCAAAACTTTTCGCTATGTGTAGATGTTTAAAAGTGAAGAACTTTACGCTATGTGTAGATGTTTAAAAGTGCAAAAGTTTTCGCTATGTGTAGATGTTTAAAAGTTCAAAACTTTACGCTATATATAGATGTTGAAAAGCGCAGAAATTTTCGCTATGTGTAGATGTTTAAAAGTGCAAAACTTTACGCTATGTGTAGATGTTTAAAAGTGCAAAACCTTTCGCTATGTGTAGATGTTTAAAAGTGCAAAACTTTGCGCTATGTGTAGATGTTTAAAAGGGCAAAACTT
>CM065729.1:61945653-61955653 GCA_033310375.1 Conus canariensis
TGCACGCCCTGAACGCCGCCACGCAAACACCTTCCTCCATGTTTCAGTTCACAATGTTGGTATTGATCGTGCTCATATTTGTTTTGCGCAGATATTTAGTTTAGAGGCAGACGTTTTCAGTTTTAGTTTCAATTTCATCAAGGAGGTGTCACTGGGTAAAGACTAGTCCATATATGCTTCATTGCATCCGCTAAATTTTGAGACCACACTGCACTTGATTAAAAGTGAGGGATAAATGAATTAATGACAAAGATTAGAGAGTTAAAAAGAGGGTCTCGAGGCTACGACTCAGCAGATGTCTGACCTATGCAATAGCCCAACGCGCTGGTCAGACCTTGAGTACCTACCTAACAGAAGGTAGATTTCTTTGTGCGATGTGTAGATGTTTATGTTAGAGGTGCAAGACTTTGTGCTATGTGTTGATGTTTATGTTAGAGGTGTAAGACTTTGTGCTATGTGTAGACGTTTATGTTAGAGGTGCAAGACTTTGTGCTATGTGTAGATGTTCATGTTAGAAGTGCAAGACTTTGTGCTTTGTATAGATGTTCATGTTAGAGGTGAAAGACTTTGTGCTGTGTGTAGATGTTCATGTTAGAGTGAAAGGCTTTGTGCTGTGTGTAGATGTTCATGTTAGAGGTGAAAGGCTTTGTGCTGTGTGTAGATGTTCATGTTAGAGGTGAAAGACTTTGTGCTGTGTGTAGATGTTCATGTTAGAGGTGAAAGACTTTGTGCTGTGTGTAGATGTTCATGTTAGAGGTGAAAGACTTTGTGCTGTGTGTAATGTTCATGTTAGAGTGAAAGACTTTGTGCTGTGTGTAGATGTTTATGTTAGAGGTGAAAGACTTTGTGCTGTGTGTAGATGTTTATGTTAGAGGTGAAAGACTTTGTGCTGTGTGTAGATGTTTATGTTAGAGGTGAAAGACTTTGTGCTGTGTGTAGATGTTATGTTAAGGTGAAAGACTTTGTGCTGTGTGTAGATGTTTATGTTAGAGGTGAAAGACTTTGTGCTGTGTGTAGATGTTTATGTTAGAGGTGAAAGACTTTGTGCTGTGTGTAGATGTTTATGTTAGAGGTGAAAGACTTTGTGCTGTGTGTAGATGTTTATGTTAGAGGTGAAAGACTTTGTGCTGTGTGTAGATGTTTATGTTAGAGGTGAAAGACTTTGTGCTGTGTGTAGATGTTCATGTTAGAGGTGAAAGACTTTGTGCTATGTGTAGATGTTCATGTTAGGTGTTTACGGATGGAATTGCGTGTGTGTGGAAGTCTGACTCACTCAGAATTATGGATGCATGCACGACTTATTCTAATTCACATACACACACCCACTCATCCGAACATGGACAGCTAGGCAACAAAATAACACTTCTTTTTTATGCCGCCCGAGCCATCAAACAAAACACACAATTAAACATAGGTTGGTACACCCACCATTAGGTGTACATATACAACAAATTAATACAATCTTAATTATCAACTGCCGGGTCCAGCGCTGATGACGACGACGGCAGCGACGAGGCAAATCTGACACAGTCTCTTCCAAGCTGTGGTTCTCAATGAAGAAGGAGGGAAAGAAAAACTAACACGTTCGTGGCGTCTCTGTCAGCAACACGGTGACAGTCTCACCCACGAGCTGTGGCTCAAACACCCAAGAGCTGTGGCTCAACACCAACCAAGAGCTGTGGCACACACACCACCTGTGGCTCAACACCAACCAAGAGCTGTGGCACACACACCACACGCACAGCGACGGCCTCGGACACAGGTCGCTGGCACAAAAAGGGGCGACGTCCTGGCTCACCAGCAGCGACGTCTCCAACCCACTGGCCCAACAGTGGTCGGTCACGGGCGCAGTGGCAGGTAGGGCAATTGTCGGCGCCCAGGCCGGCCTCTCAACACCAGCAGCAAACAGGTGGAGAACAGGGCGTCAACACAGCTACGGCCCCGGCCCTAACCCGGTAGCAGCCAGTCCCCGTCAGTCCAGGGAACACTATCAACCTGGGGGCAACTGATTAACTACCTTGATTATCATGGCCACTATTCATTAGAATCACAACTATCTTCATATTCATTAGCCACATCATATCTCACTAGAACTTGAGCCACATATCAGCGTATTTGTTCATCATTACAATATTCTTTTTTTCCGGAATCATAACATTACAACATTCCCTTTTCCGGAATCATTACACTACAACATTCCCTTTTCCGGAATCATAACACTGCACAGGAAAGGATTTCCATATAAACCTTTCAGACTCTAGTTTTCCAAATTGGGGAAAGGATTTCCACATAAACCTTTCATAATCTAGTCTTCCAAATTAGGGAAAAGGATTTCCATCTGGATCCTCTTCAATAAACCATGAATACAATTCATTACACACAATTGATGATTATTTTTTCAAACTATAAATGTCTTTCGTCAATTCACAAAATGTTCATTTCTTTTCTTGTAACACAAGAATGTTCATTTCGTTTCATATAATCACCATGTCTGTCGTCAATTCAAGAAATGTTCATTTCTTTTCTTGTAACACAAGAATGCTCACTTCACTTCAGTTCAACAGTTTCATATGCAAGGGAAAGATTTCCCCACACTTTTGTTTTAACACATATATTGATACCCATGTAAACACATCACACATCAGAATGAAAAACAAAAGTCTATGTCGCTCACTCTGGGAGCTTATTATCCACAGCATCAAAACTCTATCTTCTTGCAAACCATATTAGAATAGACACTTTTTCTTCATCATGAAGCTCAAAGCCAGTTAAGTTACAAAATAAACAAAATCTTTTTTCTTTTTTTTTCTGAAGACCACTTCTTATAACACTCACTTCATCTATTCACATTTTCCGAAACAATTTCGTTTTGTTACCCTATCAAGTCATAGGATAACAGAACAACAATATATATTTTTTTAATAAAACCTTCACAAGAGCGCTGAGGAAGTTTCAGTCGCTCCTAAACGGGAATACAGTTTTAGTTTGTTAATAAATAAACATTCAATGATAAATACCTGACTGCTACTTGCAAACGGCTGAGTCCCTCTTCGGCCTTCTGTGACTTGTATTGCCGGAATCACTGCAGAGACTGCCTAACCGGTGCAACTCACCCGGCTTATAGCAATGCGCCGGTGAGTAGCAGTCAGATAACTTTTGCAACCGGCTTCCGGACAACTACCTTCCGGTAAGCACGGTCGCACATGAAACTTTGTGACCGGATGAAAAACGGTCCGTCACAAGGTGAAAGACTGCTATGTGTAGATGTTTTATGTTAGAGGTGAAAGACTTTGTGCTATGTGTAGATGTTTATGTTAGAGGTGAAATACTTTCTGCTGTGTGTAGATGTTTATGTTAGAGGTGAAAGACTTTGTGCTATGTGTAGATGTTTATGTTAGAGGTGAAAGACTTTGTGCTATGTGTAGATGTTTATGTTAGAGGTGAAAGACTTTGTGCTATGTGTAGATGTTTATGTTAGAGGAGCCAGACATCATGCCATCGTGCCCCTTCAGTGTTTCAGGAGAAGCAGACGTTGATTGCATGGAAGCCGGGTCTGGCTGAGATCTTAGATTGTATAGTTCTATCTGCTGGTTCGGTGTTAATAATAATATGTATCATATCTTTTGGTGGGAATACTGGAGATGCTGTGTGTGGGAAAAAAAAACGGATTGAACTGCTTCTGTTGATTTTGTCTCTGTTTACCTCCCCCTGCCTTTATCTACTTTTTAACATAGATTCTAAACCTTTTCTCTTCTTTGTAAATGTCTCCTCATTCATTTTGTCCTTGGAATACCGTTCGAATTTGCATCTACAACTTTTTTTTTTCTGTTGTCATTCTATTCTCTTCTCCTCTCTCTCTCTCTCTCTCTCTCTCTCTCTCTCCTCTCTCTCTCTCTCTCTCTCTCTCTCCTCCTCTCTCTCATAGGAAGTATTTCTTTCACTAAATACAATCAGTTTTGGTCAGAAGTTCTTGAAGCATATAAGATGTTTTGCTACAAATGCAGTCCTAAAAATTCTGCTGAACTTCTTGCCGAACCTTTATGCTATAACAAGCGGTTTCAAATGGGAAGAAAATTTATCGTTTCACAAGTATTGCATAACAAAAACATATTTTGTGTTGCCCATTTCTTTGATGATAATGGGCAGTTCCTCACTTACACATGTTTCAAGGATAAGTATGATATTAATATCAATTTCCTTACTTACGCTGGTTACAGATCTGTCATACTTGACTATGCAAAAAAGTCTGGCATTAATATGAATAACAATACATACCGAAACTCATCATTGTGTTTTAAACAACTGTTTGCAGTTCACAAAGGTTGTAGATTATATTATGATATATTGATTACAAATAACGTAACGCCTAAATGCTGCGAAAAATGGGATGCCAAGCTCTCAACATCCCATGACTGGAGGATGTAAAACTCCAGTGGTTTCAGCTAAAAATAATACATAAATGTCTATGTACAAATATCATATTAAAGGAAATTGGTGTAAAAAATAATGATAGATGTGACTTTTGTGGAGAGTATAAAGATAGTATTGATCATGTGTTCTGGAAGTGTCATTATGTACAATTATTCTGGAATAATCTCACTGATTTAATGAAAGAAAGATGTATGAATGCACAAAATGTGCGGCTAACAGAGTCACTGATACTGTTTGGTAATGATGCAGCAATTTCTAGTGATGTAATCTTTTACTTTATAATTCTCTTCGCAATAATAATATATATATATATATATATATATATATATATATATATATATATACACTTGTAAAGTAGAAAACAGTTTACCACAAATAAGTGCATTTATAAGGAAACTAAGGAATCGGTATAAAATTGAAGAACACATCGCATACTTAAAATTAAACCATGTAGATTTCACTGTGAAATGGTCAGTGTACAAACCATTATTTGTGAATGATTAACTATTTAAACATCGCTCGATCTGTATCCTATGACCCATATTCACAGACTTAAATGCTTGTCAACTTTTAGTAACCTGTTATGCTTTGATCTCTGCACAGACAGACTACCTAATGTTGCAGATGGGTCTGTACATATGTCTGTTCTGACATCATTATCTCTTTTATTGATGGTTATGTTTTTGTTTTCTGGCCAGTGTGATTTACTTTGTGAAAGTAACTTGTGTCAACATATTGATTGAATGTAATCCATCCAGCGTCTCCTCTCTCTCTCTCTCTCTCTCTCTCCTCTCTCCTCTCTCTCTCTCCTCTCTCTCTCTCTCTCTCTCGCTCGCTATTTCTCGTCTTCTCTCTTTTTCTCTACCCCTCCCTCCACTTCTTCTGCAAAACCTACTTTTCTTTTCTTTTTTTCAAATGAGAAATGTGGAATTTTTTCTTGCTTGTGTGATTGCTGAATTCTCTTTTTTCCAAAATTCTTATTGCTTATGTATGTTCTATGTTCATGTAAATGTTTGAAATGAAATTTTTAAAAAAAAGTTAAAAAAAAGTATTTCTTTCAGTCTGTATCGACTGTAACTTCCCTTCACGAAGTGCCACAAAAACGGAATCTGAGATTTGTTCAACCTTCACTGAGCTCTCTGCGTCCTTCTAGTTCTTGAGCATCTTCTGTTCACTTTAATATCTTTCAAGTCATCTCCACATTGCTGCTGCATTTTTCTCTCTTGTCTCACGTTGTCTTTCTTTTCCTTTCTTTTCTTTCTTTCTTCCTTCCAGCTGTTTGACTCTGTGGAGAGTTTATTAGGCTTGTTATAAGCTTTCAGCTGACAGCTCAGCAAATCAGTCAGCAGCAGCAAGAGACATTAACCCTTGAAGGATTAAACAGTTCTCCCCCAGATAAAGGACATTGATGTGTCTCTCCCATCCAAAGAGATGAACACTTCTCTGGACGATACCCAGTGAGTGGAAGAATGGGGAGGTGTGTGTGTGTGTGTGTGTGTGTGTGTGTGTGTGTGTGTGTGTGTGTGTGTGTGTGTGTGTGTGTGTGTATACACGTGTTTGTGTATGTGTGTGTGTATACACGTGTGTGTGCGTGCATGCGTGTGTGCGTGCGTGCGTGCGTGCGTGTGTGTGTGTGTATGTGTGTGTGTGTGTGTGTGTGTGTGTGTGTGTGCACACGCAAATGTGTGTGTGCGTGTGTGTGTGTGCGTGCGTGCGTGTATGTGTGTGTGTGTGTGTGTGTGTGTGTGTGTGTGTGTGTGTGTGTACACGCGCAAATGTGTTTGTGTATGTGTGAGTGCGTGCGTGCGTGCGTGCGCGCGCGCGTGTATGTGTGTGTGTGTGTGTGTGAAGTGGCATTAAATTCAGGCCTGATGATGTCCCCGAAAATTACCCCTAACCACATCAAAGATCAAATCAGCGCCAACAATCAGAGAACTGACCCCTCCTCCCCCTCCTAACGCCATCGATTGGTGGCCAGTGACTGTCTTTCCCCTGTCACATTTCAGTCGTGTCTCCTGGCTCTGTTATCACTGACAGCCTCCAGGCCCTGTCACTCACCATAACATTATTTAATGCAAACACTCAATTTATCTACAAAAAGATATGCCAACCTAGAATATACTGTCTTCAGAAACTTCGGTCTCTTGCTGTTAAAAAGGACATCTTAAATATGTTTTATGGTTGTTTTGTAGAATCAGTGCTGTCCTTTGGCTTTTTATGCTGGTTTGGAAATGTTAGTGTGAAAAACGAAAACATTTTAAACAGAGTGGTGAACACATGTGGAAAGATTATTGGTAGAAAACAAGGACAGTTAGATAAATTGTGTGAATGTCGTGTCACACAAAAAAGCTGTGAACATTGCTGCCGACAGTTTTCATGTTCTTTAAAAAAAACTGCAATGTTCTGCCATCTGGGCGAAGATTCCAAATTCGGAAATTCAAAACAAATAGAATTAAAATCAGTCTCGTTCCTAATTCCATCAAACTCCTGAATCAAAACAGAACTTTCGATGAGATCCGGTTCAGAAAGCTTGTTTGTATATTATATATATTATATATGAGTCTGTGTGTATTATTCTGTGTGTGTGAGTGGGTGCGTGTGTGGGTGGGTGGGGGTGGATGGGTGGATGTGATTTGTGATTTGTTAAATATAGATCCATAGACATGTTTTTATGGCCACGCTTAATTTCTCTTTGGAGATAAATGAAGTGTTCTTGACTTGACTTGACTTGACTTGACTTGATAACCTCACAACTTTTCAATTGTCATCACACGTCTGATGTCTGCCTGCCCTTGTGACTTTCGCCTGCACCATCTGCCTAAAGCTGCTGCATCACGACAATGTTTCCTGCTCAAGGTTTGTTGTACGATGCTCGTGTACACTGTGCTTTTTCCCGTGACGACTGTGTCTAGATGTGTACTTAAAAGAGAATATGGGACTCCGGGGTTATCCTGCTCTGTCAGGTGATTACAAGACGTGAAAGTGCCTTGCGTGGTGTTTAAATCTTACAGCTTACGTCACACTTTGTTCAGATGCTTCGGTTGCTCCTTTTTAATTTTTTTTATTTTTTTTAGTCGAAGCTATTGTGTGTGTTTTTCTGCGTCTATGGAAGAGGAAGAAGCTAGAAAAAACGTACAGAACTACGAGATGGTTTTGTTCCTCTTTTTCTCATTCCTTTCGGTTTTGTTTTCATTTATTTATATATCTTACTTTATTTAGATGCATATCCCGTTTTTTTTTCCCCCTTACTCTTATTCAACTTTCTACTATTTTTCTTTTTTCCATTCACTTTTGAAATCTTCTCCCTCCTCCTCCTCCTCCTTTGCATCTTGATTTTTGCTCTCTCTTTCTTTTCTTGATGTCTTTTTCTTCCTTCTTATTCGTTCCTGTTTCTGTGTGTATTTCCGGTTTTTTGTCGTTTTTGTCCAGCGTCTTTTTGTTCTTCTCATTCTCTTTTTTGTGTGGTATGAGGAGGAGGGGGGGGGGGGGGGAGGGTTTTCTCCTTATCTGCCTCATCTTTGGTAGATTTCTTCCCTTTTTTCTCAATTGCTGTTAATTCTGTTGGACACTTCTCTTCCCCACCCCCTCCCCTTTGTCTTTTTCTTTTCATATCAGACCTTGTTTTCATTGTTGTTTATTTTTTCTTCCTTTATCTTGATGGTTTTTTTTTTTTAATCCTTTTCCATCTTCAAGTTCTTCTCCTTCATTCCTTTCTTTTTTTTTTTTTTACTATTGCTTTTTTCTTCGGGTCATGTTAACCTGTCTGTCACACTTTCAAATTCAAAAGCATTCAACTAAAAGAGACATAACACAATGTGAACAATTGCTGGACAGTGATTGCCCTTTCCCTATCATATTTGTCCTGTCTCTTCCTTCCCCTTTCCTTCCCCCCCCCACCTTGTCAATGCTCACACACACACAAACACACACACACACACACACACACACACACACACACACTCACAAACATGCACACACACGCACACGCACACGCACACACCACACACACACACACACGCGCACGCACGCACGCACGCGCGCACGCTCGCACGCACGCGCGCACACACACACACACACACACACACACACACACACGCACACACACACACACACACTCGCGCGCGTGCGCGCGCGCTCACTCACGCACGCACAAACACACACACAAACACGCACACACACGCACACACACACACACGCACGCACGCACGCACGCACGCGCACACACACAGGCGTGCATATATACAGTCACATGCATGCGCACTGACGTCATGTTAATAAATTGAAGAACCACTGCACACACACACACACACACACACACACACACACACACACACACACACACACACACAAACACACACACACACACACACACACACACACACACACACACACACACACACCACACACACACACACACACACATTCTAGCGACTTTCTCTCTGTACAATCGCTGTCTAACCAGGTTTAGGGTACGGTTCATACTGGGAACACGTCAGTCGCGTCAACAGACACAAATCGTGCGGATGCGGCACTCCCTTCTTCATGTTCACTTACACAGTGAAAGGCGTTCATACCGCCACAGACACGCACGTACGACCACTCCCGCAAAAAAAGTCGTGCGTGCTTGCCACAATTCAAACGCGCGTGCGGAAAGAAAAGAGTCGTGCGGATGAGGCAGACCCTCTCTTTTTATCACTGGCAGCGCTCTGGGCGTTCATACTGTAACGATTTTGTGTGTGCGTGCATCAAGGAATTGTACGTAGATTTTTCATTTCGTTGGTATACCTCAAACCCAGTTGTTCATTTGGTGAAATCGGTTAATAAACATTGGTCTGTTTTTTTTTTTCTCCAGGTCGGCAGCACACAGTACCAGCATATGATTGTACGTCTCAGGTGTCATTCTCAGATACTCCACAAAATTATCTTCATCTGTCAGCAATTCACGCATTAAATGATGATACTCTCTCCATGCATCTTTCGTGATCTGTTTATTGGATGCACAAAAAAAAGGTCTAGCCTCCAAGCAGCCTCACGGACGGAGAACGTGCGGATCAGTATGAACACCTTTTTTCACGCGCGTGAGATTTTTCACGTCCGCACGACAGTCGTGAGTGGCAGTATGAACGTAGCCTTAGGCCCACACAGGTCCACAGGAGCTCAAGTGACATGCTCATTTGCATATAAACTGGAATTGAATTTGGCGGTCACGGAGGCTTACACAGAGACTCTGGCCCCTGAGGGATGTTAAAAGAAAACATAAATCAATCATGTTGATCAAGCCTTTCCTTTTTTTTTTTGCTCAAAGACCATGGGGTTTATCAGTTTAAATCAGCTGATCATTCAAAGGCTATTTGTATATTTGTTTTTCTGTGTGTAGGGCCACTGGTGTGCTCAAAACATAAATTGAGCCCGTTAGTCAATTAGCACATCGAGTTGTTGTTGTTGTTGTTGTTTATTTTCTTTTAATTCTGAGCCTCTATGAGTTGAAATATAAATCGAGCACGTGAGTCAGACTATTCCCCTTTTTCTTTCTTTCTTTCTTTCTTTCTTTCTTTCGGACCTTCTTCAT
>CM065729.1:61960653-61963153 GCA_033310375.1 Conus canariensis
ATTATTTGTGAGTTAATTTTAACATGGACCAAATGGAATATCCATGTGTCTGTGGAAAGCGTTTCGTTACCACCCGTGGCATGAAGATCCACAGAACAAAGATGGGATGTGTGAAGACTCATCTGAATGAGCAGCAGCGCACTGCATCAGCAGATAAGACGTCGGAAGACCAAGGCCAGGATTTAAACCACAGTGCCAAGGACATCCACGCTGCTGGTTCGGATGAGGAATTTGCACAGGCCCTCGATGCCAGGCGCCTGAAACTCAACCTGCCACGAGCAAACGAAACTGAAGATTGGGAGAAACTGGATGCAAAAATCGTCCAAAGACTCGATGCACTGATAGGGAAAAGCACCCTGGAACACAAACTAGCCACATATGGGGACATTGTGTATGCCACATGTAGAGACGCCTATGGAGCAAAACTACCCAAAGAGAAAACACCTCCAAAGAAATCCAGACGCCAAGAAGAGATGGACAAGATCAGGGTCCAAAAGAAAAACCTCAAGATGCAAATGAAGACCGCATTGCCAGCTGAAAAACAAGGCTTGGAAAAACTGTGGAAAGACCTGAAAGAAAAACACAGCGCCCTCAGCAAAGCGGAATCTGCGAGGAAGAGGAAGAGCAAAAAGAAGAAGACACAAGAGCGCTTCTTCAGAGACCCCTTCCAGTTTGCCAGAACACTGTTTGAGCAGCCAAAATCTGGGACCCTAAGTGTGGACAAAGGAGTTCTTGAGCAGCATCTGAGGAAAACATACTCTGACCCACAGAGCAAAGCACCACTCGACATTCAAGGTCTGGTGTGGCCAACCAACCCTGAGGAACAGTTCAATGGCAAGCCTCCAACGTTGGCGGAAATCAAGAAGGTGGTCGACAAAGCCAGAGCCAAATCATCACCAGGGCCAAACGGAATACCTTACCAGCTTTACAAGAAATGTCCCAAGGTGCTGGAGTGGCTCCACAGGCTGCTGCGATCGGCTTGGAGAAACCAGAAGATCAGCGGCCAGTGGATGACGGCAGATGGTGTGTACATCCCCAAAGAGCAAAACTCAAGTGACATCAGCCAGTTCAGGCCAATATCACTACTGAACGTCGAAGGGAAAATCTTCTTCTCTGTCATGGCAGCAAGGCTGACCAAGTACCTGATGGAAAACAAGTACTTGGATGTGTCAGTCCAGAAAGGTGGCATCCCAGGCGTGGCTGGCTGTGTAGAACACGCCACAATGATCTGGGACGCAATCCAAAAAGCAAAAACAGAAAAGAGAGACCTGGACGTAGTGTGGCTTGATCTGGCAAACGCATATGGATCTGTGCCCCATGAGATGATACAGTTGGCTCTTGAGATGTACCATGTGCCAAAGAACATCCGCGACATGCTCAAGAAGTACTTCAATGGCTTCTCAATGCGGTTCTCTACCAAGGAGTACACAACAGACTGGATCAACTTGGAAGTGGGTATTGCAATGGGCTGTGCAATTTCCCCAATACTGTTCGTGCTGGCAATGGAACTCATCTTGAAAGCAGCAACAAACAACGCGAGACAAACAGACCTTGGCGATGGATACAAGATGCCTCCTCTCAAGGCCTTCATGGATGACACTACAGTGATTTCATCCAGAGAAGACGAGACACGTCATGTGCTGGAGAGGCTGGACGACATAGTTGCCTCATCCAGAATGAAGTTCAAGCCAAAGAAATCACGGAGTCTCTCACTGAGGAAAGGAAAAGTGGCCGGATCTGTGGTCTTCAGTGTTGCCAACCAGGCCATTCCAACAGTCACAGAAGAACCAGTCAAGAGCCTTGGAAGATGGTATGATGATACGCTGAAAGACACACAAAGAGCAAGAGAAACCAAGCAGATGGCGGAGGAAGGCTTGGAGACCATTGACCAGTGTGGGCTCCCTGGCAAATACAAGGTCTGGTGTCTGCAGTTCATGCTGATACCAAAGCTCCTATGGCCTCTGATGATATACGACATCTGCACCAGCATAGTGGAGGCAATGGAAGCCAAAATCAACAAGTTCACAAGGAAATGGCTTGGTGTCCCACCCTGTCTGACTGACATAGCACTGTACTGTCGCCAAGCAAAGCTGAAACTACCACTGAAATCCATCCTGGAGGAATACAAAGCAGGGAAGATCAGACTTCAAAGCATGCTGGAGGACTCAGGAGACAAGGTGGTAGAAGCAATCAAGCCCCAGCTGAAGACAGGCAGAAAATGGAAAGTTCAAGAGGCGATGGATTCTGCAAAAGAAAGTCTCAAGATCAGAGAAATAACAGGACACACACAGACCAACAGACAAGGACTGGGGGTGACCAAAACTGAATGGTGGTCAAAGGCCAAAGGAAAAGCCAGAAGAGACATGATGATTCAGGAGATGAGAAAAGAAGAAGACCAAAAAAGACTCCAAAAAGCAGTCCAGCAGAGCCAGCAAGGGCAATGGACAACGTGGGAGAATGCACTCCAAAGAAGTCTCACTTGGAATGACATTTGGCACAT
>CM065729.1:61980653-61985653 GCA_033310375.1 Conus canariensis
TGTGTGTGGTGTGTGTGTGGTGTGTGTGTGTGTGTGTGTGTGTGTGTGTGTGTGTGTGTGTGCGTGCGTGTGTGGTGCGTGTGTGTGTGTGTGTGTGTGTGTGTGTGTGTGTGTGTGTGTGTGTGCGCGCGTGTCTCTCTCTCTCTCTCTCTCTCTCTCTCTCTCTCTCTCTCTCTCTCTCCCTCCCTCTCTCCAACGGAATATTATCCCATGAAGCGCAGAGAATCTGGAACTTCCAGTTAATTTTGATCAATCCAATATTGCTGTCTTCAGAAAAGGGAAGCTATGTTGCTGCTCAGAACGGGAAATCAAGTTCACGTTAATTACTGTGATTGCATCGTTACCTTTCACAACCATTCCCTCCTCATGTTTGTTTTCCAAATGCTCATATTCTATGATCATGTCACCACCCCACCCCACCCCCATACAGTCTTTCCAACACTCATCTCCTGTTTTCCTTGGTTATGGTTCTCCATTGGGCTGGTGGCCTGTTTCATAGTCCATGTAATTTCATGTTTTGATAATGCACTGATCGGCTTTCATCATTAAAAGTTTGAATCATTGAGTCATTGAGTCTTTCTGTCTATCTCTCTATCTGTCTGTTTGTCGGTCTGTCTGGATGTCTGGATGTCTCTCTCTCTCTCTCTCTGTCTCACTTGTCTCTCTATATCTCTGTCTCAGTCTCTCTGTCTCTCTGCCTCTGTCTCTCTGTCTCTGTCTGTCTGTCTGTCTCTCTGCCTCTATCTCTATCTATCTATCCGACTGTCTGCCTATCTGCCTCTCTCTCTCTCTCTCTCTCTCTCTCTCTCTCTCTCTCTCTCTCTCTCCTCTATATCTCTTCTCTCGTGTCTTCTTGACCCTTTTCTCTGTCCTCTGTCTCTGTTTCTCTGCCTCTGTCTCTCTGTCTCTGTCTCTCTCTCTCTCTGTTTTGTTCTACTCTCTTTCTCCTCCTCCTTCTCCCTTTTTTGTCCTCCAGAAGGTGTTCGTGACTCTCGAAGCCTCTGGAAAGAAAGGATTTCCCATTTATTGGAAGCGGGACTTCTGTGCTAAGAAGGTACTGTTGACGAAGTAAACAAAAAGTGCTAGCGTTGATTTCAGGGTCTGGGAGCAGAGCAATTAATTACACAATGTGTGCTTGTGAGACCATTGGCGTTCAGCCATACAGGTGAATTCAATGACGTCTCATATAAGAAGGGAAACGACGTGTCATGGTGTCCATGTGTGTGTGTGTGTGTGTGTGTGTGTGTGTGTGTGCGCGCGCGTGCGCTGCGCGCGTGCGTGCGTGCGTGTGTGCGTGCGCGCGCGTGTGTGTGTGTGTGCTTAAAATATTAACAAATAGTGAGTCAAAGAAACAAAAAAGAAAGTAGCTCTGAGAGAGAGAGAGGGGAGAGAGAGAGAGAGAGAGAGAGAGGAGAGAGAGAGAGAGAGAGAGAGAGAGAGAGTGTATACAAACGCGTACATACGCTTGTGCGTGCGCGAGCGCGTGCGGCGTGCGCACACGTGTGTGTGTGTGTGTCTGTGTTTAGGCGTTGTGTATGTATGGTACTTAAGAGAGAGAGAGAGAGAGAGAGAGAGAGAGAGAGAGAGAGAGAGAGAGAGAGAGAGAGAGAGAGAGAGAGAGAATGCCTGTGCAAAGAGAAACAGAATAATAAGAAAGTCATAAAGATATGAAAAGCTGATTTTTGTCAATGTAAAATCCTATTAAAGTACAGCTTCCTCGTCTACATATCTGAATCTTTAAAACAAAAAGGTAAGGAAACAAACACCTCTTTGCTATTTGAATCCGTAAAATGCCACGTCCGCAGATCAGAACCCCCCGTATAACCTCACAGAGTCCCGTGTCACAGCAGACTTCATTGAATTCCCGTGAATCGCTGAACACCTCCCGCTTCTCCCGAGCAAATGTCGTGTAATTGATGGAACATCCTCTTGAACCTCAGTCAACACTGCTGCTTCTTTACTCCGTCAACAGTACCTTCACAGCACACAGATTGTTCTCCTGAAGTCCTTTCTTTTAAGAGGCTTTGCGAATTGAAAAGACCCTTTGGAGAGAGAGAAGAGAGAGAAGAGAGAGAGAGGAGAGAGAGAGAGAGAGAGAGAGAGAGAGAGAGACAGAGTGCTCTCGTTTTGGGGACGCTCATACCTTCGTTCTGGTGAAAGATTCTTTTTAATCCCCAAAGCCTCTCAAAGACAGAGAACTTCTACTTATCCATTCCCGGGAACAGCACATGTGTGTTGTGAAATACCACCACCAAAAAGATGCGACAGTGCTGGCATTTAAGTCAATGATCACAGAACTCTTTCGTTACAATGCGAACCACTGTGTAACACACACACACACTGCACAGGCAGAGAGACAGACAGACAGACAGACAGACAGACACGACAGACAGACAGACAACACACACACACACACCACCTCACACACACACACGCATCCACACACACACACACATACACACTCACACACACACACACACACACACACACACAGACACAGACATGCACATACTTAATCACACACACTCACACACGCACACACACACACACACACACACACACACACACACACACACACACAGACATGCATACACACTCATACACAGACACAGAGACACGCACACACTTAATCACACACACACACACACACACACACACACACACACACACACACACACACACACACACACACACACAAACACACACAAACAACACAACATATACACATGCACACACACACACACACACACACAATCACACGCACGCACACATACACACATGCACGTGCACACACACACACACACACACACACACACGCACGCACGCACGCACGCACACACACACACACACACACACACCACACACACACACACACACACACACAGGTGCAAACATACAGATGAAACACACACAGAAACATACACACACACGCACGCATGTGCGCGCGCGCACACACACACACACACACACACACACACACCACACACCACACACACCACATACACGCACAACCCAACACACAGAGGCACGGACGCATGCTACACGCACGCACGCACGCACGCATGCACGCATGCACGCACGCACGCACGCACACATACACATTCCAAGAGGAAGTCTCATGACAGAGGGAAGAGACTGGGTGGCAGGATGACAGGAGAGGAGAGGCCAGCTCTGAAGACACAAAGGCTGGATAGCTAGCAGCCAGGGCCAGGGACGTTCAGGGGATTGGCACACACAGCGTTGTTTACTTTGAAGTTCTGTAGGAAGTTCAGATTGTAGGCAGGGAAGTTGCTATGCACCGCGGTTGTCTCTCTTTTATCTATGTCTGTCTGTCTGTACTGTCTGTCTCTCTTTATCTGCCCCTCTGTCTGTATGTCTCTGCTTCTGTCTCTGTCTGTCTCTGTCTCTCTTTGTCCGTCTCTCTGTCTCTGTCTCTCTGTCCCTCTGTCTCTTTGTCTGTCTGCCTCTGTTTCAATCTGGCTGACTGTCTGATTTTCCAGAGAGAGAGAGAGAGAGAGACAGAGACAGAGAAGAGACAGAGACAAGACAGAGAGAGAGAGACAGAGACAGTGAGACAGACAAAAAGAGCACACAGAGAAACAGAATAAGAATAACAAAATTGTCATAAAGAGAGAAAGAAGCTTACTTTTTTTATATGATAATCATGGGGAAACTACCAAGTAGACAACGTACATCTAAATATCTTAATCATTACCAAAACAAATAGCTCAGTTGGTAGAGCGCCTGACTCGTAATCTTGGTGATCCTGGGGTTGCGGGTTCGAATCTCTACCGGGGCGTTTCGGTACAGGGGGATTTTTCCCTCGGAGTTAATATTAGTTCTGACTCCATTTCCCATACAGTCCTTTGAATGAGACTATAAACCGAGGTTCCGTGTGTGAACGCACGCATAATATCTTGCACACACGTAAAATCCCATCACCAACTTTCGGAAGAGTAGGCCAGTTTGGCCGTTGGTATGGATGACACGTTACACACAGCATGCACCCTGCGTAAGAAATGGAAAGAATGAAGGAAGTAAAGAAACTGAGTGAACGATATTGAACGATATTGACTGGATGACACGGGAAACGACTGAATGAAGCGCCAGCTGGCAGCTCTTCAGTCGGCACTACCCAGGTAGGCAGCCCGTTGTGTAAGCGAGTGTTGATTGTAAAGCGCTTAGAGCTTGGTCTCTAGCCGAGAATAGGCGCCGTATAAGTATTCATTATTATTATTATTATTAAAAAGGCAACAAAACAAACACAACTTCACTATTTGAATGCATAAAATGTCACGTCCACAGATCAGAATTTCCCCCTCTAACCTCACAGAGTCCCGTTTTACACCAGACCTCATTGAATTCCCGTGAATCGCTGAACACCTCCCGCTTCTCCCGAACAAATGTCGTGTAATTGATGGAACCATCCTCTTGAACCTCAGTCAACACTGCTGCTTCTTTACTCCGTCAACAGTACCTCCACAGCACACAGATTGTTCTCCTGAAGTCCTTTTCTTTTAAGAGGCTTCGCGAATTGAAAAGACCCTTTGGAGAGAGAGAGAGAGAGAGAGAGAGAGAGAGAGAGAGAGAGAGAGAGAGAGAGAGAGAGAGAGAGAGAGAGAGAGAGAGAGAGAGAGAATGATTATATAGGAGATCTAAACCATACATCAGGATAGTTAGGTCTTATTCGTGTGCTCTTTTCTTCCCTTTTTCACTCTTTTCCCTTTCCTTTTTTTTTTTTTTTTAAAGAAATGTTGGTGTTTTGGCTGTTTACTTTCTGTACTTATGTTCTCATTTTTTTTCTTTTATGTTTCTTGAAACTTGTTATCCACTTAGAGAAATACACAAACGTTTACATGCACACACATACGTGTACGTGCGCGCATGCGCGTGCGCGCGCGCGCGCGCGCGTACACACACACACACATTCACTCACACTCACACAAACACACACAACAACCAGAAAGAGAGAGAGAGGGGGGGGGAAAGAGAGAGAGAGA
>CM065729.1:61990653-61998153 GCA_033310375.1 Conus canariensis
CACGATCTTTAGATTGAGAGTGCAGCGTTCTCAACACAATTGGAGGTTATGTAAGTGACATTATCACCATGCGATTGTATGTAGTAAATTTGATCAATATTTTACACTCAAAATGTCAAAGGACATTGCTTTAAAATAGACTTTGAGAGAGAGAGAGAGAGAGAGAGAGAGAGAGAGAGAGAGAGAGAGAGAGAGATTCTTTTGCGACGGTTTTTGCATCATCAAGCAACAATAAGCTCAAGCACATGTACTCATGTCACAGTGACTGAATAAGTAATGTCTGTGAGCCACTGTGCACTACACTTATGTACCTACAGAATGCAAGTCACATAACTGACCGCTTCTTTCAAGGCAGAGGAAGCTTTGAAGTCCATATTGTAGAAATGTTTATACATTCGTTGAAAATCACTTTCAACGGGAGTATTACACATCTGTGTTTGCAGTCGCAGATGATTGAAGTAAAAAAACTGACGTGCAGATAAATGTTTCAGGAAGAATTCCGAAATATGCCCTAGACAGACATAGTCTTGACTTTGTGCGCTTGCCAGACTAATTCATCCAAGAAGAAGAAGAAGAAGAAGAAGAAGAAGAAGTAGCACTGACACAGCTGAGTGCTGCGAACAGAGGCAGCAGCCTTAATTTGCCGGTGTGTGGCGGGGAGGGGAAAACATCGCTCTTTGAGTCTTGATCGCTCGCTCCCTGTGCGCTGAAGAATGCCAGGGCCCGTCATTCGCAAAGAGCCAGCAGATTGTGGCGGGGGTTGTCTCCCTGAGCTACGGGCTAAGCTTGAGCGGTCGGAAGGGGGTCGGAGGTGGGTGGGAGCTTCGATCGAGAAGGATCGATAGACGGGGTGATAGGTGCTGGACGTTCCTCTTTCATCCCACGTTGGCCCGCTAGATGCTTCAGTCTTTGGGGAGGGTTGGGTTGCTGGCCAGTTCGGATGGCTTGCTGTCGGTCAGAGAAGTAAGAATAACAAACAACTGAGCGTTGAGGTGGGGAGGAATCACAAAGTTCTGGAGGTCAGATTTTCTCCTCCCGGTTTTTCCCCCCAGTTGCTAGAACATTGTTTGTGTGTCTGTGTTTCTCTTTGCTTCTTTGTGAATGTGTGTCTTATCTGCTATCTCTCTGTTCTCTGTGTTTTGTCCTTCTCTCTCTCTGTCTCCTGTCTTTCTTTGTCTCTCTCCTCTCTCTCTCTCTCTCTCTCTCTCTCTCTCTCTCTCTCTCTCTCTCTCTCTCTTCAAACACACATTCGCAATCAAATGGGTGGATATCCTCGAGAAAAAAAAGGCAGAAAAGACGTTTCATGAACAAAGACGTTTGTGCCAGCCCAAGACACACAGACACACAGACGTACAGACAGACAGACAGACAGACAGACAGACACACACACACACACACACACACACACACCACACACACACAAAGACAGACAGACACACACACACTCACACATATACTCACACATATACACACAGCTACACGCAGACACACAGACACACACACACACACACACACACACACACACACACACACACACACACACCAATGTCAAAATACGTGATTATCATCGTTACTATAACATGTTTGTGGATCTTTTTCTACATGTGTGCTTTCCAGCCCGTGCGATGGGCAGGATTGGTGGAGAGAAGAGTAGTAGTGTGACGGTGATGGCGCTTTTCAGACGTTTGCCCCTTTATATCTGTGAAAGGAATGATGAAATTTACTGGAGACTATTTGAGGAAACTCTAAATTTCTACAGGTTCTCAGCGATTTAGCTTGTCAGACTTGTCCCAAACTTTTACGATGCTAAAGGATAATTTGACTTGTGAGGTGTGTGTGTGTGTGAGTGTGTGTGTGTGTGTGTGTGTGTGTGTGTGTGTGTGTGTGTGTGTGTGTGTGTGCGTGTGTGTGTGTGCGTGCATGCGTGCGTGCGTGCGTGCGTGCGTGCGTGTGTGTGTGTGTGTGTGTGTGTGTGTGTGTGTGTGTGTGTGCGCGAGTGCGTGCAAGTGTGCGTGCGAGCGTGCGAGCGTGTTTGTATTTGTGTGTACGCGTACGTGCGTGCGCGCGCGTGTGTATGTGTAAGTGAATTTTTGGCAATATAAAGGACGCGGTTTGTAAGACTATGGGTAAATACAATGCTTTCCGATTTGACAAAACGAGGACTACATTGAGGTAATCACTTTACAACGTCATAGTAAAAACTGGATGAAATTTCTTTGTGATGTATGCTTGATAAAATTCATGGTCAAACCAGCTGGCGTGGTGCAGTAGTTATCGTCGCGAACTGCATCCTGGGACGTCGTGGATTTGATTCCAGTCAGAGCCATTCACTTGTGGGATTTGTCAGTCCCGACCAGCTCCTCCTCAGAGTTGAGTTTGCTATGGGCTCATTTGGGAACACTGAGACCACACAGTCCAGTATCAAACACTCAATGAATGCGTCTCTGAGAGAGTTTCTCAAATTTCCTGACCAACACCGCAGGTGTACGTATCTCACGGGCCTGGTTTATGCCGGGATATATTATGAAAGTAAGCGAAGAGTACCAACCCTGCCATGCAGTCTTGAAACAGAATGGAAATCCGTAACATCATGTGCATCATCCTCATTCTCATTGATTAGCACTGAAAAAAGTCACAGATTATCTTATGTCCTCGGTGAGCTTCTACCGCGATGACCGGTATCCTCAAATTCATTGGAGCTGTCGTTCGACGGACGTGGTGCCGCCCTCCACGGGGAGACTCACGCTGGCTTTACGACTAAGCAAACCTTGTTGTGATTATGGGGGTTAATAGCATGTACACTGGATCAGAACAGGCTCCACTGAATATAATCAAAAGAACTCGACAGCAGTGCAGTGTCTCCTCCGGTGGGGTACCCCATGACGACTTTACAGTGGCTGCTCCCAGTGGATGTGCCGGAGCCAGGGGCTGTGGCGGAACAAGCCAGGCTGGGGGTGGAAACGGTTAGCCGAAAGTGTGGCGTGGAGGAAATGACATTAAGGTGGCGTGGATGATGAGGATGGGGGGGGGGGGGGGGGGGGGGTGAGGGGGGGGTCCTCATCTGTTATTCTCTTTATCAACCTTTGTAAACCATCTGAATAAAATAATAATAAACTCTCTCTCTCTCTCTCTCTCTCTCTCTCTCTCTGAAGAAAAAGCTTCTGAATCTATTTGTCTGTCTGTCTGTCTGTCTGTCCATTTGTGTGTGTACCTGTCTGTCAGTCTTTCTCTCTGTCCACCTGTCTCTCTGTCTGTAATTTCTGTCTGTCTGTCTGCCTGCCTGCTTGCCTCTCTCTCTCTCTCTCTCTCTCTCTCTCTCTCTCTCTCTCTCTTTGTGACAGATTGTATTGATTTTACCTCAGGGCTTAGACAACACGGCGCTAGCAGCTCTTTTATTGTTTTTTCTTTAATGATCTGGCAATTGAATTAATTAACAATAGAAGACAGGGTGCTATGCTTTCATTAGACGATTTTGAGTTGTTCATTCATCTGAGCAGAGATGATTTGATTTGGAATCTCTTATAATATCACAGGGTTACAACAGCAATTAAAAGACAATGTTAAAATTTACGCTTTTTTTCCAAAGAAAAATTGCTTTTCACATGAAAGAAAAAAAAATCGCTATGAAAATACCGATGTGTATCATAAGTATTTGGGTATATTCTTGACATGATTGTGTTTCTTGAATGAATGCGAAGAATTTGCCAGAGGGTGAAGTCATTGCTTTACGTTCTGAAAGAGAAGTTCAATTATTCAGCGTAATCATGACATTGTTTGATTCCCGTTGATCCGAATGGCCCAGATTAATGATGACAAGCTCAGGCTGATTTCAATTGTCATTCAATTCATATTTTCAAGAAAGAATTTTTAGCACTGAATATGAGGACAGCAAAAGGCCTTTCACGTGGTGAAAACTGAAATGAAATCGAAATACACATACAATCATCATAGAGAGAGGTGCATGCGCGCGCACAGACGGACCGACCGACAGACAGGCAAACACACACACACACACACACACACACACACACACACACACACACACACACACACACTCACGTACACACACACACACACACACACACACACACACACACAAACACACACACACATACACACACACACACACACACACACACACACACACACACACACACACATATATATATATATATATATATATATATATATATATATATATATATATATATATACGAGGGCCACCCCATAAGTTCTCGGATGGGAAAAGATGGAAGCACACTGGCATTTCTTACCTAGCCCATCTTTTCAAAGTATCCTCCATCAGCGTGTATGCACTTTTCCATCCTTCTAAACCACGAATCCATCACCCCAGCCCACTCCGACTTAGGTATACCAGAAATCAAGCCCTCGGCAAACGCTCGGGCATCTTCAGGGCTCTCAAACGGCTTTCCTTTCAGTTGTTTTTTCAAACGAGGGAACAAAAAGAAGTCACAAGGGGCTAGGTCAGGAGAATACGGAGGATGAGTGACGAGCTGCACGCTGTTCTCTTGCAAGAAGTCTAAAGTTGCAGCTGCCGTGTGGGCGCTGGCGTTGTCGTGGTGGAGGAGTAGGTGGCGGATACCGGTCCGTGGTCGCCGTGCACTCCAACCCTCGAACACTTTTGGCAGGCAGGTGTTGATGTACCATTCAGCGTTCACTGTCTTTCTTTCCAGAAGCGGTGCAGTAGTCACATGGCCGGATCTTGCGAAGAAAACTGCAATCATTTGCTTTGTGCAGCTTCTTGATCTCTTAAATTTCACAGGTGGGGTTTCCCCTGGAAACAGCCAAACTGACGACTGCTGCTTTGTTTCGGGGTCATGCTGGTAAACATAGGTTTCGTCACCTGTGACGATACTGGAGACCCTATCTGATCTTCCTCCGTCAAATTTTTGCAGCATAAACTGGCACCATTCAACCCTCGCCATCATCTGCTCCCCAGTCAGCTGGTGGGGCACCCAACGGGCGCAACGCTTCCGTACAGAGAGATTGTGCCGAAGAATGCGGTCTACGCTTCCTGATGAAAGGTTTAGAGTATCCTTGAGTTCATCCTCCGTGATTCGAGGATTTTCTGTAATCATGGCCTTCACTGTGCTCACGTTCCCATCGGTAAAACTGAAACTGGACGTCCACAACGGTCACGATCTTCCAACGACATTGTACCAAACTGAAATTCTTTGAACCACCTATGGACTGTGGATAATGATGGAGCCTTGTCGCCAAAACAGTTTGTCAAACTTATAAAACTTTCCTTGAAAGACTTCCTTTGAAGATAGTCATAATAAATCATGGCACGAAAATCTCTCCAAGACAGGCTCTCTGCAACACTTTGAAAACCGTCCCCCTTGCCATCCATTTTGCTGTCTAGAACAAATTTGGCTCTGACGGTTTTTATCATTTTTTGTGTCATAGCTATTATGACATCGCTTGTGATGATAATATAAAAATTGAAAATTATGACGTCAGTGGTTTCTGCGCATCCGAGAACTTATGGGGTGGCCCTCGTATGTATATATATATATATATATATATATATATTATACATACATACGTACACGATGCAGGTGGATTCTCCCGTCGTGTCCGACGGATGAATAGGCAGGCAGGTCATCTACTGATGTGGTCTTCATGTGGGAACGAAGACCAATTCTTTAGGCACAAAGTCTTCCACAGACGCTGCATGCAATGGAGTCCTGCAAGGATGGGCCCTGTCTTCTCTGATTCCTCCTTTCCTGGAGGGCAGCTGCTCTGTTGCGCTCAAATGCCTTTGTGCCCTGGGTACACTGTTGCTTCCACTGTGTTCTATCAAGGGCAACATCTTCCCAGGAAGCAGTGTCGATGTTGCAACTTCTGAGGTTGGCCCTCAAGGTGTCTTTGTATCTCTTGAGAGGCCTTCTTTGGTCGCGTTGTCCTTCCTTCAGTTGTCCATAGAGAAGCATCTTTGGAATTCTGCTGTCCTCCATTCGGACAATATGTCCTGTCCGTTCGGAGCTGGCTTTTGATGAGTATACACTCAATGCTGGGTCAGCCACACTTCTTCAGGACCTGTAGGCTGGACACTCTGTCTTGCCATTTGATGCTGCAGATCTTGCGCAAGCAAGATATATAAACACAAATATATATATATATATATATATATATATATATATATAAATGCATACACGCACATACATATTTTATATACATTGTAGATAGATAAATAGATAGATAGACAAATGCAGAGTTTTGAAAAGAGGATTGAAAAATTTCACTGTCATGAAGGCTGATCATATTTCGTCATATGGGATTATAGTTTAATTTGCTGTTGCGCACAAGTAAGTGCCCTGTTAAAACTTCATCGTTAAAACCACTGAATGTATTTTTCCTGCTAACTGATATGTTCCATCCCTTAATATGGGAATTATACATAAAATTCTGTATTTTGACTTCTGGTTGACTTGTTATATCGCTCCCTCTCTGTCTCTATCTCTGTTCATCCCTTGTTCTCCGTTCGTGTCTGCCTGTCTCCCTCTCTGTCTCTCTGCCTGCCTGCCTGTCTGTCTGTCACTCTGCGTGCCGGTCTGTCTGTCTGTTACTCTCTCTCTCTCTCTCTCTCTCTCTCTCTCTCTCTCTCTCTCTCTCGCTTGTCTGTCTACCTGTCTCTGTCTCTGTCGATGTTTCCGTCTGTCTGTCTGTCACCCTGCGTGCCGGTCTGTCCTTCTGTCTGTTACTCTCTCTCTCTCTCTCTCTCTCTCTCTCTCTCTCTCTCTCTCTCTGCTTGTCTGCCTATCTGTCTCTGTCTCTGTCGATGTTTCTGTCTGTCTCTCTCTCTCTCTGTCTCTGTCTGTCTGTCTGTCTGTCTGTCTGTCTGACTGTCTGTCTGTGTTTCCTCTTTCCTCTCACTGTCTTTTCATTTGTCTTTCTTTCACCACGCCGCTATCATCTTGTGTTTTCCCCTTACTATCATCTTGTGTTTTCCCCTTACTATCATCTTGTGTTTTCCCCTTACTAAATAAAACAAAGAACGAGAATAGGGCAGAGCTCCCAGGGCAAATCCCTCCATGACATCCATCATACAGTGTGAACCCTGTCAGGAAGGAGTGCCCATCCAATGGCACCACACCCTCCGCCCAATCTGTCACAATGCCATTCTTGGGAGGAGGTTGACGTGGTGTTATGGAGGAGGGACAGGGCGAGAGCCATTCCTTCTGAACCCTACGTCTGCCTGTTAGGACGACAAAGGGACGGTATCGTGTCCGACAGATTTTGGACAGTGTGTGTGTGTGTGTGTGTGTGTGTGTGTGTGTGTGTGTGTGTGTGTGTGTGTGTGTGTGTGAGAGAGAGAGAGAGAGAGAGAGAGAGAGAGAGAGAGAGAGAGAGAGAGAGAACCTGGAGAGAACAAAAACAGTCTTCTTCATCCGTCTTTGGCTTCTCTCTCTCTACTTAGAAATGGCTGCTCTGCCTGTAAGTCCTTTTTCGTGTGTGTGTGTGTGTGTGTGTGTG
>CM065729.1:62003153-62005653 GCA_033310375.1 Conus canariensis
ACCGAGTGCGATGGCGGAGTGTTGTCGATGGCCTATGCCCACCCTTGAGCTATGGGCCTAAGTAAGTAAGTAAGTAAACTACGGATATTTGGAGATTTTTTGCGATCTAGCCATCTCCTAGTCCTTGGGTCGTGGCAAGCTAAAATGGGAACGCCGGAACCAGACAGCAAAATCTCGTTCACTGGAAGGATTCGTCTTACAAAGAGTTCGTGAAAATGTCCGACTGGTGCTGCATGTGTCTGTATCTCTCGGGCCTGGTTGAAGCAGGCATGTAGCATAAAAGGAAGACCAGAGTACAGAGCTGTCAGGGAGTCTGAGACGTGAACAGTTTCATAGCATTGTTCTCATTACCTTCTCTTTGTTGATGTTTTAAAAAAAAAAAAAAAGCTCATATCTGTCGTCGAGATGGTTTCTGGGACGGGTCTATTCTTAAAGAAAAAAATCCCTTATTAAAACAAAGATAGCTCTTATCTGTCGTTGTCATGGTCTTGGATTTAATTTTTTACATTTGTCATTTATCCTGACAGTATTTTTGTCTCAAATTGCAGGAGAGAGAGAGAGAGAGAGGAGAGAGAGAGAGAGAGAGAGAGAGAGAGAGAGAGAGAGAGAGAGAGAGAGAGAGAGAGAATCCTGAAGGTAAGATCTTGAAAAAAAACAACAACAAAAAACACCAGTCTTAATCCTGACAGTGTGTCACAGTGCATACCTTTGTCTTCGCAAATCTCTATCTGCATTGTGACAGATATTGTTACAACATTATGGAGCGTGCGGAAAAAGCACATTTGCATGGCTTGATGATGGGTTACATTATGCTTAGGGTGTCGTCTTCCCGGCCAGTCATTATCTGACGGAAGGATTACTGGAGCCGCTCTGTTTATTTCTCATCAGGCAGGGTTGGACCATCCATCACTTCCCTGCACACACAACACACACACACACACACACACACACACACACACACACACACACACACACACACACATCACAACACACACACACACACACACACACACACACACACACACACACACACACACACACACAAAACACAAACACACAACACACACACACACACACACACACACACACACACACACACACACATGAAAATATTCACATGTTTTCTTTGTGTGTGTGTGTGTGTGTGTGTGTGTGTGTGTGTGTGTGTGTGTGTGTGTGTGTGTGTGTTCAACTCAAGCATTGTCAGTCACAGATGCTGACAGCAGCTAAGAAATACACAGAACAGCCTTTAGTTGGATCTGCTGAGAGATGCGAATTTCCACCAATTCACCAAACAATATGTTGAACAATTAAGTAATGGGGGAGTGAGGGAGCACACACACACACACACAACACACACACACACACACACACACACACACACACACACACACACACACACACACACACACACACGCACACACATGAAGAAGTGTATATATTCATAGTCTTACGCCCTGACTTTTTCACTCCCATTTTCTGTTGCCCCCAAACTTCCCCCACCCCTCCCTCTTTTTAAACATTTGACTATTTTTCTCATCTTTGCCAACACATTGTTGTAATGATGGAGGCTCTGTTAGCCTGCACTTGGTTTCCCCACCACGTGTTCGTTCAACAGGTATTGGAGTCATCGGAACACAATCGTTTCTCTATAACCGATGTTCAGTTCGACGAACTCGAAGCGTATTGAATTTGTTACTGCTTTGAAGCTGTTTTTTTTTTCTCGTCTGTTTCGTTGTTTTGTATTGATCTTTATTGAAAAGGTTTGGGCCATCCACAGCGAAAAAAGGGAAAAGAAAAAAAACAACAACAGAAAACAGAAAGAAAGAAAGAAAAGTGAAAGTATTGTCAAATCAGCAATTTGGTGGGATTACTTCCGCTTCTCTGGACAGTCGGAAGTGACCTCTGACTCATCGAGGTTAAAGAAAAAAAAAAAAAACGAACAGACGAGGCAAAAGAAGAGAACTTCTGACAAGAGACAGACACCACGTCATTTCCTGTAATCCCTACAGAACTGGTCCAATCCAGAAAATGGATCGACTCCCAGTCTCCTTATCATGGCATGACGCGTCTCCTCCCCTCTGGCCTCTGACTCAACCATGCAGACACGGAGACTTCAGATCACAGGACATGCGCAGAAGGCCTGCTTCCTTCCTTGCGCCAGCGGTAATAGCCTCCACGATTTGATGTCAGCGAGTTCCACGTCCCACCTCCAACACTGTACAGCTGATTTCTTCACCGCGTGGACAAATGTATGCCCCTGTTGGTTGTAGGATGGGGCAGAGAAGATAAAAGAAATACGAATCGCGCGCGCGCGCGCTCACGTACGTACGCATGCATACACTCGCACACACACACGCGCGCGCGCGCGCGCGCGTACGCACGCACACACACACACACACACACACACACACACACACACACACACACACACACACACACACACACACACGCACGCACGCTAAAACCAGTTTACGAGTATTTCTGAAAGTGAAAAAGG
>CM065729.1:62015653-62020653 GCA_033310375.1 Conus canariensis
AGAGAGAGAGAGAGAGAGAGAGAGAGGAGAGAGAGAGAGAGAGAGAGAGAGAATCTACCGTTACATATTGGGGAAACATAATTCCTGTCCAGTATTCGTTTGACCACTGACCACTCCGCACAAATAGAACCGAACCATTTACTTCTCTGTCAGCTGTCTCTCAAATTCTGTCATTGATTTTTTTGTCTTTGGTCACGAATGTGCCCCCCCCCTCCCCCCCCCCCTCCGCCATTGACTCTCTGTTGTCACCCACAATGCAAGCTGTAATTCCCACCCCACCCACCTCCCTCCCTCCCTCCCTCCCCTACTCTCCCTTCCCGTCCTGGATCTCCCAGGTTTTAGACTGAAAAGCAATTTGGATCGGCAAGCTGGTGACGTAAGATCCGTCTTACGGTTCTGCGTGTGAGTCCGGATTGTGTGTACTGCACTGGCCTGTTTACGTAGAACAGGTTTGGGAACAACTGTAGGAATCCACGTCGGCATAGCGAATACACGACTGAACAGGACACAAGCAGCGAGCAATAAACAAACCTATAATATACGTGTCATTATCTATGATTAAGATAATGATGACAATTTGTCTGTGCATGCGTCAAGAGCCCTGCTGGCAGCACATACAGAAGAGAGGAAAGTTACAGTAATAAAAAATAAACAACTGAGCTATGTAAACAAAAATCGAGTATGAAATAAAGAAGAGACAGACTGAAAACACATCTGCATGGAAACAACCCAGAAGTTGCGAGTTGCCAATTTTAAGATTTATGTGCATGCTTTTGATGTTAGAAAGTGGGAGATACATATTGTTTTTTCATGTATATGTATTTCATGACAGTGATTGCTGCGCGCGTTAAAGTTTATGTCACACATGCCTTTGAGTTGATAAAAACATTCTGTATTATACAGACGATGGACAAAGTGAGAGAAACAAGTCGAAAGAGTGTTAAGTGACAGAAAAGGAAACTATTCAGCGGTTGCACTTGTCTTGATACAAATAATACAAATCATGATAATCTACAATAAATGGCATGAGCCACAGCATTTAAAGGATCATCGAGAGGGATCAGCGGTCTAGTGGATTAAGTCCTCCGCTGCGCCCAGCCACCGTGGGGCAGTGGTTAGCGTCAGGGATTCCTAGCCATGAGGTCGTGGGTTCAATTCCCATCAGAGTCATTTACTTGCGGAATTTTTTCGTCCCGGCCGGCTCCAGCCCAGAGTTTAGTGTGCATTGGGCTCAGCTGGGAAGACTGGGACCACACAGTCGAGTTTCATCCACTTGTTAGATGCGTCTCTGAGAGTATAGCTCAGATTTCCTGACAAACTCTGCAGACGTCTGTATCTCTCGGGCCTGGTTTAGGCTGGTTGTATCACCGCTCAAACACAGGTGATCCACAGACAGCAGTTAATACCAGGTCGTCCTGTCGCACTCTACCAGAGGAGATACTGCCCTGTTGCTGAGTCACTTCAGCGATGTTACGTGGTACCTGATCTTGTTCAGCATACGTTTACTAAGCCCCCCTATCGACGACACCAGCTGCTTGTTCGTGGATCCTGCTGTTAGTGAGCGCCCATCTCCAAAATGCGCCACTACATCCTTCCAGTGGGTGCGGGCTCTTCTGGTTCAAACCCCAACGTCGGATTTTGCCACAGTCCAGAGACGGAGCGATCTTTACCACCGTCAGTAAATCTGTGATAATGTCACCCACAACATGTTACACTTCTGCCATCAAGAAGGAATCTGTTGATGAACCCGTTAGGTAGTAATCTAACACTAAAAGGCGTGATTTGTAGCATTCAATGAGGCTTACAACTGTGCGGATTGACGCCAACGATGTTAATAGCAATTGCAGTAATTATGGTAATGATAGTTATGTATGCAGTGACGATGCTTTGTTTTGCTTCTTCTTCTTCTTCTTCTTCTTCTTCTTCTTTCTTCTTTTCTCTTCTTCTTTGTGTGTGTGTGTGTGTGTGTGTGTGTGTGTGTGTGTGTGTGTGTGTGTGTGTGTGTGTGTGTGTACATGCTAAGTGCGTGCGTGCGTGTGTGTGCATAAGTGCATGCGTGCGCGTGTGTGTATTTGTATGTCTGAGAGAGAGAGAGAGAGAGAGAGAGAGAGAGAGAGAGAGAGAGAGAGAGAGAGAGAGAGAGAGAGAGAGACGTGTAATGCGTGTACCAGTCCTTTGCCCTCACGCATGCCAATCCCTGTACCGACCATCTACAGAGAGCCCTGGTTATCTCGTAATCCTGAAAGGTCTCCCTAGTATTGTCATTGATTACCACGTCAGGCCATCCTCGTTGCTCGATGTCTGTCGCTATCCGCAAAACAGGCTATAATGTATCCCCACGATAAGTACCCTCGAAAGGGGGTCGTGAAAGGACATTCTCGCTCTTCTCGTTCCCGGTTGCGTCCAAACGCCAATCACCATCTGGGATTACTAAGAACAGACGCAGATCCCAGGTTTCAACACAACAATCATGTTTTTCCCCCCCTCAATACTACATTTTAAATGTTATTCCCATATTCCCTCAGTTGCCTTCCAACAGTTTCTGTGGTCCTGTGTAATGTTCAGTAGTTACTGCACGCCCATTTTCACTTTCCGGCGGGTGAGAATAGGCACGAACCAAACTCACCACATGGGAACTAATCCCTCACCAACTTCCCCATTTTTTTTCTAACAATGCTCCCCTTCAAAATTCCAACAGTGTCCCAAATGGGGAACAAAAGAAGAACAACTAGGACACATTGCATCGGAGTTTAAGTGGACAGTGATTCTGGATCTAAGCCAGAAGTAACCCCCCCCCCTTCCCCTTCGTTCTCCCTATTCCAAAACCACTCCTAGCTGAGTGTTTAGGACATGATGGAGAAACAGCACAGGGAGTGAATGTTGGCACATGTCCATCTCTACCTCCCTGTCACATAGGGCGGGTAAGGCTGGGCACGTGTCTTTATTCACTCCATGGAGTATCCCAGGACCATGCCCCAGGGAGTGGTTTTGGCACTGGGTGGGGAGTAGCTCTTGCTCAGATTCGGACTCACTAAGTAGGAAAAGGACAGTCCTGATGGCAGTCCATGAGCATGGAGTAGGAAAAAGGACAGTATTTGCACGCAGCCCACCAATGTAAAGTCGAAAAAGGCTGGGTCTCAGGAAAGAACCCCGAGCACCTCAAAATCCACTTGCAAAACCTCAGATCTCCTACCAATGTCGGAAGCCTGTGTACCGTCCTGTTGGAAGGAGGTAATCGACTGCAGAGAGAGAGAGAGAGAGAGAGAGAGAGAGAGAGAGAGAGAGAGAGAGAGAGAGAGAAGAGAGAGAGAGAGAGAACGTTTCATTTGCGCACATCGAAAAAAAAAACGAACAATGTCTCTTTATAAGAGAAAATACGAATAACCACATACAACAAAGTGTGAAGAAATGCAGACGTTGTTTTTAATACAACACAGACAGGTACATTGTCGACAAATATAAATTTTTCAAACGTTTAAACTCGAGGAGTATTGTTACAGTGTCATTCTCATGCTGACTGCTGTTAGGGGAGTACTGCTACATCATCTTTGTCATGCTACTGCTCTCAGGGAGAATGGCTACACTGTCCTTCTTATGCTGCTAGCTGGCAGGGGAGTGTTGCTACACTGTCATCCTCATGCTGACTGCTATCAGGGGAATATTGTTACACTGTCATTCTCATGTTGACTGCTATCAGGGGAGTATTGCTACATTGACATTGTCATGCTGACTGCTATCAGGGGAGTATTGCTACACTGTCATTCTCAAACTGACTGCTATCAGGGGAGTATTGCTTCACTGTCATTCTCAAACTGACTGCTATCAGGGGAGTATTGCTTCACTGTCATTCTCAAACTGACTTTTATCAGGGGAGTACTGTTACATTGTTATTGTCATACTGACTGCTATCAGGGGAGTATTGCTACACTGTCATCCTCATACTGACTGCTATAATGTGTAGTATTGCTACACTGTCATCCTCATACTGACTGCTATCAGGGGAGTATTGCTTCACTGTCATTCTCAAACTGACTATCAGGGGAGTATTGCTACACTGTCATTCTTATGCTGACTGCTATCAGGGGATTATTGATACACTGTCATTCTCATGCTGACTACTATCAGGGGAGTATTGCTTCACTGTCATTCTCATGCTGACTGCTATCAGGGGAGTATTGCTACACTGTCATTCTCACGTTGACTGTTGTCAGGGGAGTATTGCTTCACTGTCATTCTCATACTGACTGCTGTCAGGGGAGTATTGCTACACTGTCATCCTGATGGTGAATGCTATCAGGGGAGTATTGCTACACTGTCATCCTCACACTGACTGCTATCAGGGGAGTATTGCTACACTGTCATTCTCGTGCTGACATCTATCAGGGGAGTACTGCTACACTGTCATCCTGATGGTGACTGCTATCAGGGGAGTATTGCTACGCTGTCATTCTCATTGTACTGCTGTGAGGGGAGTATTGCTACACTGTCATCCTGACGGTGACTGCTATCAGGGGAGTATCAGGGGAGTATTGCTACACTGTCATCCTCATGGTGACTGCTATCAGGGAGTATTGCTACACTGTCATTGTCACCCTGACTGCTGCCAGGGGATTTTTTGTGTTGTGCATATTTTTCTGCTGTTTTCAACGCCTGCACAGGACATATTGGGAAACCTTTGTCTGCTGTATAGTGTACATAACTTTGTGTTTGCTCATACCTTTTCTCTGTGTGGTTACTTGCATTTATCTACCCCCCCCCCCAATCCCCCTCTCCCCTTTTTTTCAGTAAAGCCGGAGTCTGTTTCACAGACATTTTCTTTATGTTCCTCCATATTTAGCAACCATAGAACAACGTCACAATTGATTCGCACGACTTTTTGACTGGGCTGTATACACACCAAGTGACTTGCTTTTTTGTTGTTGTTGTTGTTGTTTTTACTTGGGTGGACGGTGTAGTATTAAAAAAAATCCCTCCCACAGTTAAAAGTACTCCCAGGCAAT
>CM065729.1:62023153-62028153 GCA_033310375.1 Conus canariensis
GAGAAGAGAGAAGACAAAGAGAGTATCAATCTCACGACTGCCAGAAACCCCAACCTTTCAGTCATCGGCTTCCCTTTGGCCTTCATTCATGCCAACGCACGCACACATCTCCCCATATCAGAACTGGACACGCGGTAGTTCGTGCACGTACGCGGCGCGCGCCTGTTCGTGCCAGAGAAATGGGAGGATGGTTCGTGCAGTGGCGGACATCAGTACCAAACCTGCTTGACGCTCCAAAGTTTTGTAAGGCAGTCCTGGACACGTCAATGGTGCGTGTGTAGTATTTGACTTGGTCCTGTATTGTATTTGCCATGCTGACCTGCCGCTGTTCACGTGTTTGCCTGCATTCGGCGGTGTTTACCTTGGCATGTCATTCACTGGGGACCTCAGTGTTTGATGTGTGGAACGATGGATTGGGGAAAAATGGACCCCTACCCCCCCCCCCCCCCTCCGCTCTTCACTGCCGTCTCGCGGCACCCTTACCCTGCGCTCCTCTCTCTCTCTCTCTCTCTCTCTCTCTCTCTCTCTCTCTCTCTGTATGTCTGTCTGCCTCTCTGTCTCTCTCTGTGTCTCTGTGTCTCTGTCTCTCATTCTCTCTCTCATGGACTGATGAAAAGAAATGAAATAGTAGTTATAAGAGAAACAATTGCATGATGGAAAATATGTTTGTTTGGACTGTCACGTTGCTTAATGTAAAACAAACAAACAAACAAAAATACATGAATAGATACATAAACAAACAAACAAATAAGCAAACAAACGAATGATGAATAAATACACAAATAAATAGATAATCAAATAAACAAACAGATAAATAAATGTATGAATATATACATACATACATAAACTGGAATGTTTGCCTTTGATAATTTATTGCTTCTTTGTTTTAAAATTTGTATCACTCTGGCACTAGAAAATGCGAACACATCCATAATCTTACAGTCATTTAGGAAAGGTCAATGTAATTCAACCTAATCCTTGCAAACAAACTACGCATATGTTCAATAACATTATTATGATAATGCCAATAGTGTGTTTTATGTTGAAGACATTAATCAACGAACCCCTACATGTTGCAATACGTTTCTCTGATTCATACGATATATTGATATAGACAGTGTTTCTTATGCACGTTAATCAATTCTTTGATACAGTGTGTCCAGGAATGCTGATAAGTAATTCCTATAAAGGTGCTGACCACGTCTACATGCCGATAACCAATGAACCAAAGTTCAGGGCACCTCCTCCTCCTCCTCCTCCTTCTCCCCTGCCCACACACCACCACCACCTCCAGTACCATATCCACTACCACGTCCTCTACCTAAAACAAATCAGAACTCTGATGACCTTACTGACCACAGCTGATTTCATTTTTTCTATCTAGCGTTTGCTTTTTGAGTTTGGTTGGTGTGCAGAATGCATGACTCTGATTGCTGCTTCCATTCTCTCCCCCCCTTCTCTTCCCCTTCCCTGGTTCTCGACGATTCTTTTTTCCACTCTCGCCCCTCTCGCCCGCCCTGTTTCCATCTGCCATCTTCTACTCATTGCAAGCACCCAGCAAGAATACACAAAACGAATGAAGAATGAATGAATAAATAATAAATAGATTAGTAAATAAATAAATAAATAGATAATGAATGAATGAATAGATATATAAAGAACGAATGAATAAGTGATAAGTAGAGAGATTAATAATTATTAAATAAATGAATAAATAAATAGATAATCGAATAAAAAATACATTAATGAATGAAGGAATGAAAAAATGAATACATAAACAGATAAATAGATGATAGATAGATAGATAGATAGATAAATAAATAAGTAAATAAATTAATGAAAGCTGACTTAATCTTCAAATGTGTCATTCGCCGATCCGTGCCGAAGCGATCACCTACCTGTAATAGCGCCCACCACTTAGAAGGCCGGCAGAGCCTGTAATGACCTCATTGAACGAGCAAAGTACGCTATCAGCCCAGCTCTTATTGGCCACACGCTAAGCAGGAAATGAACCTCCTTTCGGCTAGGAGACTGAGTCAAGATGGCTGTTAAAATTTTTACAGCCGTGATGGCTATTGGCGGGACTGATTGGGTCTCAAAGTGTACATTCTGGGTTTTTTCTTTCCTGTTGAGGGATATTTAAAAGGGGGGGGGGGGGGGGGAGAGCAGGTAGAGAAAGATGGGTGAGCACATGCTTAACGCTTGGAAGGTGAGGGAAGGTTTTGCAATGTATTTGCTTTTCTTCTGAGCCAGTTAAGTGGTCTGCTAGCAAGTCAGTTAGCAGGCGCTATTACGGATGGCTGTAATTGGGTGGCTGTAAAGAACAATGACAGATATATAACTGGTATATTAGACTGTCCGTTACTGTCCAAAAGTTAGGAAGGTAGACAGGTATACATACTGATTTTTTTAGTTTGGTTATCTCGTTCTTATCCATTCTTTATTTATCTATTCTTTTTATTCTTTTCTTTCTTTCTTTCTTTCCCCCTTTCTTTCTTTCTTTCTTTCTGCCCTTTCCTTTTTCCTTTTCTTTCTTTCTTTCTTTCTTTGTTCTCTTTCTTTTCTGTATTCTTTCTCTCTCACACATACAGATAAAGCGTTCATATATTTCTATTTCCTTATGCATGAAGAGAACTCTCAAAATGTTGTTTTATCATAATCATGGGTGGTGCGCCCGCATGAACTCTCTCTCTCTCTCTCTCTCTCTCTCTCACACACACACACACACACACACACACACACACACACACACACACACACACACACGCACGCATGCACGCGCACACACACACACACACACACACACACACACACACACACACACACACACACACACACACAGCAACAACAAACAATTCGAACTGAATGTTATACAGCACGAATGTCGTTTCATCAGGTCACTCCCTCACATGGCCATCAGTTCACAACGTTGTCTGTGGAAACCATCATCTGCTCTTAGATCATTTTCTTCTGAGGAAGCTTACAGTCTTTGATAGTCTCTGAGTTCTCATCCAACCACACATGGCACCAGTGTCCCGTTCTGTCTGGCAATGATTGCAGGAAGTAACAGACAACTGGGCTGACCTGTTCCCTTCACTGCATTTCTGCGAGAAACAAAAGATTAATTGAATGAATTAATGAATAATTGAGTGTATAGATACATAGATAGATAAATGAATAAAGAGATTAAAAAAAACAACCGAATACATAAATAAATCGGATTTTGTAGAGTTCATTACTTAGTGATCCTGCTTCTAAGTTTGTGTCATTATGGGCCCTAAATAGAAAATACCAGCGAATCCATAATGTCACAATTATTTGGGAAAAGTGAGAACTAATCCAACCTAAACTTGACAAGTTAATTATGCCAATGTTAAAAAATATTGTGATGCCAATGATTTGTTTTCATATTGACAGCACTCACCAACGACATTTGAAAAAAGGGCTATATGTTGCATTATCTTACCCTATGGTTAGTTCATACGATTATTGGTATTGACAATGTTTCTAATGCAAGTTATTGTGATCTTTCAATGATGGTGATAAATAATTGCCCCCAATTCAGGACACCACCTTGTCCTCCATCTTCTGCCCACACACTGCCACTAACTCCAGTGCCATTACCACCACCACCTCCTCCACCTGAAAGTAACTAGAACTCCAGATATTTTACTGACCACAACCAGATTCATTTTGTATCTAGCATTTGCTTTTCATCTTTGGCTGGTTTGTAGAATGTATGATTGACCCCTGCTCTCCTTCTCCCTTCCCCTGTTCTTTCCTCTTCTCCCTCGTGGTTTTCAATTCCTCTTTCACCCCTTCCTTCCTTCCACCCACACCCCTCTCCCGGTGTTTCCATCTTTGCTTTCCTACTCATTCCAAGCACCAAACAAAACTAACTATTAAACTAATGCACCACTCAACTAACGAACTGACTTATTAGCTGAGCAAGGAACTAACGAACTAACGAACTGACGAACTAACGGACAAACGAACGGATTATCTAATCACCTAACTAATCTAACTAACTAACTAACTAACTAACTAACTAGCTAGCTAACTTACTAATTTAGTAAGTAACCAATTAGCTAACTAACTAATCAATGAACAAATGAACAAACGCACAAACGAGCGAACAAACAAACTAACTAACTAATTAACTAACTAACTAACTGACTGACTGACTAACTGAAAGCTGACTTAAACCTCCAGTGTGTCTTTCCTCCCCAAATTGCGCTGAAGCCGTCACCTACCACTTGCGGCCAACACCTGAAAGGCCGGCAGAGCCTGTAATGACCTCATTGAACGAGCAAAGTACGCAATCAGCCCTGCAGTTATTGGCCCCGTGCTCAGCAGGAAATGAACGTCCTGTCGACTGGGAGGCAGAGTCAAGACGAGTCGCTAAAATGTTCTAGTGAAGATAGATGTTGTGGCACGGATTGGGATTCGGGTTGTTCATTCTGAATTTTGTCTTTCCTGTTGAGGGATATCAAAAAGGGGGTAGGGGGTGGGGGATTTGGGGAGGGGGAACAGGTTGAAGAAAGAGGGTGAGCACAGGCTTGGAAGCTGGGAGAACTTGTCATATACTTGCTTTACTTATGAGTCAGTTAGTTGGTCTGATAGCAAGACACGTTTTGTACTGATAAGGATGGCTGGATGGTTGGGTGGCTTTAAAGAATGATGATAGCTATATAGCTGGTATGCTAGATTGTAAGTTAACTTTCATGTTACGTTAGGTTGGCAGGCAGACAAGTATACATGTGTTGTTGCTTTACTTATTTGTCTCATTCTTTTCCTTTCTTTCTTTCATTCATCCTTTTTCTGTATCTCCTGATCCCTCCCACACAGATTAAGTCTTCATTCATTTGTTATTCATCATGTATTAAGGAACCCCCACCCCCACCCCCCTCTGATGTAGTCTTCATTCATTTGTTATTTATCATGTATTAAGGAAACCCCCCGATTGTTGTTTTATCATTATAATGGGTGGAACGCCTGCA
>CM065729.1:62045653-62063153 GCA_033310375.1 Conus canariensis
GATAAACTGTCTTTAAGTTTATTCTTCCAGAAATCTTCTCTTCTCTGTCTTGCGGTTTTGTTCAGGCTGTGGACCTTTCCCACCACAATGCATCTCATGTTTTCCAGAGAGTGTTCAGGTAAGTTGAAATGATTGTTGACATGAACACACACACACAACACACACACATATATATATATATATATATTCAATTATAAACAAAGCTTGCTCTTATGTCTTAGATTGAAGAAATAGGGGGAGATTAACATTTATATCTGTAGTGGCAGGTAATTCTGCCTAACTAACAGTATGTGCTTGAGTGGGTATATGGGGAATAATAAATGCTTCTCAACATGAGCCTTCAGGAAGCTTATAGTCTCCAAGGGGGAGACAATCTCCTATGGGGTGGAAACTCACTAACATATAACTCCTGGTCAGATACCAGTATTTCAAAACCTGATTGTTTCTCCTCAGTGACCGCGGAAAGTGGTAACTTGACTCCTCTGCCTTTACGATTTTAAAAAGAATGCTATCCCAGAAAAAGGCTGGTGTGCAATACCATAGTAAGTTTGTTGAGTTTAAAAAAAAAAAACAACAACCAAAGGTGCCACCTAAGAAGCAAAAGAAAATCATGAAAGAGCAAAACAAGCCACATTTTCTTGTGAAAAGTAGAAAATATAAAAAGATAACCTCTTAAGACACAAGTGCTGAGGGCCAGTTCTTGGAATGAATCCGCAAGGGACTAAATTACAATAAACTAATAAATTCCAAGGATAAGTACCGAGCACCATTCCAGCAACTTACAGAGCAGCTTGGTGTTGCAATGACTGCATATATATATATATATATATATATATATATATATATATATATATATATATATATACGTATGTATGTATGTATATACATTTGTCACAATGGGAGAAGATTTCCAGCTGGTTTATATTGTAATTTGTATTCTACAGTATCAGTTGAAATCGTTTTGCTGTTGTACGATTCGACACTTGTGCAATAGAATAATCTATGATATCTTGTTCATATTCTTAAAGTCATCGGCATGGCCGATGGAGAGTAGGGCGGAGGGACACAGGCCAAAAGAGAGGACACAGAATACACCCACAGGCACAAATCTGGTATGGGAGCTGAATCCTCCGGTATCGGGATGCAGTCTCCAAATCCCACAGCACTACCAAACGGGCAAACACGATAGTGTCAAGCAGAACGCACTTATGCCAAGGCAGGCAACACCAGAGCATTTTGAATATCGGCAACCGTAGAGCCATCTCGGGCACCTCTTTTAGTTATCTGTTTATTTTATTTCATGTATCTATTTATTAATTTATTTATCTGTTTGTTTATTTATTTCTCTCTCTCTCTCTCTCTCTCTCTCTCTCTCTCTATTTATGTGTATATTCATTTATCTGTTTATTTGCTTATTCATCATCTATGCATTTATTTATTCATATATTTATTAATTTGTTATCATTCACGAATCTGTTTATGTATTTTTATATTTATCTATTCATTTATTTATTTTATTATCATTCTGGTTAGTGAACAAGGAATTCGGTACACATATGAAGGTTATGACCTGACTTGCTGGCGAAGTAGAGATTTACTTCTGCCACCCTCTCCGATTGTCTGACAGGGCTACTTTGATTATTTTCGGTTACTTCTGACGAGAGTCAGTTGACACCATCTCTTTATGAACAAAAATTGAAGAGAGTCTAAACATGAGAGAGAGAGAGAGAGAGGAGGAGAGAGAGAGGAGAGAGAGAGAGGAGGGTAGAAAACAGTGGACGTGTATACACAAGTGGTACCAAAACGCAAGTGTAAAGCAAGAAACTGCATATGATGGCACAGGACGTAGACAGAAAGATAGCATTCATTTGAAGCGCTGCAGATGCCCATGCTGTTGCTATGCATTGATTTCAGAGCTTAAATAATACATTCCTCCTTTTGGCCGGAAATATCCAAACGAAGGACAAGCGCACTGAGTGACGTTTGGAAGGGAAAAGGGAATCTTTGATTTTGCAGATAATCGGGCGAGTTGTCTTTCTCTGCTTCCTGGCTCCCACTAGCAAGGGCCAATATATAGAAAAAGTGATGAGGCATGCTTCAGACTACGGTTGCTTGTGTCATACACCACTGGATATAATTATTTCAATTCTTGCAATGTTCAGAGCAAGTTTTCTTTTCTTCCTGTAAGTATAACAGTGTATTGAATGATAAAACACGTCACTTTTGTACTGCATTTTATGAGAAAAAAAATCGTACCTAGACACTGAAATGGTGTTTGTTTTTTTTTTACAACGTCGTACAATTTAATCTGTTTAAGAAGTAGACGTGGGCAGGTTTGTAAAGCAGATCATACTTATCCTAAACAATCTTAATAGGCATGAATGTTTCAAGTCACACTGATACACAAAATCCTACAAAGTTTTAACACGTGTGCGTGCATACACACACTCGTATGCGCGCGCGCGCGCGCGCGCGCGCACACACACACACACACACACACACGGACGTATGGACGCACGCACGCACGCACGCGCGCGCGCACGCACGCACGCACTCGCACACACACACACACACACACACACACACACACACACACACACACACACACACACACACACACACACACACACAAGTATTTCTCTCTCGTGGCTGTAGTCTGAGTTGCAGACTTAGACTTCGAAATTTCTGTGCCTAAGGCAGTCGTGGTGCTCCATTGTCTTCTGTTTTCAGCCACTTCAGGAACATCAATTCAGTTTAGTTTTTTTCTTAACAGTGTTCGGAGTCTATGTCCTCTTTCCTTTCAAAGCTTTTCTGTGTGAATTTTTGTGTCCTTCCTCGACCAGGGTTTCGTGGACCATTTTCTTCTGTCTGTCTTCTTTTCTGCTTCTCGTTTGAGATGTCCAAAATTTAAGTCCCTTTTCCGTTGACAAGTTTTGTATTCCTTAGTTGTTTGGCCGACTCCTTCTTCTTCTTCTTCTTCTTCTTCTTCTTCTTCTTTCTTCTTCTTCTTCTTCTTCTTCTTCTTGCGGTTTGTTAGTTTATTTTGTCTTGCTTTTTTCATGTCCTCCTCCATGCAATGCACGGAGATTGTGTTTGACGTTCTGTATATTTTCTTGTGTTTGACGTTCTGTATATTTTCTTGTGTTTGACGTTCTGTATATTTTCTTGTGTTTGACGTTCTGTATATTTTCTTGTGTTTGACGTTCTGTATATTTTCTTGTGTTTGACGTTCTGTATATTTTCTTGTGTTTGACGTTCTGTATATTTTCTTGTGTTTGACGTTCTGTATATTTTCTTGTGTTTGACGTTCTGTATATTTTCTTGTGTTTGACGTTCTGTATATTTTCTTGTGTTTGACGTTCTGTATATTTTCTTGTGTTTGACGTTCTGTATATTTTCTTGTGTTTGACGTTCTGTATATTTTCTTGTGTTTGACGTTCTGTATATTTTCTTGTGTTTGACGTTCTGTATATTTTCTTGTGTTTGACGTTCTGTATATTTTCTTGTGTTTGACGTTCTGTATATTTTCTAGCACTTTTACGAGTATCTTTTTCTTCTAGTTCTTTGACAGAGAGAGAGAGAGAGAGAGGCGGGGGGGGGGGGGGGGGGGGGTGGGGACAAACAGACAGACAGACAGACAGAGACAGAGAAACAGATAGACAGACAGACAGACAGGTATACAGACAGACAGACAGACAGACAGACAGATGATATACAACCCCTGTCTCTTTTTCCATAAAATCATAGCAGAATTCAATGCACGGAGCGCATGTAAATGAATGCCATAACAAAGTGACGCGGCCACTGACAGGCATGCTGGAAGGATGCAGATGCTGCCAACATATCATATAATATATATATGTCTGCCCAGTCGGCTAATGTGGCCACCACGAGACCGGAATTATATGAATTTCTAATGACCAATATTATGTAAATCAGGCACGATCGCCTCTGGCTGTCAGCTGCAAGGAACACGGTATCCTCCAACCTTCACTGAGGCTGAGCATTACCGTTTATTTTTGTTCTGGTTCTCACTTCGGAGCCAGAAACAGGATACTACACCCCCCTCACCCCCTGCACTTCTCCCCGCCACTCTAGTATGCTGCTAACAATACGGATGCTCTTTTGGCTGTATATGTATGCTGCGCCATACAGTGAGCTATCGGTTTCACTGATGGTATTCTGCTGTCGGAGTTTGGCACTATGGCTTCACACCCAGGGGCGGATGCACGCCATCAACTGGTTTGAGGACAGGTTCTATGGCTCACAGTACTGTTTTGAGGCTGGGCTTTATGTTCCCAGTACTGTTTTGAGGCTGGGCTTTATGTTCCCAGCACTGTTTTGAGGCTGGGCTTTATGTTCCCAGCACTGTTTTGAGGCTGGGCTTTATGTTCCCAGTACTGTTTTCTGGATGGGCTCTATTTATGGTTCACAGTACTATCTTGAGAAGAGGCTGTATGTCCACAGTACTGTTTTGAGGACAGGCCATATGTTCCCAGTACTGTTTTCTGGATGGGCTCTATTTATGGTTCACAGTACTATCTTGAGAAGAGGCTGTATGTCCACAGTACTGTTTTGAGGACAGGCCATATGTTCCCAGTACTGTTTTCTGGATGGGCTTTATTTATGGTTCACAGTACTATCTTGAGAAGAGGCTGTATGTCCACAGTACTGTTTTGAGGACAGGCCATATGTTCCCAGTACTGTTTTCTGGATGGGCTCTATTTATGGTTCACAGTACTATCTTGAGAAGAGGCTGTATGTCCACAGTACTGTTTTGAGGACAGGCCATATGTTCGCAGTACTGTTTTGAGAATGGGGTCTACGTTTACAATACTGTTTTCTGGATGGGCTCTATTTATAGTTCACAGTACTATTTTGAGAACAGGCTCTATGTCCACAGTACTGTTTTGAGGACAGGCTATAATATGTTCGCAGCACTGTTTTGAGAATGGGCTCTATGCTCATAGTACTGTTTTCAGGATGAGCTCTATGTTCACAATACTGTTTTCAGGATGAGCTCTATGTTCACAATACTGTTTTCAGGATGGGCTCTATGTTCACAATACTGTTTTGAGGACAGACTCCATGTTCACAGTACTGTTATGAGGACAGGCTCTATGTTCACAGTACTGTTTTGAGAATGATCTTCATGTTCACAGTACTGTTTAAAGAATGAACTCTATTATGTTCACAGTACCGTTTTCAGAATGGGCTCTATTATGTTCACAGTACTGTTTAAAGAATGGGCTATATGATGTTCACAGTACTGTTTTCAGGATGGGTTCCATGCTCACAGTACTGTTTTCAGGATGGGCTCTATGTTCACAGTACTGTTTTCAGGATGGGCTCTATGTTCACAGTACTGTTTTAAGAATGGGCTCTATTATGTTCACAGTACTGTTTTGAGAATGGGCTCTATGATGTTCACAGTACTGTTTTCAGGATGGGCTTTACATTCACAGAACTGTTTTTACGATGGACTCTATGTTCGCAGTACTGTTTTCAGAATGGGTTCCATGTTCATTGTACTGTTTTGAGGACAGGCTCTATGTTGACAGTACTGTTTTGAGGATGGACTGTATGTCCACTGTACTGTTTTGAGAATGGGCTCTGTGCTCACAGTACTGCTTTGAGGATGGGCAGTAAATTCACACTACTGATTTCAGGATAGGTTGTATGTGCACAGTGCTGCTGTGAGCATGGGTGTTTTGTTTCACGTTAATGGTATAGGATCTGTGTTCACAGTACTGTTTACAGGATGGGTTTTACATTCACAGGACTGTTTTTAAGATGGATCCTATATCCACAGTACTGTTTACAGGATGGGTTCTACATTCACAGGACTGTTTTTAAGATGGATCCTATATTCACAGTACTGTTTACAGGATGGGTTCTACATTCACAGGACTGTTTTTAAGATGGATCCTATATTCACAGTACTGTTTACAGGATGGGTTTTACATTCACAAGACTGTTTTTAAGATGGATCCTATATTCACAGTACTGTTTACAGGATGGGTTCTACATTCACAGGACTGTTTTTAAGATGGATCCTATATTCACAGTACTGTTTACAGGATGGGTTCTACATTCACAAGACTGTTTTTAAGATGGATCCTATATTCACAGTACTGTTTACAGGATGGGTTCTACATTCACAGGACTGTTTTTAAGATGGATCCTATATTCACAGTACTGTTTACAGGATGGGTTCTACATTCACAGGACTGTTTTTAAGATGATCCTATATTCACAGTACTGTTTACAGGATGGGTTCTACATTCACAGGACTGTTTTTAAGATGGATCCTATATTCACAGTACTGTTTACAGGATGGATCCTATATTCACAGTACTGTTTACAGGATGGATCCTATATTCACAGTACTATTTTGATGAACAGCATTGTCTTCCCACTTTCATTCTTTATCAGACTATTTGAACAGTAAGGATATGTATCACCATGATGAACCCACGTCGTTGCATGCTATCTTTGAGCTCCATGTTGATAATAAACACGTTCAGCACCCTCTGCCTGGATCCTCTCTGCTATGTCTGGCTGGCTGTCTCGCAACATAGAATGGTCATCCTATGAGGCATGGCGTGTGTTGCAAATATGGACGACACGCATACTTAAGGACACCATAACAGTCGTATATGTACGAACGATGAAAACATAATCATACAAGTTCTACACACCACACACACACACACACACACACACACACACACACACACACACACACACACACACACACACACACACGTATGTACGTACGTACATGCATACATACATTTATGCATACATACATACATACATACATACATACATACATACATACATACATATATACATACATGCATACATACACGGTACCTACATGCATACATACATACATACATACATACATACATACATACATACATACATACATACACACATACATATGTGCATACGTACGTGCATACATACATACATGCATACATACATACATACATACATACATACATACATACATACATACATACATACATTAATAACATTGAAAGTGACTTGCAGACTTGACATAGGTGCATACACTGTGGCAGACTTGAAGGGTGCATACACTGTGGCAGACTTGACAAGGGTGCATACACTGTGGCAGACTTGACATAGGGTGCATACACTGTGGCAGACTTGACAGAGGGTGCATACACTGTGGCAGACTTGACATAGGGTGCATACACTGTGGCAGACTTGACATAGGGTGCATACACTGTGGCAGACTTGACAGAGGGTGCATACACTGTGGCAGACTTGACATAGGGTGCATACACTGTGGCAGACTTGACATAGGGTGCATACACTGTGGCAGACTTGACAGAGGGTGCATACACTGTGGCAGACTTGACATAAGGTGCATACACTGTGGCAGACTTGACAGAGGGTGCATACACTGTGGCAGACTTGACATAGGGTACATACACTGTGGCAGACTTGACATAGGGTGTATACACTCCCGATACATTTTGTCTCTGGTCAGCTTTTCTTTCTTTTCTTTATTTTTCTTGTTCTTTTTTTTCTTTCCATTTGTGTAATTAGTTTGGAGAGAGAGAGAGAGAGAGAGAGAGAGAGAGAGAGAAGAGAGAGAGAGAGAGAGAGAGGGAGAGGGAGGGAGTCAGACAGACAGACAGACAGGTACACACACACCCACACGCACACACACACACACACACACACACACACACACACACACACACACACACACACACACACATACACACAAAGACACACACACACAAAACACACACACACACAAACACACACACACATACAAACACACACATACACACACACACACACACACACACACACACACACACACACACACACACACACAAAGACACACACACACACAAAGACACAGAGAGAGAGGGACAGGTAGACACACACACACACACATACACACAAAGACACACACACACACACACACACACACAAAGACACACACACAAAACACACACACACACAAACACACACACACACAAAGACACACACACAAAGACACACACACACACAAAGACACAGAGAGAGAGGGGGGACAGGTAGACACACACACACACACACACACACACACACACACACACACACACACCACGCACGCACGCACGCACGCACGCACGCACGCACCACACACACACACACACACACACACACACACACACACACACATAGAAAGACAGACAGACAGAGAGACAGAGAGAGAGAGGAGAGAGAGAGAGAGAGAAAAGAGGGGTCAGGACACGGAAGGCAGAGACTGGAAGAGAAAGAGGGATGGAGATAAAGGATAAAAAGACAGAGATGGAGACAAAGAGTTGTCAATAATCATTTCAGGTCATGTGGACAGAGAGGTGAAAACAAAGCTGACCAGAATAATGAGACACACAAAATAAAAGTGATGCAATTCGAGAAATTACACGCACAGACCAGAAACAAAGAAAACAAAGCATAGCAAAACAAACAAGCAAGCAAGCAAGCAGGCAAGCAAACAAACAAGCAAACGAACAGACAAACAAACAAAAAAGCCAAATGCCCTGATACCAGAGCATGGTGACAAGAACCACCCAAAGACCCCCCCCCCCCTTCCCCTTCCCCACTGACGATAGTGTCACACAACTAATGCAAATGTAGCCAACAGAGCATTCATATCTGCACCAGTGGTCGGCATCCTGACCTTATTTTCCGACGACAGAGCCACGGGTCAGGGCAGGAATAAAAAAATTCTGTCTGATCTGCCGCCTGATTAGAGATGCTCTTACCCCCCCCCCCCCCACTTCCCTCCCCTCTGCCCCCTTCCAGTGCGACTCAGAATGGCTCCTGCCTCGTTTGCATATCATGGGCTTCCAGAAATCCATGTCTCTCTCGATTTAAATAGGAACAGTCAGTGCTGACAGGTTCCGTGAGCGTACATTTTCCCCACAAGCCCATCTCTCTGTGTGTTGTGATTTGTCTGTCACTAGACTCACGTTCGTGTGATAGGTGCGAAATACCACACAGACCACTAGCCAGAACTAACTCTAAAAGCCTGCATTGCGCAGTCAGCCTCTCTGTGTTGTGTTGTGCGTCGAGGTCTGGCAGTTCTTAAAGTTTACATCTTGCAAAACATTTTTTGTTTGTTTTATCTTCTCGGGTTGCTATCTCTTGTTACTGATCTCCATAAGCCGCACCTTTTTTCTGGCTTTTTTTTCTCTTTTTTTTACATATTTCAACATTTTCGACTTTAAACTAAAACACTCGACCAAATTAGCTCAGAGGTACAAGAGTTGTGAGGTTGAATCGCTTTGGCATCAAATACAAACATTGAACACAGACATATGCACTCAACACTGCTATCGCAGCGAATATCTGATTGCCAAAATCATGGTCCCTTCACTCACACACACACACACACACACACACACACACACACACACACACACACACACACACGCACACACGCACACACACACACACACACCATACACACACACACACACACACACACACACACACACACACATATACACACACACGTGCGCGCGGGCACAGAAATAGAGAGAGAGAGAGAGGAGGGAGGGAGAGAGAGAGAGAGAGAGAGAGAGAGACAGACAGACAGACAGACAGACAGACAGAGAGCATGAATGAGCAAAAATGACTGTCATAAGCTCTGGCGTTATGCAATTAGCCAACCCAGCATCTATATCAACACCAGTGGACTGCAGCCCAGGCTGATTTTCTGGTCATTGAGACAAAGCTTAGGACAGAAATGGCAATCTGAAAAAAGGGAATAGAAAGACAAGAAAATTAACACCTGTGTTATCTAAGATATATACCCCCCCCCCCCCCCCCCCCCCCCCCCCTCCAAGTGTCCCTTAGAATCACTAAGTGCTTCATTTGCATGGCACTGGTGCTTAGAACCCACGCCTCTTTGGCACGCAAACAATTAACATCCTGAGGTGACACGCTGAATGGATGTTCCACGCGCCTGTCTGTCAGTTTGTAGTGATGTCATGTGTTAGTCATTCACTTTACCTTTTCTGTTGGAATGGGATTACTGATAGATTTAACTTATCTATTGCTTGCTTGTTTGTTTGAGTGTGTGTGTGTGTGTGTGTGTGTGTGTGTGTGTGTGTGTGTGTGTGTGTGTGTGTGTGTGTGTGTGTGTTTAGAGAGAGAGAGAGAGAGAGAGAGAGAAACAGAGACAGAGACAGACAGAGACAGACACATGGACAGAGACAGAGACATGAGGGCCCTGGACTTTGCATAATGCACATACTCATCGATCAACGAATATATTTGCATATTCCTAAAAATGTAGGAACACATTTCATTTTATGCCCAACAGACAGACACAAATCCAGAAATCAGCACATACTAAGTTAGCTAAAAGATGCGTAATCTCAAAAGGGTTTATGCAGCGACATGTTCTAGGTTCAAATGGAGCCACCCAGGAGCCCAGGGCAGAATCGCACGCGCGGAAAGGAAAGAGTAACACGCTATGTATATAGTATGTCAATAAAGGTAACGTAGTATCTTGGGCAGCACTTGTACGCAGCACTTGTACAGGCAGACTTTGTGGCACATGAGCAATGATTTAGGAAACACACACACCACACACACACACACACACACACACACACACACACACACACGCACGCACGCACGCACGCACGCACGCACACACACACACAGGCACGCACGCACGCACGCACACACACACACACACCACACACACACACACACACGCACACACACCACACACACGCCACACACACCACACCACACACACAACACCACACACATGAGAGAGGTTTTCAAGATGGCGGAGATAGCCCAGCAGAAGTAATTTCGCCTGCTGAAGTTTTTTTTACTGATCTAAGGCACTATGCCTATGCTGACAAGATCAACAAGTTTGGGTGAACGCCTAACGAGCGTTGTAAAAAGAAAAAGAAGAGACGGCACCAAAAAAGGCGTGGGCATTAAAAATCCAAGCAAAGATGTGCTGGAACCGTTGGGACGCCAGGACCAGGCCCAGAGCTCCATGACAGAGGTAGGCCTACAATCTTTACCTCGAGATAAACTGAAGAAGACGGAAACAAAAGATATCAACACCCAGACGGAGGTCAGTGAGTCTGTTTCGTCTATGATTCAATCGCTTTTCGAGCGCATTGACAGTCTAGAAAAGACAGTGAAAGTCCTGACCGATGCGATTAAAAACCTAACGCCGAGTCTTGTCTTACAAAAAGAACCAAAGAAGACTGAAACATGCCCCTCTGTTGAACTCCCTAGCTTCCATACGAAGCCGGGAAAAACTTTCGCGGATGCTGCGAGAACTGCTCCACTGACCCCTGCACCAAAAACATCGGGCAAAACAACAATAAAGCAGAAAGAAAACAAAAAACAAAACGAAACAGAACAAAAGCAAATTGGAGATATGAAAACTGACGTCAATGAGAGTAAGTCCACGCGTGACGTCAAAGCAGAAAAGAATGTTCGAAAGCGCCACAATAGGGAAAAGCTTCCACGTGTCGTTCTTTTGGGGGATTCTGTCTTCAGTGGTATCAAATCAAAGAGACTGGGTTGGTCCTACGACTTGTACGTTCGGTCGAGTAAATGTCGCACCACTGAAGATATTCAGAAAACTTTTGAATTTACTACAGCCGTAATCGAAAAACAGGAGGGCAAGCCAGTAGATATAGACGCAGTTGTTGTTCATTGTGGAATAAATGACATCAGATCATCAGATCCCAAAACCACGTCTCACAAGTTCACAAAAGTAATCAAGAACACCGCTGCTGACCATCCCAGCATCAAAATTGTTGTCAGCAAAATCATCCCCGTGCGTGACTCCCAACTTGATGTCAAAAGAGAACTTTTTAACGCATTTCTAAGTGAAGGGTTACAATCTATGCAGAACGTCTCTTTCATCAACCACTCTAACTTCTCCACCCACGGCAAATTCATGAGGGATGACATCCACCCCAACCCCCGTGGTTCCAGCATCTTGGCGGGCAACGTGGGCCGACATCTGAGGGACATTTTCTGGGAGAGACCGCGAAGAACATCACGCCCTCCACCTCCCATGTACCACCAGCACTGGCATTCACCCCAACAGCCTAGCCTCCGCAGATGCCCTCCTTACCCACGATATGGAAGATCATGGAACATGTTCGAACTTCTTGAGCTTGAGGATTCCTCTAAAATTACATTTCCATAAGAAATTTTGTCTAGGCTTAGTACTTGTCTTAGTTTTGTATAAGCTTCAACAGTGCAATGACTGGCTATTGACTGTCTTTGGATTATATTTTTGAGACTTGTTGCCATCGCGAAATATTGTTATCATAATCTCTCGTTTAGTTGATTGATTAACAAACCCCCCCCCCCCCTCCACCTCCCACTCCCCCTTTTTTTTTTTTTTTTTTATTTAAGTGTATTTCTCTGCGTTATATTTATCATTTTTACGTGAGGTTTATTCGTGTTATTTTTAAAAACAAATAACCGAATTTCTTCACACTTTCCTTTTTTCCTTATCATGACAAAGTCAGTTCCCATTAAGGTTTTACAATGGAACTGCAGGTCTATAAAAACAAACCTGTCTTATTTAACTCAACATCTTGTTTCTTCAAAGTACCAGGTTCTGATTTTACAATCTTTGAATGTAAACCAAAACAGCCTACCTAAACTGGTAAATTATTATTATCCACCAGTGCATGAGATAGTAAATAAAACAGAAAATATTAAGACAGCCATATACATTAATGAAAATATACAGTATACAGTGTGCGATTCCCCAGCCCCTAAGAATGATCCTAATATTCTTTCATGTGCTGCAAGTCTAAAGTTCAATGATCAACTTATAATAAATGTTGTTTCTGTCTACTTACCAAAAGGCCCAACAGAAATTAACACGGAATGGATTCGTACAACACAAAATCCAAACAAAAAGTGGCTAATTTGTGGAGACTTTAATGCACACTCCCCTTTTTGGGAGAAAAATTGCGCTTTTATCACTAGTCACAGAGTTTTAGAAAACATAGTAGACTCAAATCTTTACCTTTTAAACGATGGAAGAGTGACTAGAATTCCAGACAATGCAAATCATAGAGCCACTCCATTGATCTATCTTTAATATCCCCTGCTTTGGCCCATAATTGCACATGGGAACCACTTTGTGACACGCTTGGAAGTGATCATATACCCATTGTTACCACTGTCAATGATCAACAAATATCTAGCGATAGAGATGAAGATGTCATTCCTAAATACAATTATAACTTTGCTGACTGGGAAACATTTAGAGCTTTTTTATGTGCACAAAACATAGATTGCATTAAAGATGATGATATAGACATTTATTACTCAAAATTTACGGAAACAGTACTAAATGCTGCTGATTATGCCATTCCTAAATATGCAGCTCGCAAATCAGATAAACATGCAGGGAATGTATGGTGGAATGATGAATGCCAGAAAGCGGTTGACAAGAAAACAGAAGAATATAAATTATACCTACAAAATCCTGGACCAAAAACGCATGCTCCAATGAAGAAAGCAAATGTCATGAGTAATAGAACGATTGCAAAAGTCAAGCGGGAATATTGGTCTAATTTCTGCACCAATGAAACACATACCCATAAAGACTTACAGAGGGTGTGGAAAAAGTTTAATGAAATGAAAAATGGTGTTCATTTGCCACACTGTCCAATCAAATGTGATGGTAATGAATTACCAAGCAATTCAGAAAAGGCAGAATCATTTGTAGATATGTTTGCTGATATAATGAATGCAAGCAAACTACCAAAAAATTATAAAATTTTCAGGGAAAATGAAGAAAGAAATGATGACTATCAAGATCCACAGCGGAAAGATGATCTTTATGTCAATGCTCCAATTACTATACGTGAGTTGAGAGAAGCTATACTTTCCCTGACTAATAAAAAGTCATCAGTAGGCATGGACGCTATTTCTAATATCTTACTTAAACATTTGCCAGACAGTTGGGTACTGTTGCTACATGACTTATTTCAAAAGTGTTGGGAACAGGGACAAAACCCTAAAATATGGAAACATTCTATCATAATACCGATTCCTAAAGAAGGAAAAACGAAAAGTAATAAGAATAATTACAGACCTATATCATTAACTTCGCATGTAGGCAAACTTATGGAAAAGATAGTTTTAAACAGACTAATATTCTATTGTAATAAAAATAAAGTGATCCCAAAAAACCAAGCTGGTTTCCGAAAGGGTAGGTCAACCATTGATCATCTTGTCAAATTGACTACACAGGTAAAGCATCAATTTGCTCGCAGAAAGAATATTCTAGCAACCTTTTTTGATATAAAAAAGGCATATGATCGTGTTTGGCATCATAAATTACTATATAAATTGAAACAAATTGGTTTGTCTGGGAACATCTACTTTTACATAAAAGACTTATTGATGAAAAGAAGCATGCAAACAAAGGTGGGAAATTCCTATTCGACTACACGCATGCCTACAATGGGTATTCCACAAGGCTCGGTAATAGCGCCCCATCTTTTTAATATATTACTTCATGACCTACCTCAATGTTTGTCAAAAAATGTCAACTTAGTACAATATGCAGATGATATTTGCATGTGGATGAATGTGTCCATGAAAAAGAAGTCACCAAAAAGAGATATAAATTACTATAGAAAAGCTTATCAAATGGAATTAGATAAATTAAATAACTACTTGTTTGAAAATGGACTAACTCTATCAACTGAGAAAACTCATCTGGTTTTATTCAACAATGGTGCTGATCCACCCAATTTACCATCCCTCCATATTGGGTCTGATATTTTGGAATATAAACAAAGGGTAAAGTTTTTGGGGGTTCATATTACTTCTAAGTTAAACTGGAATTATCACATTGAATACTTGTTATCTAAAGCAAGAAAGACTTTAAATTTTTTTTAAGTTATCAGTAAGCAATACTGGAGCCAAGATGTCAGAGTACTAAAACATCTAACGATAAGTCTTGTTCGCTCTAGGCTTACGTATAGTCAAGAAGTTTTTTTCATCGCTCCAAAATATTTATTAAACAAATTACAAAGCGTGGATTGTAAAGCTTTTCGACTGGCCTTGGGGGTTCCTTTCCATACATCAACAATAGCAACATATAGAGAGGTAGGAGTACTTCCTTTAAATGAATGCCGTCAGCTTGCCATCGCTAAATATTTGTTAAAAGGCTCTTTAAGTGAAAACAATGTCGAAAATGAAATTGGCTTAAGATCAGATGTTGATTTCCCAAAACGAGCCAAAAACATATCATGTCTTAAAACAATAAAAACTGAAACTCTAGATACTTTTCAACAATCAGGAATAGAATTAGAAGATATGGTAAAATGTAGTAATCCATGTACTGTTATCCCTCCATGGGAATTACAAAAAGGACATTTTGACATTAATTATACCAATGCAAAGAAAAATGAGAATATAAATTTTATTGGCACAGTTGCGAATGAGCATTTATTTCTCAATTATCCAAATCATCTCAAAGTTTATACCGATGGTTCAGTTCTAGAAAATCACGAAGCTGGTGCTGCTTTCACTATCCCCCACTTAAAGGTCAAAAGAGGTTTTTATATTGGAAAGCACAGATCTATATTTACAGCTGAATTAACTGCTATTCTTATGGCTTTGCGTTATTTGCTTGATTTTCCGAAAACTGTGACTCAGATTCTTTTTTGTGTCGATTCAAAATCAGTGTTGTATGCCTTAAGCAATTCAAATTCTAGTGTGAGACAAGATTTGATTTTTGAGATTAATCATTTGGTGCATTTCCTTATTCTAAGAGGTAGTGATCTTACCTTTCTTTGGGTGCCTTCACACAGTGGAATACATTTCAATGAATCCGTAGATAAACTAGCTAAAAACTCTGCAGATTATACAAATGAAGCATATAATTTGAAAATCCCTTTATCTCTGAAAGAAGGGAATAGCCTACTGCAGAATGCTTGCTGGAAGCATTTTAGAAAGAAACAAGATGTTGGCCACTCATTACCTGCTGACCACCAAACGAGTTTTGAAGATGTTTTTATATCTAAGTATGGTCAATTGTCTAACTTAAGGCTTTTAACTTCCCTTGCCTATAAATTCAAACTTAATGCTTTTAAGACGAAATTCACTTCCAACATCACATGTGTTTGTGGTGGGAAAATTTCTAATGAACATATACTTTTCCACTGTAGAAAAATGAAAACATATCTGCCTACTTTTTCGGAAAAGTCCCTGAAGGAGGTTTTAATAAAACCCCTTTTGATTTGTGACATTGGTTTAGGACTTGTTCAGAGTACCATTTTTAGATTCCTTTAATAATTCTATTTTCACGTGTAAATGTTATTATCCTGTTACCTTTAGCGTTCATTTGATTTTTAAAAATGTTATCCTAGTTATGTTATAGGTTGCAATTTTTATTCATGTTAACATTTTTTCTTCCGATTCTCATTCTGATCCTCCTTTTTCTCTTTTTCCGTTTTCCATTTATACTTCTTCATCTTTTTCTGTCTCCCTGTTTCTCTATCTCTTTATCTCCTTCAGCTGCCTGTCTACCCACCCCTTCTCCCCTCCCTTCCTCCTTTTCTACCTTGTTTATTTATTTATTTTTCGTTGTCTAAAATCACTTATGTGTATAGACATTAAATTGAAGAACACACACACACACACACACACACACACACACACACACACACACACACACACACACACACGCACGCACGCACGCACACACACAAATCAGCTGACCTGCTGGCCAATTAGACAAACTTTTCCCAACTCAGGCGTTTACTCAGAAACACTCTTGCCTCAATTACAGAATATTGGTCATGCATTAAACGTCAGTTTCTGAGCGGACATGAATGACGTTGTCATGTTCGTTTCATGTCTCTTGAGGTGTATGCTCGTAGGATTGTAAATAGAACTTTGAATATAAAGTTGGTCGTTTGACTATGCATGCGTGTGTAGATTTATGTGTGAGTGCGTACGTGTGTACGTGCGTGCACGCAAGCGCGTGTTTATGTGTGTGTGTGTGTGTGTGTGTGTGTGTGTGTGTGTGTGTGTGTTTCCCATGCGTGTATATGTATGTTCCCATGCATGTATGTATGTATGTGTGTGTATGCGCGCGCGCGCGCGCGCGTGTGTGTGTATGTGCGTGTGTTTACTTGTGTATGTGTGTGTGTGTGCGTGTGTGTGTATGTATGTGTGTGTATGGGTGAGAGAGAGAGAGAGTGAGAGAGATAGAGAGAGAGAGCAAATACCCCATCAATAGCAATGTGTACAGTACTAACCGTGCAATAAAGAACTGAATATCACTGACTTGTACCACGTAAGAAAATAAAGTTCATTGTCTGATACTACAGGGAAAGAGGGACAAAGCAGCAGAGAAAAAAAAAATCAGATGAAACACGCAGAGTATCAAAAACTGTCATTGCATTGAAATCGCCACTTGTCAAAC
>CM065729.1:62073153-62083153 GCA_033310375.1 Conus canariensis
TTGTCTGCATTTGCCTCTCTCTGTTTTGAGTTATCTGTCATCCCACACAGCTACTAATGCTAAGGCTTTTTGGTAGAAACAAATTATGACACAGCCCATTTAAAAGAACGAATCAAACACATGACACAACATCCCTAATTCCTGCTTTATCTAAGCAAGCCCATACTTGTGTGGTAAGATATCCGGCTCTATCTTTTGTGTTATTCCAGTATGCCTTTTAATCACTTTGAAATTTGGTCCCTCATCAGTGATCCATACAAGCACCGCTTTTTGTCTTTCCACCCTTTAGATTGAAATCAAATCCTGGTCTCTTTCATCATTCAGCTGAAGCAGCTCAAATGTAGGCGTTGCGAGCTTGAATCACTTTGACACGACACAAGCAGTTTTTGCTGCCCATATCAGTGTTGTCGTTCGGAAAGTGTCTTTCCCATCTGCACTCTGGAATAGGAATTCCCCCTGTACCACATCACCAGAGAGGATGAGGTATCACATCATTTCCTCTATCATTATGTGTTCATGTCCGGCACTTGGCCACATGTTCTTGGAGCGTGAGAGGTGACTTACCCAATTATTAGAAAGGAGCTGCCTTTCACTCATGTGGAAGTGATTCTCTTCCAATTGCGACCCGAATCCAGTAACAAGCCTGGTGAGGTTCCATGCCTAACGAAGCAGCTGTGGTTTGCTGGTTTGCTGGCTCCTCCTTTCAAGGTGGACACTTCAACTTTCAGAGCACGTGCTGGGGAATAATTCTGTTTCCATATCTCTCAGCTAATGAATGTATGCAACTTCCTGATTTGCCTTGCATTCCTTCTGGATATTGATAGCGAAGAGGTCCGTCCTTTTTCAGTATTGCCATACCTACATCATCCAGCATTCAGGGCTTGCAGTGCTCTGCCTTGACTTATCATTTCAGAATCACTTTTTTGAAATACCCCCAACTTTGTCGTTGACCAAAACAAAGAAGTCGTTAAAAATAGTCCAGAGTGAATTCACTGAGCTCATGGATACATAGCCTCAAAATACTACTGCAGTGAAATCTCCGGTTCTCAAATACATGAATCTTTAAAAAAAAGCTTGCACAGAGCCACACAAACAAAAAACTAGTACCACAATCTCCGCCGTTATGCAAATCTGTTACTGTTTCTTTACGAGAGCATAAGTAGATCTCAGCCAAAGCTGATATTCTGACTGCTGAACAAGCGATTAGGACGGAAAATAGAAACAAAATGAAATAACAAAAACACCTTGCGTGCTATCAAGAGATTTTCTTTGCCCTCTGTGTCTTACTAGCATAGTACAGGTGACAAAGGCGCATATTTCACTGGCAGACACCAGAACATCATTCTGAAGTGCCGTGCTCACTGGCAGACAACAGGACATCATTCTGAAGTGCCATGCTCACTTTCAGACAACAGGACATCATTCTGAAGTGCCATGCTCACTGGTAGACAACAGGACATCATTCTGAAGTGCCATACTGCGTAAATATTCTTGCCTCTCTGTTTGTAGTTGTGTCACGTATCAGGCGTTTAGTCTCCTTCTTCTTTTCGAATTGTGTGTGTGTGTGTGTGTGTGTGTGTGGTGTGTGTGTGTGTGTGTGTGCGTGTGTGTGTGTGCTGTGTGTGTGTGTGGCGTGTGTGTGTGTGTGTGTGTGTGTGTGTGTGTGTGTGCGTGTGTGTGTGTGTGTGTGTGTCTGTTGTGTGTGTGTGTGTGTGTGTGTGTCTGTGTGTGTGTGTCTGTGTGTGTCTGTGTGCGCGTGTATGAGTAGGAGAGAGAGAGAGAGAGAGAGAGAGAGAGAGAGAGAGACAGACAGACAGACAGACAGACAAACCAAACAGACAGACAGACAGACAGAGGGACAGAGAGACAGAGAGAGGTGGAGAGTATCAACACGGAAATCAGTTTCTGAATACGTCGGAAGTTTCTTATCATGATTTTTTTTTTTTTTTTTTGGGGGGGGGGGGGGGGGGGGGGGGGGGGGGGGGGGGGGGGGGGGGGGGGGCGGGGTATGTGCTTCAAAATGACCATTGTCAACAGACACACCGATCCGAAGACACACACACACGTACTAAGACCAAAGACATATAATTTCAAAACTATGTGATCATGTGGCCAAAATCTGGCCACCAGAGAACGCACAGCAGAACCACCGCACGAGTGAAAATAACAGTTTGGCACGCTCCACCACTATGCAGATGCAGCCAATACAGTATTCATAGCAGCAAGGGCTGGCTGCAGCTCCGACTGATGTTCTGACGGCTAAACGGAGGGTTAAGACAGAAAACAACAACAACAACAACAACAATAAATGTCGGCTGACCTGCTGGCACATTGTGGCTTCTCCTTCCTCTCCAAGTGCTACTCCGAGGCACTCATGCCTCATTGGTTTTAATATTCGTTGTGAAATCCGTTCTTGCGTTCCACACCAGAAGCTTCAACCTGTGTTGACCTGTGTCATTTTGCAGCCCTCTTGTCTTGTCTGAGAGAGAGAGAGAGAGAGAGAGAGAGAGAGAGAGAGAGAGAGAGAGCAGAAGACAGACAGACAGACACAGACAGACAGACAGAAGGGGAGAGAAAGAGAGAAGGAGAGAGACAGACAGACAGATAGACAGACGGACAGACAGACAGGCAGACATACAGACAGACAGGCAGGCAGGCAGACAGACAGAGGGGGAGAGAAAGAGAGAGGGAGAGAGAGAGAGAAGACAGACAGACAGACGGACAGACAGACATAGAGATCCCTGCTCTCTCTCCCACCGAGTCTAAGTTAAGAAGTCAACTTGCCTGGGGTATGGTAGAAGTGATAACAAAATGGACGGCAACTGAAATCCCGATAGACATACAGGGGAAACAATCCATGCAACATGTCAGTTTGCACTTTTATCCTTTCTTCTCGAACCTTTTTTTTTTCTTTTGAGTATTTCCCCTCGAAAGAGGTTTAAATTTCTTATGAAGAAAAACTGAGAGCGGGAGAGGCAGCACCGTATGACCCTTGTTGGGGGAAAAAGTACATCCTTAATCTGCCAGCAAATCTAGCGACATTAGTCCATTCTGGAAAGCCAGATGACGAGTCGTTATCGCAAGCAGGACAGTAGCGCTGATGAAAGAGGATCAGTTGACTACATCACTTCCATAATTGCAGCGTACGTGAATTTTTTTTTTTCAATCTGGCTTCAGTGTTTTGCAATTATGATGTCAGACTCGGGGACACAAGAGTTTGACTACAAGGCCAACTTTGAAATTGATTATATCTTTGTCCGTTTCCTTATTTTCTTCTCTGCTATTTTCGTACGAATAAATACGTCTATGCGCACTCTCTCTCTCTCTCTCTCTCTCTCTCTCTCTCTCTCTCTCTCTCTCTCTCTCTCTCTCACACACACACACACACACCTCTCTCTCTCTCACACTTACACACACGCACATTTACACATACACACACGTACACACACACACACACACACACACACACACACACACACACACACACACACACACACACACCACGCACGCACGCACACACACACACACGGGTACATGCGCGCGCGCACACACACTCACACACACACACGCATGCACGCACGCACGCACACACACACACGCACATAAACACGCGCGCGCGCGCGCGCGCCACACACACACACACACACACACACACACACACACACACACACACACACACACACACACAGAGAGAGACATACACACTCGCTTGCGCGCACACACGCACATACGCATACACATATAGAATTATATAATTAAATGACCTAGGAATTGAATACCCAAGTAAAGGAAGAGGTACATGAATAGACAAATAAGTGAAGAAACAGGCGCTCAAAATGATTAAATAACCTAATGAATAAATAAATAAACAAATAAATCAATCAAGGCCGGTGCACACCAAGCAACCAGATCGTTCTGCAATTACCTCGGGTAAACTCGGTGCAGAAGATGGGTCAATCCAGGAGGTATCATTTCCTGCAATCAGTGCCAGACAAAAATGAAATGCTGGGTGCCATGTGTTGCCGGAATGGAACTGTGGATTCTAGAGACTGTCTGTATATTCTGCCAGACTCCTCGGGTTTCCAAAGAATAAATGACCTGAGAGCAGGCGATCGCCTCCAGAAAGCTAACTGAGGTGGTCATCATCTGCGGGGAAAGATCATTCGTTGTGCTTGAGTTGCAGAAGCGAGGTTTGTGTCACATCTAAAATTGAATGGTTCTACAGCGTTTGCGTGCACGAATGCGCGCGCGCGTGTGTGTGTGTGTGTGTTGTGAGAGATGAGGAGAGAGAGAGAGAGAGAGAGAGAGAGAGAGAGAGAGAGAAATTCCCAAAGAGCTCAGTGATTGGCATTGCAAAGTTGAATCACACAGACGCCAGACATAAACATCGCCAGTCTCTCTACCCATGTTAAAGTGTCTTTGTTCGAAACTTGTCAGTGCACTTGGATGTACCATCCTCCACATCTTTCTCTCTGTCTCTATCTGTCTGTCTGTGTCTCTGTCTCTAACGGAATGGTTATCCTCGTCTGCCAAATCAGCTGAAGGAATGATGTTTTAAGTCACTTTTTCTGTTCTTTATGTGTTGATGTCTTGCATTTAGCGACATGAGTGAATGGTGCTCTACCTACCTACCTATATATATATATATATATAAGAGAGAGAGAGAGAGGTATATTTATTTGTGTGTATGTAAATAATTAAATATATATGTATGTGTGTTGGGTGTGTGTTGTGTGTGTGTGTGTGTGTGTGTGTGTGTGTGCTGTACAATTTAGTAGTTGGGGAAAACAAGTGCAGGCTAACAATTTTTCCGTCAATATATACTACGCACAAAAAGTTAAGGATCGATATGTGAAAACAGGTGCGTAATAAACTCAGTTCGCTATTGTTATTTATTTCTTAGTCCAGCCAAATTGTCATGAATTCTTGTTCAGCTGTAAGTGGGCGATGTTGTGTTAGTGCGAAAATTGCACGGGATTCTCTACTACTGAGCTGGGCCGCAAACGGAAAAGCAGACACTTGCGAAAAATGACCTTGTTTTGGACCGTTCTGCCTGAACACATTGCACTTGCCAGATGGAAAAACCATTATGCACGTGCAAGCACTGCTGTTTATGTGTGAGATGCTGTCGCTCACTTGGCTATATAAGAAGACATTCCACCAGTAGTAGGCCTGATCTGACAATGCCTCCATGACGAAAATTAAGCGAGTTGGATAGGGGACGAGCTGTTGCATGGTTCCAAGATGGTGTTCCCAAGCGAGAAGTGGCCAGGCGACTTCATGTGTCCATCTCGGTCATTGTCCGACTGATTCAACGCTTCACAGCCACTGGGATTGTCCATGAAAGATGCAGATCTGGTCGACCGAAGAAGACAACCCCACGTGACGATCGTCTCATTGAACGACAAGCCCTGCAGACAAGAACAGCCTCTTCCAGCATAATTCAAAGGCAGTTCAGGGTGGCTACTAACATCAACATCAGCCAGCAGACCATACGGAACCGCCTACATGGGTTTAATCTCCATTCTCGTCGCCCAGCAGTATGGCCACGCTTAACTCCAGCCCATAGGGCAGCACGCCGTGCCTTCTGCGCACGTCACGTGAGGTGGACACGTCAGCAATGGTCCCAGGTCCTGTTCAGTGATGAATCACGCTTCACCCTTCACCACAACGACGGCCGACTGAGGGTCTGGAGGCGCCCAGGGCAACGCTTTACTGACGCCACTGTCCAAGAAAAGGTGGCCTTTGGTGGAGGTTCTGTAATGGTCTGGGGGGCCTTCAGCCTTCACCACAGAACACCCTTGTATCATGTACACGGTAACCTGACTGGCATCCAATACCGGGATGAGATCCTTCAACCACTGGCTGTGCCTACACTGCAGCAGATGGGACCGAGGGCTGTCTACCAGGATGACAATGCTCGCCCCCACAGGGCAAGGGTGTTCAACGACTTCCTGCAGCAGTCTGGAGTCAACAGAATGGAGTGGCCAGCATGCAGTCCCGATCTCAACCCGATTGAGAACCTCTGGGATGAGCTGGATCGCAAAGTGAGGAGCCACCCCCCTCCCAGGGATGCCCAACACCTCTACCAGATGCTGCAGGCTGAGTGGCAGGCGCTTCCACAGAGGATCTTCACCAACCTGGTCAACTCGATGAGGACTCGCTGCGTCGAGTGCCAGAACAGCCATGGTGGTTACACGCATTACTGAGCTTTTGGGAGCATCAGTATGCCCTGTCTTGTGATTTCAATGACTTTGGGAAATCAAATTTGGATACGTACCCACTTTAATCAAATTTACACACCAAACGATTGCTCGAGATTGAAGGCAATTGTGTATCGTTATCACTAAAGAATGGAATTAAATGTTGGCCAAACTTCAACGCATTGACTTTCTTATTTTGACAGTTATGAATGTTTGTGAAAGTGATCCTTAACTTTTTGTGTGTAGCTTATTAATGACTGGGCAAAAACGTGAATAAAAGAAAAACAAAGAAGTAAGGAGGGGGGGGGGGGTGGAGACGGGAGGAAGAAGAAAACAATGGGAAATAAAATGAGGAAAATATGTTACAAATGTCAAGCCTTCACTAGCAGCATATGGGAAGCATTGTAATCCTTGTATTTCATGTTTGATGTGTGTATGTGTGTATAGAACGATAGACAGATAGATAGATAGATCAGTAAATATGTACGTGAATGAATAAGTACATAAATAAAGAAATAAGTATATAAACATATGAAGAATTAAACAAATAAGTAAATAAATAAATGAATGAATATATATTATATATATATATATATATTGTTTTGATTTGTGTGTGTGTGTGTGTGTGTGTGTGTGTGTGTGTGTGATGTATATATATCTATATTCATTTGTTTATTTATTCATTTATCAATTAATAAAAGGGACACAACAACCGACAAACATTGATGCAGTATGCGCCGGCATGGAGTCGTGAGACTGAAGATCTCCTGAAGAAAGAGAGGCAAAGAAAGATAAAGTGACTTTTGGTTTGTGTAGAAGTATTTCCCTCCAGACTGCCACCAGGAGACAGCAATAAGCCGGAGAAGCTCTTCATTCATAACGAAACAGCTCTCGCCTGTTGGTGTGCTAACGCCTTCTTCGGAGGGGGGACAATTCACTTGCAAAGCACGCGTTGGGGAATAATTCTCTGTCCTTAAAGTCTCCTGTCCGAAGTCAGGAAGTCATACTACAGTAGTCCCAGTTTCTAACGTTTACTCTTCATTTTGTGTATTTTTTTTTTTTTTTGCTGGCAGTGAGGTTTGCTTTTCCTTTGATTTTCACAAAGCGTGCATCATTTAGACAACCTTTCAGGTTTGTAGTGCCGTGTCTAGATTTACAACCTCGGAAGTACTCTTTGAATATTCCAGAATTATTGCCGACAGGAAACAACAAATGTCTTAAAAATGTAGACACAGCTTCTCAAATTTGCCATATCTACACACACACACACACACACACACACACACACACACACACACACACACACACACACACACACACACACGTACGCACGCACACATGAACGCGAGCTACAATTGGCGTTGTATTTTTTTTTATTGGTCTGCGAGACAGCGAGCCAGTTTATGAGCAATATCATACATTACATAAATAAGGTACCTATCCACGGGGAAGGGGAAAGGGAATCCCTAATTTATTAGCAGGTGAAATTCGATTTCACCTGCTAATAGATTAGGGATTCCCTTTCCCCTCCCTATGGATAGGTATCTTGTTTACATAACTTTGCTCATAAACTGGCTCGCAGTCTAGCAGACCAAAAACAAAAACAAAACAAAACCTTTTGTTGCATGAATGGATACAGATGTGTGTGTTCATTCGTACCAAAACGACACGCAGAAGACAAATGAGAGAAAAAAAATCCCAAGATAGAGGAGTCTCCAAATGGCCATTACAGTTACGCTTCTGTGCGCAAAATCCCGACTCTTCGATAGAATAACGCAGAAGCCAGGTCGAAAAAAAAAGTGCAATGTTACGTATGTCGCAATTATGGAAATCTAGGCATCCAAGCATCCATATCAAGTATTACCGGCCTGTTTGCAGAAGCGCATTATCATCTGGTTATCCGAGCTTGAAATAAAGATCGCCGCCTGATTCGCTGGCAAACTAAAGACTGTATTCCCCATGAAGGGTCAGGCGGTGCAGCCTATGCATGAGTCGTCTTCATGATGATAAGAAATGGTCAACCTCTGTCAAGGAGAAATCACAAAATGGTTCAAAGCGCAAGAAAGGAGTTCGCAGTGCAGGGCTGGCATGTTGCAAGGATTGGTGTTCTGTTTTTGTCTGTCGGGGTTGAAGTTGCTTGCTATCCTGCTCGTTTACACTACTACGTATTTGGGAGTCGGTGGGGGTAAGAAAGAATACCTCTCTCTCTCTCTCTCTCTCTCTCTCTCTCTCATCCACACACACACACACACACACACACAAACACACACGCGCGCGCGCGCGCGCACACACACACACACACACACACATACACACACGCATGCACGCACGCACGCACGCACACACACACACACACACACACAACACACACACACACACACACACACACACAGAACACACACACTATATATATATATATATATATATATAAAAGTTCCCCGAGGAAGACTTGTTATAGGCCAAGATATAGGGAATAATTATGAGTCTGTTGCTTTTATCTTTGTTTTATATGCGTTTATATATACGCATATGTATACACATGTACACACACACACACACACACACACACACACACACACACACACACACACACATACATATATATATATATATATATATATATATATGTGTGCGTGTGTGTGTGTGTGTGTGTGTGTGTGTGTGTGTGTGTGTGTGTGTGTGTGTGTGTGTGTGTGTTCATGTGCATAAACGCACATATAACTTGAGGTGACCTATTGCACTATTCAAAAGTCATTCTCTTGCCTTCATCATGAGGTCATACCTGGCAGGTTTTGTCCTGCACTCTGTCTGTCTGTGTCCTTGGCGGTAACTACCCCTTCTCTTTCTACATTTTGCTTCATTTTCCGCCCTCAGTCACTCCTTTTTGAAATTAATAACCAGCATTTCACATATTTTTTTTTATATGTATTCATGTGCATAAACGCACATATAACTTGAGGAGGTGACCTATTACACTGTTCAAAAGTCATTCTCTTGCCTTCATCATGAGGTCATACCTAGCACGTGGCAACGTGATCACGGAGAGTGAAGCCTGCTTTACTCAGTTACAAGAACTTACTTTCCACTCAAATGGAAGTGCTTCTCTTTCGACTGCAGCCAGACACAATGAGCAAGCCTGGTGACCTCATTATGGACACATAAACAGCCCCTGCCTGCTGGTCTGCAAACGCCTCCTTTGGAGGAACGATGGACTTGTACAGTCTGTTAGGCGTCATTCTGTTTTTGCTTAATTCTTTCCCTATGTATACCAGTGCCTCTATTTTCTCTCTGCGCACATGCCTTTGTTTAACGTTGCGTAACCAGTTATTTGTGTCGCGTGATTAGAAATAAGCTCATTTTATACGTTTCTCTGTTAGACCCCCGACCTAGTTTAATAATCAGTAAAATTTAGAAAGAGAGGGGGTTAGTTACCGCCAAAGACACAGACAAAGTACAGGACAAAACACAATGCATTTCGACCTCTTGGGTCTTCTTCAGGCAAAAACAAATAACATTTACGACAGTGGAAACGAAGAACGAGAAACCACTTATCTTCTCATATTCGGCGCAAAATTAAAATGGCCGCTGGACGTTTTTCGGTTTTTCGCCATTTTGATTTTGCGCCGAATATGAGAAGATAAGTGGCTGCTAGTTCTTCGTTTTCACTGTCCTAAATGTTATTTGTTTTTGCCTGAAGAAGAGCCAAGAGGTCGAAATGCATTGTGTCTTGTCCTGTACTTTGTTTGTCTGTGTCCTTGGCGATAACTAACCCCCTCTGTTTTCCAAATTTTGCTTCA
>CM065729.1:62090653-62110653 GCA_033310375.1 Conus canariensis
GAAAGTGAGGAAAAGCAAAAGAAGCGTCTCTATATATCCCACGTGTGGCTCCATCCTGTGTCTCAGTGACCTGGGTACACGTCTGTTTGTCTGCACGCACATCCTAGGTCTGCGGTTCTGCCGAACGTAAATATTCAGCCCCGTTTTCCCCAAGAGGTTGGCCGTGAACTTAATAGCGCGGGTAAAAGGGAAATCAAGTCAGTCCAAGACACATCCCCACCTTGCCTGCTTCCAAGGCCCCCGGGGACCCTGGCTTCCTCCATGCGTGAAACACTCAACTCTGCTTGACTGCTCTTCGGAGAGACTGACTGAAAGGGAGGAGAGAGAGAGAGAGAGGAGAGGGAGGGAGGGAGGGAGGGAGGGGGAGGGAGGGGCATGGCGTGTGTGAAGGCTTGTGGCAGGCAGAAAGAAGGAGAGAGAGAGGGGGGGGGGGAGGGGGGTTTAGTGAAGCGAAAGAAATAGCAGACACGAGAGAGAGAGAGAGAGAGAGAGAGAGAGAGAGAGAGAGAGAGAGAGGAGGGAGAGAGAGAGAGGACATGACACAATTTTATTCATAAGTGCCATGTACCATCAGACGAGAGAGAGAGAGAGAGAGAGAGAGAGAGACAGACAGACAGACAGACAGACAGAAGACAGACAGACAGACAGAAAGAGAGAGTGAGAGGACATGACAAAATTTTATTCATAAGTGCCATGAACCCTTAGGAGAGAGAGAGAGAGAGAGAGAGAGAGAGAGAGAGAGAGAGAGAGAGAGAGAGAGACAGAGACAGAGAGAGAGAGACAGAGAGAGGAGACAGAGAGAGAGAAGACATGACAAAATCTTATTTACAAGTGCCATGAACCCTTAGGAGAGAGAGAGAGAGAGAGAGAGAGAGAGAGAGAGAGAGAGAGAGAGAGAGAGAGAGAGAGAGAGAGAGAGAGAGAGAGAGAGAAGACATGACAAAATGTCATTCACAAGGGCTATGAGCCCTGAGAAGAGAGATGCACACATAATAAAAATGCATACAACATTTCCAGTAGATGAGAATAGCGACATAAGATAACAGAGAAATTCGTCGTTTAAAGCCTCTGTACAGGTATGCAGCAGGCTGTTTCACTATTGTATAACTTGTCAATGCCATGAATGAAATACATTTAAAGAAGGCAGGATGTCTTTAATATTTGGACGGGATACGTTTCTATCTGAGTTCATTTAATTCTAGGTAATGAGAGGACAACATGAACTCCTGATATCCATGACATAGTGGACACAAACTCCTCACACAATCACTTAACGTCTATAACACAGAGAGTGTGCATAAATATGTGAAATACCAAAGCTGAACTTTGTTAAAACATTACTAGCCTTAACCATTGACATAGCTTAGAATGCGAAGCGAAGGGTTTAACATTCTGTAAACAGCAAATGTGACTCTGTCTTAACGTGGAGGTCCCATGTCTGCCAACTACAATTAACACGTCTTTGCTGAAGCACATTCACAGAGCCATTCCTATTACCTACGCCCAGGTTTGTCAGTTTAAAATTAAATCTGAATTTATTCAACATTTAACCTTACATGGAACATACAGTGTTTCTGTCATCCAACTTTTAAACACATACTATTGTGGTTAAATAGATATCTGTGTCATTCCATTCCTGTGACAGACTTTAAAAACTGAATTAAAAATTTGTGATATCCATTGATCTCTGCGTGCACCAAATCATTTGGTGTTTTCAGTGAAGCACCAAGAAATTCCTCCGGTTCATGCAATGCAATTTTGTTCATTATGTATAGCGCAGAATCGAATCCCCAAATCCAGTCAGTTGAATTTGATCGTTAAATATTTTTCATGGGTAAAACCATTATTCAGCAGTGTTACATCTCCAAAAGACACAGTGAAGCGTATTTCGCGCTGCGTGCAATATCTTAATAAGCCAAGTTGAACCTTAAGCGTGTGGAAAAGTATACACTAAGTTACTTGTAAACATTCATGATAGCCATTGCAATTCCATACTATATCTGCCTTTTTTGGAGACAAGATAACCACAACCACCCTTGCAAACAAAATAGTGGGTTTTTTAAAAAAATGTTTATACTTATATGAAGTGAAGTAGATGTTCTACTGAATTTGTAGCTTTAGTTTCAGACTTTAATGCAACACTGACAGCTCAAAGAAGAATGGAAAATCTTCGAGGAAATGATGTGGGAACATTGCACCTGTCTTCCAGACCGAGTGCTTTTCTTCTTCACAACCCTACAGCCTTCAATTGACAACGGTGTTATACCAGTTACCATAAATGCTACGCACAAGAATACCTCTATGATTATTTGAACAATGAAATTAACCTATTTAAAGGAGTAGATTCTGTCTACTGTTCAAGAAACACGCATCTGTCAAGTGAGCATTAAGAACTAACTAATTCCAACAACAAATCCGAATTTCATGCATTTTTAACATCAGTGATTCTCTCAGAGCCACCAGTTTTGTGATTTTTTTTCTTATTTCCGATGGCCAGCCAAATCAAATCCGTTGATATCGGACTATTCAAAACATTATCGCTGGCATTACTGACAACATGTTTTCTGTTAGCAATGCAGTCATCACCATTACTTTACTGTTTCTAAACATCACAAGCATCCACATAGTTAGTTTTTAAACAAATTTATGAAAGAAAAATTCTAAAACGTAACTAATAACGTTGTGAGGCTTTCTTGAGTGGTGAATTCTACACATTGAGTTCCTAACCTCCTTCTGGTTGTTAACAAATGGAAACAACTATTACTTCAGAGAGGAGAGAGAGGAGAGAGAAGAGAGAGAGAGAGAAAGAGAGAGAGAGAGATTGACAGAGAGACGGACAGACACACAGACAGACCCAGACAGAGAAAGAAACATACAGACAAATACAGAGAGACAGAGGGAGACTGACAACGACATACAAAGAAACAGAGAGAGTGAGACAAAGAGACAGACAGACAGCCAGACAGCCAGACAGACAGACAGACAGAGATGAAGTAACAAATAATAAATTTATTGATATCGATACGATACATATCTCTGATTATATCTATATGCATCTTGTGTAATTCTGCATCCTCGGGCAGGCACTCTGACGTAAAATATATGATATTCACCTTGTTTTCCCCAAGAGGCTGGCTGCGAAGCTAATGGTGTGGGTAAAGGTGGAAATGCCGGTCAGTCCCTGACACATTCCCAGCTTGCATGCTCCCCGGGACCCTGTACATTTTACGAGTTAAGAGAGAGAGAGAGAGAGAGAGAGGAGAGAGAGAGAGAGAGAGAGAGAGAGAGAGAGAGAGAAAGAGAGAGAGAGAGAGAGAGGAAAGAGAGACAGACAGACAGACAGACAGACAGACAGAATGACTGAAACCATTTATTGTCAGATTAACCATAGGTTGTACTGACATTTTAAACAAAATAGATAACACAGATTCAGAACAGTAAATTAAAGATCCATACATTAAAAAAAGATAAGACAAGACATTGTCAACTTATTAATTCAGAGATGAAAAAATTGTAAAGAAATGATTTGCGATACTTTTATAGAATTTTAAGGTCCAGTGAACATACAAAATATCATCTCTTCCTCTCTCTCTCATGCTCGTCATTACTTCATCCCAATACCCTTCTTATACACCTTATGATATCCATAAAAAAATAATAAGAGAATTAAGGAAGACAGACAGACAGACAAAGAGTCAGAGAGAGAGAGAGAGAGAGATGAGAGAGAGAGAGAGAGAGAGCAGCAGACAGACAGACAGACAGACAGACAGACAGACCGAGACAAGAGAGAGAAGAGAGAGAGAGAGAGAGAGAGAGAGAGAAGAGAGAGACAAGGAACCTGTCTCCCTCCATGTGTAAAGCACTTATTTGTGCTTGACTGTCCTGGGTACGCGAGTGAGAGAAGGGAGGACGTAGAGGGGAAGTTATGTGGTTCGGAGCGAGAACAGATTGCAGTAATGAAGTGGGAGAGAGAAGAGAGAGAGAGAGAGAGAGAGAGAGAGAGAGAGAGAGAGAGAGAAGAGAGAGAAGAGAGAGAGTTTATTTGCAGATAATCCAGGCAATCAACCTAATCAAGAAGCAAGTAAATAGATATAAATATCTAAACATTGATTGTCTGTCCCATAAGCAATCTATTCGTCTCCCATGTCTCTGTGCATGGGTTTAGTGGGAAGGGGGGGGGGGGGGGTGTCAAGGTAGTCTCTCAACAGCGCTTCGTTGCGCGCTCCTTGACCCTGAGAATTCTGCCTCCGTCCATGCATGGATCACTTGACTGTCCTCCCGACTGGATGAGACTGGGGGATGGAAGGCAGATGGGAGGAGAGAGAAAAGAGAGAGAGAGAGAGAGAGAGAGAGAGAGGAGAGAGAGAGAGAGGAGAGAGAGAGAGAGAGAGAGATTTCGTGTTCACATAAATTAATTCTATACAAATCAAGCAAAAGTGTAAACTTCTTTTTTATCTGTTGGTTTCTCACCGTGCTCATTGGACAAATTGAATTACCTGGAAACAAGCGTAGGGAAAATAGTTTCTGCATCCTTATGACAATAACCTTGCACGGGTCACAAAAAATAGCTAAAAAGGGGAGTGGGGCTGGTGGTGGTGGTGTGGAGGTTGGATAAGATTAAAAGAAAAGGCGCTGAAGAGTCAATAATAAACCGATTGTTTTACGCCAAATATGAGAAGATAAGTTGTTGTTCTTCGTTTTCATTGTCCTAAATTGTTTTTTTTTTTCAAAACGGAGTGACTGAGGGCGGAAAATGAAGCAATATTTAGAAAGATAGGGGGTTAGTTACCGCCAAGGACATAGACAAACAAAGTACAGGACAAGACACAATGCATTTCGACCTCTTGGGTCTTCTTCAGGCGAAAACAAATAACATTTAGGACAGTGAACACGAAGAACGTAAAACCACTTAGCTCGTCATGGTCGCCACGCGTTCTTGCCTGTCGTTTTTGCCTGAAGAAGAGGTGGAACTGCATTGTGCTTTGTCCTGTAATCTGTTTGTATCGTCTGGTGGAACGTAGCCCGTTTCGTTTTAAAATTTGCTTCATTTTCCACCCTCAGTCACCTTGTTTTGAAACCAGTAATAAACCCTTCACTGACACCATGTAAGGTCTGTCGACTTTTGTCTCATAATCTGAACCATTTGTCATAGCTATCTACGGGTCGACTTTCATTTGTCTTGAGTTGACTGGCGTGTCCTGTGACAGACACATTAAAGTCATGGGACCCCTAATTTTGCAGTATTCTTGTCATCAGTGGGAGATAAATCATATTCCAATGGCTACCCAAGGTAGGCAGTGAAGAGCAGAAATATGAAGTTTCAACGTGAGGTGACTGAGGGTGGAGATTGAAACAAGGTTGATGGGAACATTGCTATTCCGCTGAACGAAAGAGGCAAACAAATTACAACACACACCTGTGTGCGTGTGTGTGTGGGTGTGCGTGCGTGCGTGCGTGCATGCATGCGTGCGTGTGTGTGTGTGTGCGCGCGCGCGCGCGCCAGCGCATACGTGCACGCATCTACACGGTCGTCTTTTGTCATTTCTATCATTTTCATTTCTCGCCTCTTGTCCCACAGCCTATCCTCCCACTCTTTGTCAGAAATTAAGTCAGCTGCCAGAACACTGTTTTAAAGATGGAAGAATTGCACTATTAAGTACACTTGGTTTTCCCCACGGGATATTTGTTCAGAACATTATTGTTTAGCCAGTCAGAGGGAGACTGCATCTTTTGGGGGACCAGAGGAAAAACTGTTCTGCACAACTCTTTGCAGTTTGGGCTGTTAAGCAGTCGAGCTGAACACTCTGGATGTTGATACCTTTTGACCTCCCTTAAATCTTTAAGATGATCTTCTGGCTATAGCCAATGATTTCCCCTTATATCTTTTACTCTCGATTTACTTTTCATACAGAACGCTTGTCTCATTCCTACCCTTGGCCTACTTGGGATACCGTTGGGTTTTTGTTTTCCAGCCGTCAGTGGTGGGAATTTCTATAGAATTGTGGACGGTATATTTCCATTTGATGCAAGGGAGAACTGACACAGTTAGCCAGGTTCCACAGGCGATATACTACATGGTCCTGTTTTCACGACGGATTTCAATTCCCTTTGTGTGCTCTAAAAAAGGAGGTGGTGTTTTTTTTTTTTTTACGTCCTCTGATTTCCATTTCTTCTGCCCCCTTCCTCCCTTTCACCCCCTCCCACAGCCTCTTAGTTCATTGTTTCTTTAACGCTTAAACTCTTGGTGAAATCGTTGTTTTTAAGATGCAGGAAATGTTAGCCTGCGCTTGTTTTGCCCTACTACTTTTATTTATATATATATATATATATTCAATTATAAACAAAGCTTGCTCCTATGTCTTAGGTTGAAGAAATAGAGGGAGAGATAGTGGGAGATAAGCATTCATATCTGCAGTGATAGATCATTCTGCCTAACTAACAGTATGTGCTCGAGTGGGTGAATGGGGAAAAATAAAATAAATGCTTCTCAAAATGAGCTTTCAGCAAGCTTATAGTCTCCAAGTGGGAGACGATCTTCAATGGGGAGGAAACCCACTAACATACAACTCCTGGTCAGATACCGATATTTCGAAACCTATTGTTTCTCCTCAGTGACCGCGGAGAGTGGTAATTTGACTCCTCTGCCTTTTCGGTTTTAAGAAGAATGCTATCCCAGAAAAGGCTGGTGTGCAATACCGTAGTATGTTTGTTGAGTTTTCAAAAAACCAACCAAAGATGCCACCTAAGAAGCAAAAGAAAATCATGAAAGAGCAAAACATGCTACATTTTCTTGTGAAAAGTAGAAAATATAAAAAGATAAGCTCTTAAGACACAAGTGCTGAGGGCCAGTTCTTGGAATGAATCCGCAAGGGACTAAATTACAATAAACTAATAAATTCCAAGAATAAGTACCGAGCACCATTCCAGCAACTTACAGAGCAGCTTGGTGTTGCAATGTTAGTTAGTTACTGTTAGTTAGGCAGAATGATCTATCACTGCAGATGTGAATGCTTATCTCCCACTATCTCTCCCCCTATTTCTTCAATCTAAGACATAGGAGCAAGCTTTGTTTATAATTGAATACTTCTTGCAGTCATTGCAACACCAAGCTGCTCTGTAAGTTGCTGGAATGGTGCTCGGTACTTATTCTTGGAATTTATTAGTTTATTGTAATTTAGTCCCTTGCGGATTCATTCCAAGAACTGGCCCTCAGCACTTGTGTCTTGAGAGGTTATCTTTTTATATTTTCTACTTTTCGCAAGAAAATGTAGCTTGTTTTGCTCTTTCATGGTTTTCTTTTGCTTCTTAGGTGGCACCTTTGGTTGGTTTTTTGAAAACTCAACAAACATACTACGGTATTGCACACCAGCCTTTTCTGGGATAGCATTCTTATATATAAATATATATATATATATATGTGTGTGTGCGCGCGCGCGCGCGCGTACGTGCATGCGTGCATGTGTGTGCTGTGTGTGTGTGTGTGTGTGCGTGCGTGCGTGCGTGCGTCCGTGCGTATGTGTGTTTGTGTGCGTGCGTGCGTGTTCTGCTTCCTGACAATCGAGCAGTGAACTAACTCACTGATTCACTGATGGAGCCATCAAATGATTGACGTTTCCACCTCTCCTCTCCTCCTCTTCCTCCACAGGTGGTGTGGGTCAGTCCGACCCAAACGGCCATTAGCATGGAGGATCGGCGCATGATCAATGACATGCGCATAAGCGTGGAGCGCCCCTTCCTGAAGGACTGGAACCTCCACATCAGGAACGTCTCCATCACGGATGCCGGGGAGTTCCTGTGCCAGCTCAACACCAACCCTGTGCAGAGCAAGACGGTGCAACTCTTCGTCAATGGTCAGTTTGCCTCTGTTTGGAGAGAGAGAGAGAGAGAGAGAGAGAGAGAGAGAGAGAGAGAGAGGGTGGGCGAGATTACTTGTATATTAAGATAGTCCAACTATTCGTCAATACGCCGAATATGAGAAGACAAGTGGTTGCTCGTTCTCCGTTTTCATTGTCCAAAATGTTTGTTTTTGCCTAAAGAGGACCCAAGAGGTCGAAATGCACTGTGTTTTGTCCTGTAATCTGCTGTGTCTAAGTCGTCTGGCGGAACTAACACCTCTTTTCAAGACATCTTCGTGTTTGTCTATATCGTCTGGCGGAACTAACACCTCTTTTCAAGACATCTTCGTCAATGATCAGTTTTCTCTGTGTGGGAGGGAGGTACTTAGAGAGAGAGAGAGAGAGAGAGAGAGAGGAGAGAGAGAGAGGGGGGGGGGGGATCACATTATATTAAGATGGTCCAGCTCTTCGTCAATGGTCAATTCATCTGTGTGTGAAAGGAAGGTATTTTGGAGAGTGAGAGACGGGGGGTTGGGGGGGGGGGGGGCGGAGGGTGACTTGTACATTAAGTTTGCCCAACTCTTTGTCAATGGTCAGTTTTTCTCAGTATGGAAGAGCGGTACTTAAAGAGTGAGGGGTGGGGGGAGTCACGTGCACGTTAATACCTTCCAACCCTTTGTTAATGGTCAGTTTGTCTCTGTATGGAAGGGAGGTACTTAGAGAATGAGAGTGAGGGGGGAGGGGGAGTGAATCACGTGCACATTTAGACGGTCCATCTCTTCATCAGTGGTGAGGTTGTCTCTGTAGGCGGGGGAGGGGGGGGGGGGAGAGAAGTTTTTTAAGGAATGAAGAGGAGGAGATGGGAGAGGGTAACGTGCCGGCGAAGACAGTCCAAATCTTAATCCATTGTCAGTTTTAAATGAGGGAGGGTACATACGTTGTGTCTGAATGCGAGTGGGTGGGATGGGGGGGGGGGGGGGTATTTAGAAAATGAAGAGGAGAGAGGAGGAGGTCACGTACAAACAAAGACGGTCATTGAGTTTGTCTCTGTAATGGGGGAAGAGCGTATTTAGAGAAAGAAGAGGGGGGGGGGGGGGGGGATCATGTGCAGACAAAGACGGCCAAACTCTTAATTAATTGTCAGTTTGTTTCTGTAAGTAAGGTCGGTATTTGGAGATTGAAGAGAGAGAGAGAGTGGGGGGGGGGGGGGGGATGGGGAGGTTTTTATCACGTGCAGACTACGTCAGTTCAATTTTGTTTTTTTCAGTGGTCAGCTTTTTTTTCTGTGGGTATGGTGTGAAGAGGGCAGGAACGGGGCATGCCCTTTGCAATACTTGACCGATGTGAACCACGTATTAACATTCGCTGCATTGCTTCCTATAAAATTTTCGTTTTACCGTTTGAGCAAGGCGATCTTCATCATTCGTTGCCATGGCCATGTGATGATGATTGTCCAAATCAGCCGGCTGTATTCCTGATCAGGAATATCAAGTGTGCTAGGGCTGCTCAGTCGGGGGCGACGGGGGAGGGGCGGGTCTCTGTGAGTCGGTTTCTGTACCGTTACTGCATCTTCGTTATTGTATGTTCCATGTCATGTTCTGTTCTGTCCTCTCAGTCCTCATTCAGAGTGTGTGTGTGTGTGTGTGTGTGTGTGTGTGTGTGTGTGTGTGTGTGTGTGTATGTGTGTGTGTGTGTGTGTGTGTGTGTGAGGCGGGGGGGGGGGGGGGGGGGCGTGCGTGCGTGCGTATCTATGTGTGTGTGTGTGTGTGTGTGTGTGTGTGTGTGTGTGTGTGTGTGTGTGCTTAAGATCGCAGCAACACATGGGTGACATCAGAAGTTTATTGTTAAGCAAGGCAAAAGTCTTACTAGTACGCCCCATTCCCCATCCCCTTTACATTCACACACACACACACACACACACACACACACACACACACACACACACACACACACACACATGCACACACACACACACACACACACACACACACACACACACACACACACACACACACACACACAGAGTTAGAACTCACGGCGAAGAAAAGAGTTGGCTATCAATACGTACTGGTGTTGTGTTTCTTTGTATATAGAAGAATGAGTGAAAACGCAGGAGGAAAATGTATATATTCATAGATAAGATTTTTAGTTTCACAATTTCACAACGAGTGAACGGTTACCGTTGTGATGTAGATCAAGAAGAAAACCTTCTGTGCAAACTGATATTGCATGTCCTTGTATATAGAGCGGTGAGTGGAAAGAAATAAGGCAGCAGATTGGACCGATACACTGACTAGATTTCTAGGTCTCCATTTTCTTCAAGAGTGAATGGCTTCAACGGTGAAGTAAGCCACTGGACCAAACGGACTTTGCTTCTGTCAGCTAAGTTTTGAAGGAACCAACTTTATTCATTTCTTTCCCTCTTATCAAATTTAGATGTTCTAATCATAAATTGCCAATTGAAGTAGATCGTGGATTTGCCAATCCAAAAGAAGAAAGGTTATGTTATAAATGTGACATGTCTGCAATAGGTGATGAATTTCATTTTATCATGGAATGTTCATCATACGTTACTTTGCGCAACACGTATTTGCCAAAAAGATTTCTCTCCCCAAAATCTGTCTATAATTTTTGTCAAATGATGTCTTCTACTAATCGAAAACAAATGCTTCTATTGTCAAAGTATAATATCTCGAATGTTGTAAATTGTTGGTCTATGTCAGCATTGACTAGCAATCTATGTTTTATTTTGGCTTGTTTGTTTTCCTGTTCTTGTTATTGCTTCAAACACACCTTTCCTCCATACCCCAAAAGGGGCAAAAGGAATAAATATTGTATTGTATTGTATTTATTAATTTCTTTATTTATTTACTTATCTGTTTATTTATTTATTTGTTTATCATCTATTGATTGATTTCTATATTTATTTTTCTTTTATTATTCATTCATTTATTTATTCGTTTGTTTGTTTATTTCTACGTAAGGTACTGGTGACTTAAATCATCTCTACAAATCGAATAAACGAACAAATCGTGGTGTCGAACAAAGGCAACGATTGGTTTCCGAGGGTGCACAATTTGCATATTGTTTGGTGATCAAGAACGACGCTTGATCCCTGAGAAAGTCACTGTGTCTGAAAGAGATTGACAACCATGCACCTTACACTCGGCACCCTGGGAGTTCTTCCTGGCAGCAGTTATGGGCAACTCGCCGGCGTTACAGCCTGTGAAATAATGTAGTTGCGTGTGAGTGAGATTGAGCGGTCGTCTGCCTGCCGATCTGGTCCATAGTGCTTTTCTTTCCCCATTGGCCATGCCGCTTGTGAGGGGTGTGTACGGACTGTTATCAACGATCGGGGACGTTTTTCTCAACAAGGTGCCGAGAGCGCAGGATCTCTCTCTCTCTCTCTCTCTCTCTCTCTCTCTCTCTCTCTCTCTCTCTTATATATATATATATATATATATTTTTTTATATATATATACATATATATATATATATATATATATATCTAGAGAGAGAGAGAGAGAGAGAGAGAGAGAGAGAGAGAGAGTGTGTGTGTGTGTGTGTGTGTGTGTGTGTGTGTGTGTGTGTTTCACAGAGTTTTTTTCTGCAGTTTATATATATATATATATATATATATATAAGAGAGAGAGAGAGAGAGAGAGAGAGAGAGAGAGCGAGGGGGATGTGTCTTGTAAGATCTCTCTCTCTCTCTCTCCAGATATATATATATATATATTATATATATATATATAGTAGTTTCCAAACTGATTATTAACAAATCGAAATCACAAGTCACGTGGATTGGCTCATACAGGCACAGAAAAGAGCAAGGGCTTGGTCTTCGATGGGTAAATGAAATGAAAATTTTGGGTATATATTTCAACAACAAATGTTGTGCATCACGTTTAGATATAAACTGGACACCTAGGATTAAAAAGGTTAAGGAAATAATACGTTCATGGCAAACGAGAAATTTAGGGTTACTTGGTAAAATATGTGTAATAAGATCTTTTCTATTATCTCAATTTGTTTTTGTAATGCAGTCAATCTCAATCCCCGAAAATATTCTGAATGAACTCAACACGCTGTTTTTTCGGTTTTTATGGCGTAAAAGAGATTGCAACAAAAAAGCTTATGAAAAAGTCAAACGTTGTGTCATTACTAGTGAGATTGAAAATGGGGGAATTAAAATGATAGATTTGAAATTGATGCAAAAATCATTTCTGTGTGAATGGTTTGACAAATTGTCCAAAGCATCTGATATTTGTAAATGGTCTTGGATACCCAGAGAATATTTCTCTATCTTTGGTAGAAATCTAGCCTGCTTCACCTCCACACTGGGAGCGTCTAGTTTTAAAGGGTTAGAAACAATTAATGCTGTGTTTTGGAAAGATGTTGCCACTGTTTGGCTAGATAACAACAAAAAACACACTGCACTAAATACAAAAATGGAATGCCTGTGGAACAACGCTCATATCCTATATCAAAATAAAGTTGTCTTTTTTAAACAATGGGCTATGCAAGGTGTTACATACGTGCATGATTTACTAATCAATGAAAAGATTCTAACATATGATGAATTGAAACAAATCTTAAAGCCATCGCCATCCCTCTTTTTGGAATATCATGTTGTATATTCTGCACTGTCATCTTTCTTGAGTACTCGATCAGACTTAGACACTAGCAACATTTTTGAGATCACTCCACTTTTATTTAATAATTCTGCAATGACAAAAGTAAAAATGTTTTACAACTTCTTTCAAGAAAAACGATACACAGAGCCATGTTGTGTTAGATTTTGGCGACATAAGTTCAACATTACCATTACTAAACAACACTGGTCCCTCACAAATTCAATAACTAAAGAAAGCAGAATCAGAGAATTACAATGGAAAATTCTCCACAACATTTATCCAACTAATATACTGTTATGTAAAATGGGTATTGCAGAAAATAATAAGTGCCCATACTGTGTAAATGAAGTGGACTATGTTGAGCATTTTTTTGTTAATTGTAAGCAAATTGCATGTGTTTGGAATGGTGTAAAAGATGTATTCTTTCGAAAATATTACAAGAAAGTGAATTTTAATGAAATGAATATTCTTTTGGGAATTGTGGATAATGCACAACTTTCAGGTGAAGAGAAAAGGTATGTTAATCATTTAATATTAATTGCAAAAATGTGCATTGGGAAGTATAGATATGGTAAACCATTACATCTTAAGACTATGCTTGAAAAAGAATTGTCACTTAGAAAGCTGAATTAGAATTGATCAGCGTCCGAAAATCAGTACACACAGGTGTACTCTCTCTCTCTCTCTGTCTCTCTCTCTCCCCCCCCTCTCTCTCTCTCTCTCTCTCTCTCTCTCTCTCTCTCTCTCTCTCTCTCTCCACAGCAGAGAGAATGCATCAGTACACTACACATGAGTACAAAAAATAAACCCAGACAATATGTATCAAGCGCCAAAAAATTAAAACCAGCAAGATATTGTCCATTTGTGAAAGAACATACAGATTTGCATGGAGAGTGAGTGTCGTTTTTCTTCTTCCGTTCGGCCTATGAAGAGAGGCATGTCGTAGCACCCAACAACAACAAAAAAAAAAAAAAAAAAAAAAAGAAGAAAAAAGATGGTGCTCCATGACCTGCATGCAACTGAGGCAAAAAAAAAAAAAAAAAAAGGAAAAAAAAAAAAAAAAAAAATATATATATATATGTAGAGAGAGAGAGAGAGAGAGAGAGAGAGAGAGAGAGAGAGAGTGATTGTGTGTGTGTGTGTGTGTGTGTGTGTGTGTGTGTGTGTGTGTGTGTGTGTGTGTGGTGCATTTCACAGAATGTTTTTTTTTCTTGTGCAGTTTCTGTTGAAGTGTGGGGAAGTAGAAGTACTGAAAAGTACAATACAGAACAACAATCTCGGTTTTCTGGCTTTTGTTTGGTTTTCTTTATTTGAGGAGGCGAAAGAGACCAGCAGTCGATGTAACTGTTCTGTCCTCGTTTTCTGAGAAAGCATTGAGTCCAGTCGAGGTCCTTACAATTCATCCAAGTACCAGTATCTTAGGAGTTCGAAAACAAGTTAAAGATCAATGGGGATGGGGAGTGTAGGGAAAGGTGGGTATCTGCACTGATTGAAAACACTTTTTTTTTTCTAAAACCACGTTTGAAGGTTTGAGAAGGTGCACATGCCCCCAACCCTTTAACACACAACACACACACAGACACACACAGACACAGACACACACGGACACAGACACACACACACACACACACACACACACACACACACACACACACACACACACACACGCACACACACTCACACGCACGCACGCACGCGCGCACACACACACACACACACACACACACACACACACACACACACACACACACACACGCACACGATTTTGAAGGAAGATTTTTGATTGGAAGAGATGTGTCTTGTAAGAAACTTGGGTTTGTGTTCCTCAGTATTTAGAGATACTTTCTGCGACGAGAAGGAAAGTGTATTTTTACAGACACGAGATTTCGAGTCGCCCATTTTCAGAATGAAGAGAGCGATACAACGGAGAATTGTACATGCTGCAGGTTGGTTCTAACCCGCCAGGTAACACAGAAACTGTGTTGTTAAGAAACGAGCAGAAAGTAACTAGAAAAAGACAATTATGTATGCCCCCAAAGCACCCCTTCAATTCAAAGTGTGGTACAAAGCATTTATGAACCTAAGCACACATTGGTGTCTGACGGCCGACGCACGACTTCACAATAATTTGTGGTCATGAAGAAACACTTCACAATAATTTGTAGTCATAAAGAAACACTTCACAATAATTTGTGGTCAAGAAACGAAGCCTTAGCTCTGGTAAGTCATGGCGTCTACGTGAGATTCAAAACGTTGCACCTCTCTCAGTTCTCAGGATTCTTTATTTCAGGTCTTGTACAGATACACTTTGGCTCTTCAGCCCTTGTGATGGCTTGTGATTAGGCACTGTGTTTCTCTTTGATTTGATGCATGGCTTTGAAGAACCCTCCTGGTTTTATCATTAGAAAAGTAGTTAAAGACTACAGGAACATCAGAACGGATCTTATTCTGCCATACACGAACATCTACAAGCCACAGGCCACAGTTTCAGCCCCCAAGAAACCAAGATCTTATCTACAGAGGCCTTCCTCACAAAAAGAAAACTTAAAGAAGCCATCGAAATCAAGACCAGACGCCGCAGCCTGAACAGAGATCAAGGCTTTGAACTTCCCCCAATCTGCAATCAGATCCTGACAACCGTTCACCCCACACAACAGTCGCCCCACCACGCCTCGCTGCCACAACAGCAACAATGAGCTGACGAAGACAGGGCGACCCTGTCGAAATATTCTCCAGTAAGTTTTTGATTCTGAGTCTTTAACTACTTTTCCAATGTCGAATCCAGAATCAAGAAACCTATATTCTTATTTACCTCCTGGTCTGGTGAGATGTGTCAGTTTGTCATCTGCCCTCCATTTCTGCTGTCTCAGGGAGCAGTGAACTGAAAGGAAATGGATGTCTTTTCTGTGATTTTCTGGGATGGTGAAACTGGCCGTTGGGATGTGCAATGAGCACCCTTACCGAATAAACCAAATGTATCTTTTTTGTGGTCGTAAGTATGATCAAATACAGGAAAGATAGGAACTAAGAAGGGAGGCGAGTTTCCACAAAGAGGTTGACTTAAGAAAAATGCTCTTTGTTATTGAATGAAAAGAAGGCACGCGACAGTGGATTGATTTGAATTGAAATCCATCACACTGTAACAAAGAAGAAAACACAAGAGAGGTTTCAAGATTGAGGATGGATTTTTTTTAAACAGAAAAAGAAGCCATTTAGACCCACTTTCCTTTATATTTAGAGTGTTAGAGGGGGAATGCAAGAAATGAATCGATTTCTGCAAAGATTGAAATTTCTAGATCCCCTCTTTAAGAGGGAATGGTGGGTACACTGGGGAATCAGCTGAATAGACTTTTGTTTGGGTTAGCAGCCATGCTTTGTAATTACTGTTTAAGAAAGTCAAGAAAAAATGGGACGAGTGATGATGGCTGAAAGCATCTCTTCAACTCATAAAGAGCTATACAGCACGTGTCAAGCTAGACGAGGACCGATCCCCAAGGAAGCACAGTTTCAGTATGATTCAGCGATGATGTTGTGGGCACGAAGCCTGGCGTCCGGAGAGTCACGATGTTTGAGACACAATAAAAACACTGCACCCGACCCTCGCTGCTCAGGGAGTTATTTCTGGCAGCAGTTGTGGGCCCCTCTCTGGCATTAAAGTCGCTTACATAATGTAGGCTGGTTTAAGTGAGATTGAGAGGTCTGTCTGTCTCCCGATCTGATTGTGTGTGTGTGTGTGTGTGTGTGTGTGTGTGTGTGTGTGTGTGTGTGTGTGTGTGTGTGTGTGCGTGCGTGCGTGCGTGCTGCGTGCGTGTGTGTGTGTGTGTGTGTGTGTGTGTGTGTGTGTGTGTGTGTGTGTGTGTGTGTGTAGCCATCACGGCTGTGTTAATACTGTCATTAACACTTCCTAATATTTCCTCAAGGAGGCGTTAAAGTTAGCCTTACAAGAGAGATGATTTCTCCTCATAGTTTGCTTTTTTCGGCAGTTTTCTTTAACGGTGAACTTGGTTTGGGTAAAGCAGAAGAAAGGTAAAGCACTATACAGACTTAAATGAACGGCTTCCAGACGTTGGAAGTGGGGTAAGCAAATCGAATAAATGTGGGCATGAACACAAGATGGGTGTGTATGTCTTTATTGTTCACAGAAGCGACAGAATCAAGCCAAACTGCTTATTGCCTGACCATCGGCCGGTTCTTCATAAGGGCTGATGGCGGGTCAGAGTTGCAGGAGCGATTGGAACTGAGGATGAAAATGTGTTTTACAGTGTTTCTTATTTAAAATGATATAATTTCCTCTGTTCACGCGTGTCTGTCTGTCTGTCTGTCTGTCTGCCTGTCTGTCTGCTCTCTCTCTCTCTCTCTCTCTCTCTCTCTCTCTCTCTCTCTCTCTCTTCTCTCTCTCTCTCTCTCTCTCTCTCTCTCTCTCTCTCTCTCAAGATTCAAAAGGACCTTCTGTAAACAAACGAAAACACAACCATCAAGAAATCGGATCTGTGTTACTCTGTGTTCATAGAAATGGCTGGAAATGTATTAGGAAGAAAATCGATTTCTGCACAGACTGAATTTTTCACTCTCCACCTTCACAGGGAGGGGATGGGTGCAATGGGGAGCATGGCCACTGCGCTGAACAGAATTTTTTTTTAACCATACAGCCAGGTGTTGTAATTAATACCAGTGTAAGAAAAGTCAGAAAAAAATGATAAAAGAAAAATAGGAAACATGATGTTGACTGAAATCATCGCGTCTTTAGTTCACAATGAGTTGCACAGTGCGTGGTCAAGCTGGACAAGTGTGGTCCCCATGGGAGCACAATGAGTATGTCATTTGGGGATTATAGGCATGAAACCTGGCGTCCGGAAAGTCACCGTATTTGAAAGACAATAAAGCCCTGTGCCGGACCTTCGGTGCTCAGGGAGTTGTTTCTGGCAGCCGTTGTGGGGACCTCTGGCATGTGTGTCTTTAAAATAATGCAGGATAGTATTAAGTGAATTTAAGAGGTCTGTCTGCCTGCCTCCCGAATCCGTTTTGGGCGATGTGAAGTCTGTTCAGACCTGTCTGCCATCAGCATGGGTTCCTGTTTCTTCAAGAAGCTGTCAAGCGAAGAAGATAGATGTATCATCATCACGGGTCATTTTTTCCTGCAATTATGTCCTAAACGATGAAGTTGGTTTTGAGGGACACGGGGGTACGATAAAGTATACTACAGTTCCGGGGGACGGAATAGCTCAGTTGGTAGAGCGCCGCACTCGTAATCTTGGTGGTCCTGGGGTTGCGGATTCGAATCTCCACCGGGCCGTTTCGGTACACGGGGATTTTTCCCTCGGAGTTAACATTGGTTCTGACTCCATTTCCCAAACAGTCCTTCGAATGAGACTATAAACCGAGGTTCCGTGTGTGAACGCACGCATAACATCTTGCACACACGTAAAATCCTATCGGATGAGAAGGCCAGTATGGATGACACGTTACACATAGCATGCACCCTGCGTAAGAAATGGAAAAGAATGAAGGAAGTAAGGAAATTGAGAGAACGATACTGAATGATATGGACTGGATGACACGGGAAACGACTGAATGAAACGCCAGCTGGCAGCTCTTCAGTCGGCACTACCGAGGTAGGCAGCACGTTGTGTGAACGAGTGTGGATTGTAAAGCGCTTAGAGCTTGGTCTCTAGCCGAGGATAGGCGCTATATAAGTATTCATTATAATATAACAGTTACAAATGAAAGAAAAGCACTGCTGGTTGAAATCATCTCTTCCTCCCAAATGATTTGCGCGGCACGTGTCGAGCTAGGAGAGAAATACTCCTCAGGGAATACAATTTACATCGGATTTGCTGAACCATAAACGCATGAATCCTGGCCACGGGGATGGGACGGTGCCTGAAAGAGATTGAAAACCTTGCACCTCACCCTCGGTGTCCAGGGAGTTGATGCTGGCAGCAGTTGTGGCGACTCCCCTGCTTTTCGGCCATTGAAAGTATGTAGACTGATGTATGTCAGATGGAGAGATATGTCTGCCTATCATGTGGCTATATGTTTATAGTTATCTGTGCTGACTTTGTGAGTCATATGCGAGGAATCTTTTCTATGACTGTTGTTTCAAGACGAAAGTGACAAAACTAGGTGGGAGATGGAATTATCTGTAATCTGCTGGCGCGGTCATGCTTAGAGTTGCAGAGGGTGACGAAGAGGAAAAAAGAGTAGTGGGAGTTTTATACAATACAGTTTCGTTCCTTTACTCTCAGTGGGAAGGATCACGACAAAAAAGAAATGCAGTTTGTTTTACAATGATAGTCGACTTGTTTCATTTGTTTGTTTTCTTTCAGAAAGAGGCATGGGGATGTGTTAGAAAATTGAAGTTTTTAAAGATAGACTGGGACTACTTCTCATCATCAACACACACGCATAAACACACACACACACACACACACACACACACACACACACACACACACACACACACACACGCACGCACACACACACACACACACACACACACACGCACGCACGCACGCACGCACACACACATGCACGCACGCACGCATGCACACACGCACACACTTACACACGCACGCACCCACGCACGCACGTACACACGCAAGCACACACACACACACACACACACACACACACACACACACACACACACACACACACACACACACACACGATTTCCACAAAGTCTTATCTCTGCGAAGTCATAGTGTCAAAGAGAGATTTGATAACTCTACACTCTTTTGCTTCTTGTGAATATTTTTCATGACAGTTGTCATGGATTGATGTTCCAGCGTTTTTGCATTTTGGGAGAGAAATGCTTTTTCCTCAACTTTCTCTCTAGGATGCACAAGTGGAGGGGGGGGGGGGGGGGCATCATTGAATAATTCAGATGTATTTGCTTTTAGTGGTCGTAGACATCATAATCAAGTGCGGGAAGGACAGAGACTGAGGAGGAAGATGAGTTCCATAGTGATACTCATTTAAGCAAAGAGATTTTTTTTTTCGATCCTGGATGAACAGAAGGCCTGTGAAACTTGATGCTTGTAAACTAAACTCCATCGCAACAAATAACACAGATACGACGTTCCGACTAAGTTATCAGATTAAGAAAGGTGTGGGCTTTCTATCAACAAACACACGCAAGCAAGCACAAAGGAACTAGACCTTCGTTCCTTTGTATTTAGAACGATAGCTGGAAATGTAGCAGGAGGAAAACTGATTCCTGCACAGACTGAATTTCTCGCTCTCCACCTTCAGAGGGAGTAGATGGATGGGTGCAATGGGGAGTTAGGCCACTGCGATGGACATAATTTTTTTTCCATCAGTCAGCCATGTTTTATAAATTATAACTGTGAAAGAAAGGTTCGAAAACGAAAATGGAACGTGATGCCGACTGAAATCATCTCTTCTTTGGTTCAGTGAGCTGCACAGCGCGTGTCAAGCAGGACAAGTGTGGTCCTCAAGGGAGCACCATGTGCATATTCTTTGGTGCTTGTACTGGCACGAAGCCTGGCGCCCAGAAGGTCACGAT
>CM065729.1:62115653-62120653 GCA_033310375.1 Conus canariensis
TTCTGATTCCTGAAGATGTTGGAAACGGTATGAATATCGGTTCTTCACAGGTTTGTTTTTTTCATCAGCAGTTTCTGAGAATATGAGGTAGATTGTGATATGATAAAAGGAGATAAAGTACTACAAAAACCTGGAATCTTCTTCAGAGGGCACGTAAGCCAATGGGGCGAAAGCTTAGCTGTGTGTGGAGTTGTACCTGTCATCTCTTGCTGGTGGGCACCGCAGTCATGAAATACGAGATGGGTACACCTATTGGGGCGTTTCATGAGGTAGATTGTGGTATGATAAAAGGAGATAAAGTACTACAAAAACCTGGAATCTTCTTCAGAGGGCACGTAAGCCAATGGGGCGAAAGCTTAGCTGTGTGTGGAGTTGTACCTGTCATCTCTTGCTGGTGGGCACCGCAGTCATGAAATACGAGATGGGTACACCTATTGGGGCGCTTCCATGGACGCTCTGTTGTGTCGGGTCCTGTGGTCACACAGTGGTATCTTTGAGGGAGCAGTTATGTCCCTCGACGTCTCAGTGGAATGTCCTGTGCGTGCCTCTACCTTCGTGAACATAGCGCCGGCTTCCGAAGGTAGTGCAGATCGTTCTCGGCTGGGTGGTTCAGGATCTAACTGGCACATTCGGGTTTACATTTGTTTTAAAATAAGTCACACGTCTCTGTTTTCATTGATAGTTTGTTAAAATATACCACGGATATAAATCGAAAAGGAAGGTTTCCACAGCGATATTGATTACTTTTCAAATATGCCTAACCTTTTTATGATAAAACATGAGATAAATGAATTATTTTTGGTATGGACTTCACCCCACCGTGCACACACATGAATTGTTTCAATGTGCATTCCGCCCCACTATGCACACGCAAGGATTATTTCAATGTGTACTCCACCCCGCCATACATACACATGGATTATTTTAATGTGAACTTCTCCTCAGCCTGCACACATATGGATTATTTTTATGAGTCTCTACCCCACCATACACACACATGGATTATTTTTGTGAACCCAATCCCACTGTGAACACATGGGTTGTCTTGATATGAACTTCATCCCACCATACACACACATGGATTATTTTTGTGAACCCAATCCCACTGTGAACACATGGGTTGTCTTGATATGAACTTCATCCCACCATACGCACACATGGATTATTTTTGTGAACCCAATCCCACTGTGAACACATGGGTTGTCTTGATGTGAACTTCATCCCACCATACACACACATGGATTATTTTTGTGAACCCAATCCCACTGTGAACACATGGGTTGTCTTGATGTGAACTTCATCCCACCATACACACACAATGATCATTTTGATCTAGATTCCCCGCACTGCCATGCACCAAAATGGATTATTTAGATGTGAACTCCGCCCCACCATGCACGCACATAGATTATTTTGACATGGATTTCGCCCCACCATGCACACAAAAGACATTCAGATTTAGGATTCAAGATGAAAGACAAAGATGGTTTTCTATGCAACTGTATTTGTGTTCTCTTTAAAATTAGACGACAAAAGTTAGGAGGCAGACTGACTGTGTCTCTGATTCCCCGCTGTCAGGGGAGTCGTTAATGATGAACCAGTTCACTGCACAGAATGAAATTGTGTTTCAGTGGGCCACATTTCATCAGAAGTTATTGTGGCGGAAACGTCAAAAGAGGGAGGTAACAGCACTGCAGGATAGAAGCATCAAGAGGTATGCACAGCGCGCGTTGAGCTGGGTCCCCAGTGGGTCCCCCAGGGTGCACAGTTAGAATACAATGAAGTTGTCAGGGAGTCATAAACCCGTGAAGCCTGGCCTCCATGAGAATTACAGTGTCCCAAGAGAGATTGAAAGCCTCGCATCTCTTCCTGGGCGCTTAGGGAGCACTTTCTGGCAGCGGTTGTAGGCGACTCCTGTTCCCTAAAGCCTGTAAAATGATGTGAGCCCATGGCAAAAGGGAGACTGTGCAGCTTGTCTGCTTCCAGATTGATGCGTGCTTACTGGCCATTTGGATTGTATGTTTAGATTGTTTTCCATGCAGTCTGTCTGTTTCAAGACAGCGTTGTGGAAGTAGGTGAGATATGACATTTTCTGAAATGTTAGTAGAGAGGAAAGTGGTGTTTTGCAACATGAAAACGATTATTATGTCTAGTAGATTACTATATAGTACTATGTAGTACTACGTAGTACTATATAGTACTATGTACAACAGATTACCACAAGCATGCTTTTTCTCATTTTTATGCGTTTAGATGGATGTGAGGTAGGGAAAATCCCACAAGGTGGGTTTAATATAAACCGTGTATCTTTTTCACTATTTTCAGCTGGAGGTATACAACTCGAGAGGAAGACAACTTTGACGGTGGCAGGGAATTGATTTTTTTTTCAGAAAATGCTTGACAACGTATGAAAAGACTTCTTTTTAAACAAACTTGAACTCTTCTCATACAGAGAAAGAGACAGAGGCAGAGGCAGAGAGACAGAGTTTTCAGTAAGGATTCGTAATATGATGCTTTTTTACATAACAAAGGGATCGATATTTCATTATATATAGGCAGACTGGTGGAGATGAAGGAAGATAGACTTCTACAAAGACTGGACTTTCATTTCCTGAGTTCAGAGGACGATGGGTACAATGAGACGACTTGCAGACCGGAATTTTGCTTCAGGCGACCGAGCGCAAAACAACCATGTCCAGTTATCTGTGTTGCACAGCTAAGCGCAACTGGTCCCGGAGGGCGCACAAGAACATTTGGTGATCATAAACGCACCAAGACCGATCTCCTGAAAGCCATGGTGCCTAAGAGGGATTAAAAACATCTACTCTTGGGAATCCATAGACGTATTAGAATGACGCTCTGACGTTTCAACAATGCAGGCTTATGTCATAGAGAGTAAGAGGTCTGTTCTCCTGATTGGGTGCGTGGGTTCCACGAACCCCTGTGGCCATGCTGTAGTGTACAGGGCGGCGTCATCCGTTGTGCCTTTCTGCTTCCTGAAGATTCTGGCCATGTGGGCTGTGTGCAGGCAGTCATCTACAGAGGCCTTCTGCTTCCTGAAGGTGTTGGGAATGAGAGGGAAATGCATCTATCTCAAAATGTCCTTGTAGTTTACTGGAATGGTGAGATGGCTGTGGGAATGTTGAAATATGGTAAATTACCGTTAAAATGGATGAAACGTGTGTTTTGAATGGTTCAGTACTTTTTTTTCTCTGTTTTTTTTTTTTTTTTTTTTTTTTTGAGTGCTTGCAGGGATGGATATGGATTCAAGAGAAAGGTCAGTTTCTACCATGCTAAGGGCTACTTCCCAAATTGAGAGATGGCTTGAAAACGTGATTCACTTTAAAGTGGACCCGATGCCATTAAACACAAGTGTGGTGTGTGTGTGTGTGTGTGTGTGTGTGTGTGTGTGTGTGTGGTGTGTGGTGTGTGTGTGTGTGATCAAAAAACCCCTAAGCATTAAGCTTTGTACCTCAGTAGTTTTGGTCGGAAAAAAAATCGTGTTTGAAAATCAAATGCCCTGGACTTCACACTCCAAAGAAATAAGCTAACATCACCAGGTCCAGTACATACTATGAAATTCCGTGTGAGGTTACATCCAGAAAGTCACTACAAAGACTGGAATTGATTTTTTTCAGTTAGTCATGTTTCATTGTTACTAGATGTGTAAGAAAAGTGTAAAAAAGAAAAAAAAGAAAAGGAAGGGAAAGTACTGCAAGAGAAATCATCCCTTCAATTCAGTTCGTGTCAAGATGGACGAGGATAGGTCCCGAGGGTGCAAATTTGCATATGATTTGGTGAATCATAAACGCATGATGCCAGGCTTCCAGAACCTCCCAGTGTCTGGAAGAGATGGAGAATCTTGCATTTCCCCCTGGCCGCTCAGGGAGTTGTCTCTGGCAGCGGTCGTGGGCCGTTCCTGTGCCTTTCAGCCTGTGAAATAATGTAGGCTCATGTAAGTAAGATGGAGAAGCCCGTCTACCTGCTGATTTGATGCATGTGTTTCGTGAACTAAGCTGGTCATGTGAATGGTGCTATTGTTTGTGTGTGTGTGTGTGTGTGTGTGTGTGTGTGTGTGTGTGTGTGTGTGTGTGTGTGTGTGTGTGTGTGCGTGCGTGCGTGCGTGCATGCGTGCGTGCGTGCGTGCGCGCGCGCGCGCTCATCTGTAAAAGAGGACATAGAATAAGAAAGAGATTTGTTTTTCTTTTTTCCCTCAGTTTTCTGGGGCGGGCAATAAGTCTCTAGGGCAGGGATACCTAGCTTGATTATTATATAGATAATTGTTTCTGTTTGGTTTTTGTTTCAAGAGGTAGGTTGACCGACAGAGAAAGAAATAGGCACCGAACCAACATGTATGGGACATACCCCAGACCAGGATTCTGCTTCCTTATTCCCGGATGGAGGGCTGGGGATTCAGGGGGTAGATGGGTTGACAGTGATTGTTATTATTGTTTATTTCCTTGTTCTTGTCAGACCGTGTCAGATGGCGCCAGAAGATGGATTTAACCATAAACTCACACACACACACACGCGCGCGCGCACGCACACACACACACACACACACACACACACACACACACACACACACACACACACACACATTCATACACACACGCGCGCGCGTACGCGCGTACACTCTCTCGCGTGCATATAAACACTTGTACACGCTTACTGCTTGCACACACACACACACACACACACACACACACACACACACACACACACACACACACACACACGCACGCACGCACACACACTCACTCAACACACACACACACACACACACACACACACACACACACACACACACACACGCACGCGCGCACACACACACACACTCGCACGCACGCACACGCGCACACACACACACACACACACACACACACACAGAGAGAGAGAGAGAGAGAGAGAGAGAGAGAGAGAGAGAGAGAGAGAGAGAGAGAGTTTCAAGAAGAGTCTGAGGATGGAGGAACTGGGGAAGCGATTTTCAATACAAACTG
>CM065729.1:62125653-62130653 GCA_033310375.1 Conus canariensis
AGACCATGGCTCTTTCCCTTCACCCCACCTACTGTCTGGATATGGATCAAGAGAGAGGCATCACTCCATTGCAGACTATGGCTCCTTCCCTTTACTCCATATACTGTCTGAACAGGCATCAAGAAGGAGACATCACTCCATTGCAGACTATGGCTCCTCCCCTATACTCCATTATGTTGTCTGAACAGGGATCAAGAAGGAGACATCACTCCATTGCAGACGCAAATCTGGGAACTGATCCACGTTTTCTTTTCTGGGTTGGTCCAGGTCTGACAGGTTTAAAGGAAATGATGTAGTATCTACGTCTTGTCATCCATCTGTTTGTTGAAATACAAGATCAGACAATTACATGTATACGATGTGAGTAAAATAACGTACTACGAGGAAAACAAGACTGCGCAAATGCACTGATCAGGAGAGTGTAACTGTGTTGATGATGTTGCAGTTCTTCTAGTCTTTTTTCATTATGGCTTTCAGCCTTTCCCTTCCGTTTTTGTGTCTTTGATATACTGCAGAAACGTGAAGATCATTACACATTTTTTCTCTGTGAACTGCTGACTTCATTTTGCAACTAGTGATGCTTTCATCGTGCTGTCATTCCTCAATATCAACGCGCTGTAGTCACTTCTAGAATGGCCCCATTTCTTCTGGAAGGTAAACATAACGATTCGATGTGCAGAACTTTCGATCAATCTATTTTTTCTCTGTTAGTATTTTCTTGAATCTTGATCTGCATAATACTGCTTAACGTTTCCCATGAAAGAAGATAAACCTTATGAAATCTGTACAGTCAATAAATAATATAGGCCCAAGGTGGGTCGAATTTTGCATATTCCCCCCAATGTGGAAAGTATGGCAGGTTAAGCGAAATTCAGATGTAGGTCCTCAGATATTGTATGGTGTAAATCTGTGTATGGACGGTTATCTGATACGTCGAAACGTGTAGTGTTTGTTTTGTAATTTGTTTATTCCTTCGTTCGGCGGCCCAGTAGTTCTTGTGGTCACCGCACGTTGAAACCAACCTGGCTATGTAGTTTAGAATACATCCCAAGGCTAAAATTACTATTGAAAGACAGATATATATATATATAATATATATATATATATATATATATATAATATATATATATATATATATAAAGGTGATAGAAACATGATAAGGTGTCACATAAATAGCTTAGAACAAATCAGGCTACAACTTGGTTTTCCAATCTTACATATCATTTTTCATCAACAGTTATTTTTGTTCATATCTTATTTCCACACATATTCTAGATACTTAACAATGAAGTAGTGGAGGAAAACAAGTGTTTCTAGATACTTGTTGGAATCTAGTGTTTGGTATAAACAGCACAACAATGGCCTGTCCGTAATCAGGTTGTAATAAATCATTACTAGATTTGTTTACAAACTGGTTATGGGGTTTGTTTTCCTGTTTATTTGTCTCGCTCTAATTTCAAAAACCAAGAGAAGAAAATAACAGCCTCATGCATTTTATGACTGGCACTCATCATCCATACTCCTCTTAAATGACCACATGTTCCCTGCAAGGACAGCTTGCCAGTTATAGCAGCGTGTTTCTTGTGAGAGGAGTATTTCCAAGTGTTAGAAAAGACGCCCAGTCTATCACGACAGCTTTCCCCCACGTTTTCTCGCCTCCATCCCGCCCCCCCCCCCCCCCCCCCCCCCCCCCCCCCGCCTCCCCCGCCACTCCCTCTTATCCTCTCCTGAACTGCCTCCTTGCAAACAGAGCAGACCAGAAATGGCCTCACAGCCAATTCCATTCCTATTCCTGCAGCCCACACTTCACCCCACTATCTTAACACTCCATCTCATCCCTCCCGCTGTCGATAAATGGCAGAGGAATTTGCCGACAAGATGGGAAAGTGGAGCTGCAATTTGGAGGAAAGGGGTTGGAGTATCGAACGGATTACTGTTGTCGCAAAACTGCCTGCTCTCCTGCCCCCTTGTGGTCGACGCCAAGTCGGCTTTCTTAAGACGGGGACAAGACAAAGATGCCATTCCCGTGATAACGTGGAGACTGGAAGTCGATCTATTTTCTGGATTTACCCAGTGCCACTGGGGGAATACAGGAAATGACGTAGTGTCTGTCCCTTCTCAGAGGCGTCATTCGATGTCTCGATTGGCCAGGAGTTGTTTCAAGTGTCTTTTTTAACAGGAAGCTATCTCGTCAAATGGCAGATTAGCCAGACAAGTGATGTCGTGTTAAGGGTAATGAATGACAACAAAATTCAGGTACACCAGACAAATGCTGTCATCATTCAAAAACGTTAAGTTTAAGAGTATCATTCTTTTAATGTTGCAGTACAAAAAAAAAAGGTTAAAGACATAATTCAATGAGGACACATTCATGTACATGTGCTATTTCCTGTACACATTACCCTTATGTGTACTTTCTCTAGACGTTCTCATTTCTGATGGTTCACAAATAGATGGGAATTCAGATGGCACACACCTGTTCAAATACTGACAAATCTCAGAACTGTGTGAAAACTTTCCTTCATGCATTATTTTGTTATATTTTATTTCTTTTTTTTTTCTTTTTTTTTTTTTTTGGGGGGGGGGGGGGGAGGGGGGGGAGGTCTTTTTGTGTTGTTGCTATCTTGATTTATGTTGGTAATAGGATAACAGGATAACAATTTTTACTTGTCCAAAAGATGGAAAATTCATTTTCGACAGCACAGCAACCATATACCAGGACAACACACACGCACACACACACACACACACACACACACACACACACACACACACACACACACACACACAAGGCGTAAACTGCCTGTGTAAGAATCCATAGTAAATCAATCCCATCAGTAAAATATCTTCATGCAAGCACAAACACTCTCCCCCCCCCCCCCCCCCCCCATCTCTCTCTCTCACACACACACACACACACACACACACACACACACACACACACACACACACACACACGTACAAATACATGTACGTGCGCAGCTACAGTACACATCCACTCTCTTTAAAACATGGAACCTAAAATTTCAAAAGTGAGCATCATCATCATCATTAAAGGCAAGCAACATACTCTATCTAAATGTATTCAGTTTAATAAGATTGAAATAATAAATATGATTATTTAAGACAGGACCAACACACACACACACACACACACACACACACACACACACACACACACACACTCACACACAGCACGCACACACGCACGCACGCACGCGTGCGCACGCACACGCGCGCGCGCGCCAACACACACACACACACACACACACACAAATTGTTTTAAGAACCAGCAAAAGATAAGAGTAGCGACATTCAGCTGTTCATCATGTGCGTGGACGGATCCTGTTGTACAGTCTGATGGCACTGAGGAGGAATGAGTTGGAGAGTCTGTCTGTCTGTCCTTGCTCTGACACTCCGCAGTCTGCCAGAGTCCCTCACCGACCTCCGAGAGTCCAGTTCACAGTGCAAGGGGTGTGATGGGTCACCGAGGATTGCCTGCACACGTCTAAGCACTTTCGTCTCGTAGAGATCGTGGAGGCCGGCCACGGCCGACCCGATCACATCCCTCGCTGTGCGAGTGAGCCTGGTCAGCTTGCCGACATCCCCCTCCCCCAGACTGCCAAAGAAGCACAGACTGTTGAAGGTTATGGCACTCGGCACAGTGCTGGGGTAGAACATTTGCAGGATGGCTGGGTTGACCTGCATGTGTGTGTGTGTGTGTGTGTGTGTGTGTGTGTGTGTGTGTGTGTGTGTGTGTGTGTGCTTCTACAGTGAGGAAGACAAAGAGATGTGGATATTCAACAAAGAGCATTACCCCTGTAAAGATTAAAAGTACATGAATGCGTTTTGTTGATCCACTGCTCACATACTTTTGCGCAGATCTAGTGTCACTCTACATGACAAGAGTGGCAGATTTTCGAAACATACATGTTGAAGGATACATTGGCGAAACCCAAGTGAGTCTGATCCAAATTCTGGACAGAGAAAGAATGTTTCAGAGGTACTTTAAACTCTCTTTTTCCATTTTCGTATACTCACCAAGAAACATAAAATTCGATCAATATTGCAAAGACGATTTAAACATACATACTTAAACGCAGGTATACATATGTGAAAGAGATGCGACAAACTCGGTGCAAATTACTACATGTGTTGCATCCCTTAGAAAGCTCCAATCATTACAAGAAAATCCATTGTAACATTGAACAGGCTTTGTACGAAACATTTAGAAGAACCCTGCTTTTGTCGCCACTGAGTTCAAACTAAATAGCAGTGATTCACACATTTCCTGTGCATTTGCCAGCCTGCCTGATTTCAATAGACGATGACAGGTCTACACACAGAAGATGAGTTAAAGGGTGGAGTTTCTACAGCAAAAGGACTCTGAATGGAAACAGTGTGACATCAGTTAGGTTGAACATTAGCTATACAGAGTACAGATAATGGGTCTAAGGCACTGAATAGAACGGATCCATGGCATAAAAGACAGCATGCAGTTGTAAAGAGCTCTAGGTTTGACACATTCCACCGTCCTCAACTAGCTGTATTTGTCGTTATTTTTAACAAGCCTGTTTTGTTGGCATGGAATGCACGATAGACACACTGAGATGGACACATAACACTATACGATTATAACAATGAAAGGATGTTAGTAAAAGAAAATGCGCAAAGATTACTGGAAAAAGGAAAAACCTTGAAAGAGACTAGTATTTTCTGAATGGGATTTCGTCTTCTTTGAGGCTTCGTTACCATTGAAAGCCCGTAATCAGACCTGCCGTTTTATGCGTTAAAACACCCACTTTCTTTGTAATAACAGTTTCTACTAGACATTATCCACTTTGTTGCCGTCAATGATTTACATCTTGTTTTGAATCTAATTGTACAAATAAATTCATAACTATTAAAACAATAGCTGCATATCTAAAATAAAAAAAGTCATAGCGACTCATATTCTTCACACCGTAGTGTGGCACATTCCTGATACTGAGAGAGAAGGA
>CM065729.1:62135653-62138153 GCA_033310375.1 Conus canariensis
TTTTCTGGATTTACCCAGTGCCACTGGGGGAATACAGGAAATGACGTAGTGTCTGTCCCTTCTCAGAGGCGTCATTCGATGTCTCAATTGGCCAGGAGTCACTTCAGATGTCTTTTTTAAGAGGAAGTTACCTCATCAAACTTTAGATTAGCCAGACAAGTGATGTCGTGTTAAGAATAATGAATGACAACAAAATTCAGGTACGCTAGACAAATGCTGTCATAATTTGACAGAAATGTTAAGTTTAATGCTATTGTAATTTTTAATGTTGAAGTAAAAAACAAAAAGTGAAAATAGAGTTCAATGCACGCACATATAATATGTGCATGTGCTATTCACTGTCTTTACCTTTGCTTGCACTTTCTCTTGATGTTCCTCCTTCTGACATTGAATGAATTAATAAGAATTCAGATGGCACACACCTGTTCAATCAAGGGATAATCTCAGGACGATTTGTGTCAGGCTTGCTAAGGCCTGAACTATAATTACAGAGGGATAGACAAACTTACAGCTTAAATTAGCTACTTCCCCCAACACAGATTAGGACAATCAAAATTCAGATAGTATTCATACCACATTTATTCTTGCATTCGACGCCACATCACAGAAGTATCAACACAATTCATTTGCCACTATACACTTACACTCACACTACTGTCATTCATTCACTTCTCGCACACTGTCCATTCACTAGCATTCACTCACATTCACCCTTAGAACTACAAATGGCATCTTAGACCATGCATCAAATGACACAATCCTCTCCATTAGGAGTTCATTATAGTCATTAACAATAGCCCTTTCCTCGTCAACCAATGACGTCAAAATTGTTCTTCACGCTATAATGGCCACTTTGGTCATTGAAATTAAAATAACTGTCAACTCACAAAAAACTATTTGCAAAGTTAGTTCACCAACAAACGAGTTCTGTCTTCACATACCAACCGTTCACTAATCAGATCTCTTTCCCACACATCCACGCACACACTCTTCGTAAGATGTTGCTGTTCTCCCCGAGTACTTGCCCGGACTGTCCTTGAAGAGCCGTAGTTCTGTTCGTAGAATTTCCTCCCGAATAATTATCCAGGTTCTAGCTTTTGAAAATACCACGTGGAGGCCTCCACAAACTAAAGGTTAGTGGCTGTGGGCCGTGTGTATGCACAGATCAACCCAATATTTAGAGCGCACGTATAGCCATCACTCGGCTCTTATACACACGTGAGCTCAACAGCCCTTACACACGACGTTGCGCACACTGGACACTGCTGACGCTTGAACGATGTTTAATTCCACTGCACCTCCAACGCCCTTCCCGCTTCTTCAATGCCCTCTCCGCAGCTGTCACCCCTCCGAAGACATGCTTCTTCCAGAAATAAATAAATAAATAAATAAATAAATAAAAACTCAACAGGAACCATTTATCAAGACGAGCACACCAGAAAATCCAGATGCGATGATATCCAATCACTACACTGAAACCCTATCTGGTTTGCTGGACATTGAAGGATAAACACAGTTGACTGGCAAAAGCTGCTGAATCAAGGTGTTATACAACATCACATTACATACGAATTTTTTGCACAAACTATCACATCGCTTCACAGAAATTTCAGGCACCTTCTCCCGATTATTCTGCAATCACACGGAAACATGGACAGTAGATCAGCACAGGCAATTTGCCACACACGGTTAATTTCAAGCTTTGTGACCGAATCGCACTTAAATCCACAACAAAGGAGAAACTTTTCGCACAAACTATCACATCACTTCACAGAGATTTCAGGCACCTTCTCCTGATTATTCTGTAATCACACGGAAACACGTTCAGTAAATCAGCACAGGCAAGTTGCCCCACACGGCTAATTTCAAACTTTGTGACCGAATCACACTTAAATCCACAGCAAAGGAGAAAACTTTCTAACTCTTCACTGCCAAAACTCCAACTGACCGTTTTTACCCCAATCTCAGGCTAGCCAATTCTGAAGACCCCCCTCTAGAGACAATAAACATAATGATCTCCTTTTCTTTTGGGTGATTCTTCCACACTCACACAGATCCAACTACACACACACATTTCACCTATTCATAATCACACAGATACAGTTAAAGCTCATATCTTACTGCAGCATACACAAACACAGCCATTGAGTACTAATTTTACAAGGCTACAATTAATAAAACTAGATCTAGATTACTGATTCAGTGTTAGGCTCAAATTATAGATTAGCCTATTTAAAAGCCTAGACTCCACAGTACACACCAACTAGATCTAAATAGCTCTAAGAGTATTACTCTATACTGATCATAACGAAAGGAAAAAAAATTAGACGAAAGACTGATGTAATTCTAGATCTAACTAAAAGGTTCGTCGGCGACGTGCCTATGGTTACGTATCTGTGATAACGGCTGGCACAGGACCTGACAGTTTGGAAAGTTCTTCATACATGTTTTTTTTAATGTTGTTGCCTGGATTCATCTTGATTTGTGTGTGTGTGTGTGT
>CM065729.1:62148153-62158153 GCA_033310375.1 Conus canariensis
TATCTATCTATCTATCTATCTATCTATCTATCTATCTATCTATCTATCTATGTACAGATTGATTTATAGATATAACTTGATCTGTTGATATTCCCATATGCCAGCACCATCTGACAGAAGATATGACGAACAGATCTGTGCACCTAGATAGGAAATAGATAGATAGACAGACAGATAGATAGATGGATAAATAGATAGATGTATAAATAGATAGATAGATAGATAGATAGATATAGATAGACCGATACACAGATAGATAGATAGATAGACAGATATGTAGATAGATAGATAGAGAGATAGAGAGATAGATAGACAGACAGATAGATAGACAGATAGATAGATAGGTAGATCTGCTCGTTGGATGGTGCCCGCATATGGGAATATTAACAGATCAACTTCCCCTCTCTCTCTCTCTCTCTCTCTCTCTCTCTCTCTCTCATTGTTCATTGTTCTCTCTCTCTCTCTCTCTCTCTTCCTCTCTCTCTCTCTCTCTCTCTCTCTCTTCGTCTCTTCTCTCTACTCACCAGGGCGGACGCAAAACGTCTTCACATATCTCTGGAGGTTTCGTTTTCGTCAATGTCACAGCTCAGTCCGTGACAACATGCGCAGTGTCCTAGAAGACTGTTTTCTAAGAGGGTTTTTTTTCTGTGAGGAGGAGAAGGGGTTGGGAGAAAGGGAGTCAGGTGGAATGCGGGGATGGGGTGTGGGGGGTAGGAGGGCCTGCTGCGCGTGAACCACGTGCAGATGAACGTGCGAGGGAGTCCCAGAGGTGTGTTGCAGCAGAACTAAACGTCCTTGTGCGGAGGCGTGAAGTAGAATACGATCTGGCATTTCCATGTTTTGCTGTAGCATCTTAAAAATCATTGATTTGCGGAACGGGCTCTTATTGATGAAATGTGTTTCTTCCTGAAGGCTAAAGTTGCCAAGCTCTCTGCCTCCCTCCCTCCCTCCTCTCTCTCCTCTCTCTCTCTCGCTCTCTCTCTCTCTCTCTCTCTCTCCCTCTCTCTCTGCCAGCCTCTCACTCTAAAGCCTATATGATAACGACAACAACGACGACGACGACGACGGCGACGACGATGACAGTAAACCGAATATCATTTTCAGAATATGTTCGTTGAAGATGATTTAATTAAAATGCAACCGTATTGCCTGAAATGGGTTATCACTTGTTTTTGCCGAGAAATTAGATATAACGTTGACCGTAATGCCAGATATATATATGCACACACACACACACCACACACACACACACACACACACACACACACACACACACACACACACACACACAATAAACTCATAAATTCCAAGGATAAATACCGAGCACCATTCCAGCAACTTACAGAGCAGCTTGGTGTTGCAATGACTGCAAGCACATACTGTTAGTTGGCAGAATGATCTCCCACTGCAGATATGAATGCTTATTTCCCCCTATTTCTTCAATCTAAGACATAAGAGCAAGCTTTGTTTATAATTGAATATATATATATATATATATATATATATATATATATACATATGTATGTATCTATGTATGTATGTGTGTACGTGTCTGTCTGTCTGCCTGTCCGTCTCTCTCTGTGTGTGTGTGTGTGTGTGTGTGTGTGTGTGTGTGTGTGTGTGTGTGTGTGTGTGTGTGTGTGTGTGTGTGTGAGAGAGAGAGAGAGAGAGAGAGAGAGAGAGAGAGAGAGATAACGATAACGATAACGATAACGATATTTTATTCAAGAAAAGGCCAAAGCCCCATTTGAAGGGGAAATATGGAAAACTAAGTGAGAACTTTTCACGCACTTTAGTGTACATAATCAGTATAAAACATATGCCTGGTATTTATATGAGTTACAATAGCATCATATTATATCATATGATAGTGCTCCGCCGTTTAAACGACTTATACAGATATATAGAAAAATGTTTCATAGTAGCTTCATTTCTCGACGACGAAAGTAAAACTAAACTAAATAATGATGGTCTGCTATAATACTTGGCAGGGATATATTTTACTCTCAAATCATTTAGTGCTGGGCAACACAAAGCAAAGAGAGAGAGAGAGAGAGAGAGAGAGAGAGAGAGAGAGAGAGAGAGAGAGAGAGAGAGAGAGAGAGACGTCCCTTTTCACATTAATTATCTATGTAAAAACTTGAGTGTCCTTGGCGATAATCGATTGAAAATAGCAATACATGAAACAACAGATCAATCTGATTATAGCCAGGAATTCTTTTTAACCATATATACCGCGACAAAATTTAACACATTGAAAACAAATGTAACAACACAAACAAATAATCTACCATAGAACAGTTATAATACAGAACATCTACACATACTGACAGAATTATAGCATACTGAGTTTGTACCAAGAGAATCAATAACCCCCACCCCCCTCTGTCTCTCTCTCTCTCTCTCTCTCTTTCTCCCTCACTCCCCTCTCTCTCTCTCTCTCTCTCTCTGTCTGTCTGTCTGTCTGTCTGTCTGTCTCTCTCTCTCTCTCTCTCTCTCTCTCTCTCTCTCTCTCTCTCTCAACAAGACATCTTGTATGTTTAGAATTTCGATAAATCCCATGCCATGCTATATCGGTACCATGTTCTGGCTCGCATGATTTCCTTCTACCCAACCCACGCATTGACAAATGTAAAAACCGTAATTATGTTTGGAACTCAGTGTGTGTGTAAGAGAGAGAGAGAGAGAGAGAGAGAGAGAGAGAGAGAGAGAGAGACTCAAGACTCAAAAGACTCAAAATTTTTATTCAGATAAAGGCCTAGGCCCCTTACTGAAGGGGGATGTACATGAACTGAACTAAACAATAAAAAGAATCCAATGACATAAACGAGTACAAGAATCGATAACCAATTAACATTTTTCTTGAAAGATATTGAAAAATACCATTCTACGAGCTCACGATTTGCAGCCTGTTGAGAGCTTGGTAAATATACATAGTTACATCTTTTAATGTAGTTTCACTCCTAGTTGACATTAGCAAAGTTAATCTAAAAATACATGGAACCTTGTAATATTTTGGCTGGATAAATTTTACCCTAAGATCACTCAGGGCAGGGCAGCAGAATAAAAAGTGTACTTCATCTTCTTTACCAATGTTACATAGACGGCAGGTAAGCATATTTTCATTTCTGACATTATATCTAAAACAATGACAAGCAATACCAGACACACCAAATCGAAACTTGGTCAATTCGCTCTTAATGTATCTATTCATTTTCAATTCAATATAAGGTTCTTTCAGATGAGAGGTTTTAAACAACCTGTACCAAGAAAATCTATCGCTAGTATATATGTGATCATGCCAGTCCTGCCACCTACAATCAATGATTCTTTGCTTAAAAGATGTTAGAAAACCTGATATATTTTGAACACCCTGATTATCCCAAACAAATGAAAATCCATAAGAATTTAAACAGTGGCGGACATTTGTAACCCATGTCTTCTTACCATTGGCATCTAACTTATATAACATTTTGTACGCTTTAAAAGGCAATCTGTCTTCATTCATTCTCGTCAGTTTCAGCCAGTATTTGATACATTTCACATATGAATTGAGGTAAATAGGGTATCTACCTAGTTCGCCATAAACAAGATCATTTGGCGTTCGAATATCGACATTAAGAAAGCGTTTCAATGCAAACAAATGTACTTTTTCTATTTCCGTAGTTTTCTCAATAGCCCATATTTCTGCTCCGTACTGTAACATTGGCTGGATCTGAGAGTCAAACAGTTTACTAAACACACTGAAAGCATTGCAGTCTAGTTTATACAGAATATGAAATAAGAGAATAAGTGCTTTCTTTCCTTTATTAGCTATATTTTGACATGCAAAACTAAAACTAAGTCTTGTTGAGAAATATATTCCAAGATACTTGTATGCATTTACTACCTGAACTTTCTCATTTCCATAGTTCCATTTCTCACTCGCTGACAAATATCCACCCTTACGAAAAACAATAATATTACTTTTGTCCATGTTTACTTTTAGTTCTAATTTACTTGCAGCATTATATAAGCTATTCAACTGCCTTTGTAAACCGACAACTGTTATAGACAATAAAATAATGTCATCAGCAAAAAGTAGAATAAACAGTTCTATGAGATCGAACGTAACTCCGTGAAGACCATTCTCAATTATTTCCAAAGCCAGTTCATTTATAAAGAGTGAAAACAAAACGGGACTACAAACATCCCCTTGCTTAACCCCACGTGTACATTTTAACGCACCAGACAATGATGCTCCAGCTCTTACTCTTGCCTTTACTTCTTCATACATACTTTTAACACAGCGATACAACTTACCCTTGATTCCGTTCTTGATCAAAACTGGCCACAATAGCTTTCTAGAAATAGAGTCAAATGCCTTTTCAAAGTCCACAAAGGCAACATACAATTTTTTGTTATATGCAAATTGTTTTTGGATGGCAGCAAACAAAGTAAAAATATGGTCAATCGTTGAATATCCCTTCTTAAATCCGGCCTGGTGCTCACCTGTAATATCATTCTGGCTAATCCATTCTTGTAATCTGTTATTAATAATTGAACTATATAACTTACTACTTACGTCACATAAAGAGATACCTCTATAGTTGTTCACGTCATTAACATTACCTTTCTTAAATAAAGGAATAATTATGGATTCTGTCCAGTTTTTCGGATAAATTCCATTTTCAAATAAATGATTAAATAATGTTACGAGGAAATCAACAACAAACTCACCGGAATTTTTGAAAAACTCACTTATAAGTCCATCCGGACCAGCAGACTTACCATTCTTAAGTTTTCTAATGGCATGTAAAACTTCTTCTTTAGTTATTGGCCTATCAGTTACATTCTCATCATTGTCTTCAACGGAGATATCTTCAGTTATCTCTGTTTCGTCTTTTTCTAGGACAGTTTTGAAATGATCAAACCATTCATTTACAGATATATCATTTGAAGGCTGAGATTTTCTTTTCGAAATCTTGTGTACTGTGTCCCAGAAATCCTTTTGACTTTTTACAGAATTTACCAATTCATTTACTAACGAATCGTTACGATCTTTTTGCTTTCTTTTATTTAGATTTTTATATTCACGTCTCGCGATGCAAAGTCTTTTTCTAATCTTTACATCTAACGTTTTTCTAAACCTTCTCAGCAAGCTTCGTACTTCACATCGCGCTCGTCTACATTCATGATCGAACCAATCCTTCGCTTTAATTTTTCTGTCTACCTGTAACTTTCTCTCCATGTGACTGGCTTGTTCTTTAACAATCTGATTAAACATGTTCAGAGATTCATTTACATTTCTATATACAAGAGCTTTTGCGATTTCTAATTTCTGATGAACATGATGTGAGTTCATGGCAAGAGTGAAACGTTCAGCGTAGGTTTCTTTCCAACAATACTTAATTATAAATTGAGCACTTTCTATAATAGGCCTGCGACTAATACATTCTTTTTCTGTTTGCATTCGAATACACAGTAGAAGAGGTAAATGATCAGATTCAATTCTTTCAACAACCCTTAATGTCAGACGGTCATACAAAAAATCAAACAATTTTCCAGATGATAGAAAGTAATCATTGACACTGCTTCCCGAGTCTGAAATATACGTATAACGGCCTTCAAGGTCACCAAAACATACACCATTACAAATACATAGGTCCAAAACAGTGCACATGCTAAGTAATTTTTTTCCATATGAGTTGAATACAGTGTCTTCGGAATATCTCTGTAGTTGGCTATTTACATCCTTAGTATGGTTGACATGGAGTTCGTAATCATGTAAAGTTTCAGGAAAGATATTAGAAGTCCTAGCATTCATGTCACCACACATTAATACATCAACATCATCTAAACACAGTAATTTCTCTACAACACACTCCTCCAACATATCTATTCCGTTATCAAAACCGTACAATGAGTAATATGGTGCATTTTCTGGAGGTACATAAGCACAGACAAGCAAGACATCTTTATTTAGTCCTAAAAGATCTTTTTCCAACATAAACAATAGACAATACTTGTTGTCACAATCAAGTAGATTTATGCAAGGGAGAAGAGATTTACGAATCAAAACCATAATGCCTCCGGAACATCTCCCTTGCGTTGCCAATTTTACAGCTGGTTTGAAAAATATTTTATGATCATGAAAAATGCTATCATCAAAATTTTCTACAAACGTTTCTACTAACGATACAAAATCAAAGGAAGAAACAAAGTTAACAAAATCTGCATCATTCAATTTTGATAATAAACCACACACATTCCAATGCAAAAATGATACTGTATTTACAGGAGTATCTACGTTTCCAGAGTTTTCACTCAAACAACTATCTCCATCCGCGCCACTTGCATAGCTTTCATCACCCGTTCGCTCAAGGCCATGGAGATTGTCATCCGTTTCTTTTGATTCCTTATTACTGTTTTTACACAACTCATCCGTTTTACGTTTGCTTTTATACTTACTTACATTTCCAACAATCACAGACTTACCATTTTCACAACCATCATCAGAGTATATTTCCTTACCATGAGTATGAGATCCGCTATTTTTATTATCGCTTTTAGATGTACAATTGTCAGGTAAACTCGCACAGCACGCTTCGATTTCCATATGTTCCCCAGTCATGTTGTCGCCCTTACAATCCATTTCACTCCCAGCGATATAGTCACCTGTCACACAGTCATATTTGTCTGTTCTATCAGTCACATAGTCCCCAGTGTCAGTCTCACTTTCACCACCATCATTGACAGATACATTTCCTGTCGCACTATCACATCTACTTTCAGTACATTTCGAAATCTCACAACACATAGCACAATTATTTACAGTATTAGCATATGAGGTGGTATTTCTTTTAATATTCTCGTCATCATTATCATCAAGACTTACAATACAAGAAACACAATCATTTGACATATGATGCATTGCATGTTCATTTGACACACTGACACGACCGATGCCATTCACATGGCGAAGTTGTTCAACGTTCGAGCAGCGCGTACTCTGCACGGACACATTGCACGCCGGTTTCAACTCGGCACAGTTCACTGACCCAATAACTCTTCGCGCTCGTGCATATTTTTCCCTGGCATCATGAGGTGAACTTTTATTTTTGATACCTGTTAAACCCTTTAGGCGGGACAATTTTAAATTACAAGGCCGGCCGTATCTTCATTTCAGCGGAACAAGATTATCGCTGCCGTCTAGACCATACTTAGTTCCTTCAATAGTAAGATGGTCATAGATCATGGACACCTTTTTATTTTGGCTTCTGGCTAACTTCAGGTGTGGTGATAGCTTTCTTCTAATCTCCCTCACTCTGAAAGAAAAGTCTTCACCAACAAAAATCTGTGTATCCTTTAACTTCTTTTTTGCTCGCAAGATCATCTCTTTATCTTTATAAAAGGTACATCGCGCAATGATGGGGGAGTCTGACCTAGAGTTTAAGCGGTGTACACGATCAAATTCAACGTCTTTGGCAATCTCTAACTTGTCTGTGACCATGTCATGTACAAGAGCTTCACAGTCCTGCCAGGTCTCTCGTTCCCTGCGTGGAATGCCATGAACAATAATGTTATTTCGTTTGGAACGACCCTCCAGATCATCGACCTTTTTGTCCAGAGCTTCAACTTTCTGATTCAGTCTATTATTTTCACATTTTAAATGTTCGTTTTCCTGTCTTAAATCAGAAATTTCAGTTTTGAGAGACATGATTTCTTCTTGAATGCTGCCACACACTCCTTTCACTTCTTTCATATCTTCACTCATCTGCTCACACTTACATTTCACATCGCTCATCATTGCCATCAAGTCCTTCAGGGTCGGATCCTTGGTATGGGTAGATGACGTGTCATACGTTGATCCTGTCCTGTCCACACTGTCCCTGCGCGCCGCGCCAGTCCCTGAGCTGTCCAGGCAGGTCTGTCGTTTGCTGCCAGTGGTCTTCGGGCCAGGTCCAGGGTTGAGCTCCACGTCCCCACACTGGTGAATTAAATTCCCGAAGTAGAGTAGGAAGAGGAGCACTCCTACCATGACACCGTCGGTACGGGATCTGGGCTTCAAAATGGCTACTCGCATTGAGGTCAGAAATCTGGACCGTTTTGCCATAAACGCTGCAAATACCAGCGCAAACTGACCACACACTGGTCTAAAAGTCAGCGGAACGGATGGCATGGTCCGTCACGAAGTCACCATTCAATGACTAACACTGTGCTCTACACAGAATCAGAGTAAACTGTATAACTGTGCAGAGCGCGTAAAGCGTGACTTGTCGACCGTCTCTTGAAAAACGCACCCCCGGAGAGAGAGAGAGAGAGAGAGAGAGAGAGAGAGAGAGAACATCAACAAACATTTTGCCCTTCATGCTATTGATTTACCGACATGTGGAGACAGAAAAATGCACCCGAAAAGAAAAGTACATGTGCTCCGACAAGAGCGCAAACTAATGAATGAACTACTTCTAATTTCTTTTTAGACATTTCTAATGTAATGTAAACGCCTCGATCAAGTATGAAGCAGGCGATGCTTAGTTTTTGACTTTGTTGACAGTAAACCTGATCTGAAGCTAGTGGCTTCTTGCAAATTTCGATGCCTTACATCGTTCAATGAATTTCCTTCATCTTTGTTTGTTCTTATCCTTTTCTGCTTCATCCTTGTAATTCGCTCCTTGTTCTTCTTTCTTTCTTTCTCCCTCATCTCCCCCCACCTCTCTCTCTCTCTCTCTCTCTCTCTCTCTCTCTCCCTCCTCACTCTCTCTCTCTCTCTCTCTCTCTCTCTCTCTCTCTCTCTCTCTCTCTCTCTCTCTCTCTCTCATCATTTGATTGACTGGATGGTCGAGTCAGTCTTAAGATCTTTTTAAAAAAAAAAACCTTACTGCATTACTCCTGTGCGTGAGGACATAAGGAAATGTTACGAATTTATTTGTTTTTGTTAACCTTTGATTTGACACATACTAAGAATGAATGTGTACTATTTGTTTGCAGGAAAGGAAGACGGAAATGTTATTGTTCTGTTACCCCCCCCCCCCCCGCCCCTCCCCCCCCCCCCCCCCGCCCTTGTCAAAAGACCTCTTTGGTAATGACAATAAAATATCAATGTGTCAAATGTCTCTTTTCTCTCTCTCTCTCTCTCTTCCCCATTTTTTCTCTTTTTTGTTGTTGTTTGTTTTAGATGCCTGTTTTAGCTGAAGAACTATACTTTAGTTTGAATAGTATTTTGGAAATTTCAATTGTAGTTTTGTATCTAATTTCTTTTTAGTCCAGCTTAAGCTTTTTCTGAAGGTTGGGCAAAACAACTCGACTGGATTAGTTTCAAAGCGAAGTGACTGAGGGTGGAAAATGAAGCAAACTTCAGAAAGAGAAGGGGTTAGTTACCGCCAAGGACACAGACAGAGTACAGGACAAAACACAATGCATTTCGACCTCTTGGGTCTTCTTCAGGCAAGACTTGAGTTTCTCTTCGCTATTCATGTACTACACGCTCCCATTCTTGTTCTTGTTCTTGTTCTTGTTCTTGTTCTTGTTCTTGTTCTTGTTCTTCGTTTTCGTCTTCTTCTTCTTCTTCTTCTTCTTCTTCTTCTTCTTCTTCTTCTCACTATCATCATTATAATCATCGTCACTATTATTATTGTCTTCTTCTTCTTCTTCTTCTTCTTCTTCTTCTTCTTCTTCTTCTTCTTCTTCTTCTCCTCCCCTCCTCCTCCTCCTCTCTCCTCTTGTTCTTTTTCTTGTTCTTCTCGTCATTATCTAAATTATCAGTATGCAAATGCTATCATAATTATTGAATTCTTCTCGTCATTATCTAAATTATCAGTATGCAGATATTACCATTGTCATTGAATTCTTTGTTAGTAAGTTGAAACGACTTTCTTTGGACAGAAGTGGGAGCCAAGGGGGAGCAACTCATCATTTACAACGTCAGCAGAATGTGCGCGGATGTGTACCAGTGCATTGCCGACAACGGCGTTCCCCCCGCCACCAAACAGGAGTTCATTGTCGACGTCACCTGTGAGTA
>CM065729.1:62165653-62168153 GCA_033310375.1 Conus canariensis
TGAGTCCCATCTCTCTCTCTCTCTCTCTCTCTCTCTCTGTCTCTCTCTGTCTCTCTCTCTCTCTGTCTCTCTCTCTCTCTCTGTGTCGGATACGGATATTTTATTCACAAATAGGCCATTGCCCCTCGTGAAGGGGTGCATCTGGAAATCATTCGATATTTTACACGTTCAAAAACTGATTCAATGCTTTACATTAAGAAACAAGAACAGATCGTAACTTAAATGCTTTGTATAGGTAAATGGACAGATTTCTAGTTGTTCGTTCATTATTGGAAGCTAGAAGTAAACTTAATCTGAAAAGACTTGGAAATCTGTAGTATTTTAAATGTATATAACGTTCTCTTATTTCGTTTAGTGAAGGACAGCACAGAACAAAATGCACTTCATCTTCTTTCTCTTCTTTACACAATGGACAAATCAAATCAACAGGGGTATGTTGTTTGTATCGACATCTATGTACAGCAATATCTGAAATACCCAGTCTGAATCTTGTTGTAATAATCTTGATATGTCTGTCTATATTTAACGTTAAATGCATTTTATCCATTGTTATTGTGCAAAAAGTCTTATATACACTAAATCTGTCACTATTCTTGACATGAAAATCCCATTCTTGCCATCTGCAAAGTACAAGTCTTTCTTTAAAGTCAGCAATAAACTGTTCCACTCCCTCAACACCTTGGTTTAACCACACATAACCAAAACCAAGCATGTATAACTTACAGCGAATATCAGACGCCCAGTTTGTCTTATCACGAGAGTCTAATTCAAATAATGTTCTATATGCTTTTCGCGGTAACCTTGACTCATCCATTCTTGTCAACTTTAACCAGTAGTGCATGCACCTAACGGCAGAATTTATGTAAACAGGGTATCTATTTGTCTCACCATACACAAGGTCATTCGGTGTTTGTAACTGGACTCCTAAAAACTTTTTCAGAGCAAAGAGATGTACTTTTTCACAAAAGTGTGCAGCATTACTTAGCCCCCACAATTCAGCACCATACTGAACAATGGGTTGTATCTGCGCGTCAAATAGTTTTAAATATACAGCTAGAGAATTGCATTTTAACTTACGTAATTTTTGCAATATACATAACAACGCATGCTTTGCTCTGCAGGCAAGGTTCTTACAAGAAACAGTAAATCTCAACCGTGTTGAAAAATAGATGCCTAAATATTTATAGACATTAACAACAGGCATAAGGATTCCATTGTAAGTCCAATGTTCACCAGCTGCTAAGTACCCACCTTTTCTAAATACAACTATATTACTTTTATTCATATTCACAATCAGATGGAGTGCTGTTGCTGCCCTATGTAGACTATTTAGTTGCGTCTGTAGCCCAACTATAGTTTTTGACAGAAGAGCTATGTCATCTGCCAAAAGTAATATAAATAGTTCAAAATAATCATGCATAAATGTTGCACCATGCCTCCCATTTCTAATCACTTCTATTGCTAATTCATTTATAAATAAAGAGAACAGCACTGGACTTGTAACATCCCCTTGTTTTACCCCCCCGGGTACAGTTTATGTAGTCTGTCAATTTTGCACCCGAGCGAATTCTAGCTCTGACTGTAGTATACATGCTATGAATACACCGAAAGAGTTTTCCTTTGATACCATTTTTTTACCAGAATAGGCCACAGAAGATTCCTTTCTATAGAGTCAAAAGCTTTCTCAAAGTCAATAAAGGCGACATAGAGTTTACGGTTAAAGCAAAACTGTTTTTGGATTAAAGCTAATAATGTGTACATGTGATCAATGGTGGAGTATCCCCTTTTAAACCCCGCTTGATATTCCCCTGTGATATTATGCAGCTCAATCCATTCTTGAATCCTATTGTTTACTATAGAACTATAAACTTTACTGCTTGTATTACATAATGATATCCCTCTATAATTACCGGGATCGTCTACATTACCTTTTTTAAATAAAGGTAAGACAATGGTTTCTGTCCAGTTATCTGGGAATACTCCCTTATCAAACAGAGTGTTAAACAGTTTAACAAAGAAGTCAATTACTCGATCACCAGCATTTTTCAGCAACTCGCCAATAATTTCATCCGGACCAGCGGATTTACCGTTCTTTAACTTTCTTATAGCCAATAACACTTCTTCTCTAGATATTGGGCGGTTCATGAAACCACCATCTTCATATTCATCAAAACTATCATCAATGTTGTCGTTAGATACTAACGTAAATTCGTTTTCTAAATTTGTTTCAAGCAACTGTTTAAAATGTTTATACCAATCATCAGTTGTTATATTGTTACAAATATCCGTATCCGTATCCGTATCTCTCTCTGTGTCTCTGTCTCTCTCTCTGTCTCTCTCTCTCTGTCTCTCTCTGTCTCTGTCTCTGTCTCTCTCTCTCTCTCTCTCTCTCTCTCTCTCTCTCTCTCTCTCTCACTCCACACGCACACAAACATCTGAAATTTATAATGACAAGGTTTCGATGTAGTATTTCAGAAATTGTTGTACATTATTATCGTTA
>CM065729.1:62175653-62188153 GCA_033310375.1 Conus canariensis
AGAGCTGGAACGAATGAAAGCGACCACAGCACAGATATCGGTTTATATATATATGTATATACACAATACACTAATAAATTCCAAGGATAAGTAACCGGGCACCATTCCAGCAACTACAAAGCAGCTTGGTGTTGCAATGACTGTAAGAAATATTCAATTATAAACAAAGCTTGCTCTTATGTCTTAGATCGAAGAAATAAGGGGAGATAAGCATTCATATCTGCAGTGGTAGATGATTCTGCCTAACTAACAGTATGCGCTTGAGACGGTGAATGGGGAATAATAAATGCTCCTCAAAATGAGCCTTCAGCAAGCTTATAGTCTACATGGGGGAGACAATCTCCAATGGGGAAAAAACTCACTAACATATAACTCCTGGTCAGATATATATATATTATATATATATATATATATTTTGATATACCTCCCCTGCTTTTCCTCATGCGTACCTTTCAGTGGCGAGAAAATGACCACAGAAGGAACGATACGTGAAGATGCTTCCAATATCGATTATCTTGAGCTATCGAGCTCACTCTCACTACTGCCCCAACCACTCTTCTTTCTCTTCCTCCTCCATTTTTCTTTTTATACATGCCAATGGCCGCGAGAGAGGAGGACGACGGAGAATGAAGGGGTTTGGAAAAGCGAGGGACAAGAAGTTTGCGGAAGGAAATCGGGATAAGGGAAAGGGGGGGGGGGGGGGGGGGGGGGGGGGGAGGGGGAATATGAATTGTTGACATATCGTTCACAGTTTGGAGGGGAATGAGTTTCCAAAGACTGGCCTTACCAACTTTCTCAAACTGAAGAACTCATTTCACGCGTCTTTTTAAGCAGAAAAAAAAATCTGAAAAGACTGAATTGCAGGTTGGTTTTTGTAGGAAATATGTTAGGATGATGAAAGGGGGGTACGATGGGGAGGGGGAGGGAACGAAGGAGAAAATTCACGCCATAGTTCGCGTTGATAGTCTATGATTTTCTATGACTTTCGGAAAATGAGTGAAGGGGAGATGGGTAGGCACACACGATGAAGGGGAGTTACGGGGAATGGCGATGGGCTAGGAATCATTCTTCACTGCTGTTCGGGGGATATCTGTCTGCTTCTCTATCTCTCTCTCTTCTTTCTCTCTCTCTCTCTCTCTCTCTCTCTCTCTCTCTCTCTCTCTCTCTCTCTCTCTGTCACATCATCATCATATTACCACCACCACCCCCTTCAATAGGTTCTGCCCAGTCTCGTTGGTTTGCGATGATTTTCTATCCCGAACAAACTTTTCAACATTCCTTTCCTCTCTTTAACATAAACCTGTGGTGAATTGTCACAAAAGTACGTTTCTCAAGTCGTCATATCTGGAGACAGGCACACAAGAACACTCTAAGATAGTTATCATCAGTTTAAGACAGTTAAACTGATAAGTCGTTCGCATAATTTAATGAGACGCAGGGAAATAAGAAAATGATCATCTCGAGATTCTACTTCAAAGTGTCTTTGATTTCATTTCAATTGTTCTGGTTCCTCGTCAAACACTACCATTTAAGGACAAGTTTGTATCAGACAGAAAACTGTGTGGAATTTCCACCACAGTCTTTTTCTAATGTTAGATACTGAAATGGAGAATTTATCCGAAGCAAAATATACTTTATATCCAATTAAATCCTCTTGCAGTCATTATATATATATATATATATATATATATATATATATAGATATATATATATATATATATATATATATATATATGCAGATATATGTATGTGACACCCTTTGGTAACTATTAATTAAATGAAGAAAACCTACATACTGAAAATGAATTTAAAATTAAAATCATTGTTAAAGTTTGGTTTATGAAATTCCCCACAATACCACACGCGTAAGCAGTTTTGCATAATTAAGCGCTTATTTACTGAAATAACTCTCATTTACGAAGTTTTGTCATGGTGGAGTTATCTACTGTTAAGACGCAATTCTTCATATTTACAAACTAAATAATAACAGTTTTTATACTGCCTCATTAAAAAGATTGAATAAGATATGCTCCTTAATATTGAGACCATAACAAGGCAACATAAGGTGACAGTGTCACCTTCTTTTATCCAGTCCCCACGTGATGCTTGTGTGCACAGAAAGACAGACACCACAAAAACAAACTGCATCAGTAACGACAGACACAGACAGGGGAAAAAAAATATCATCATCTAACAAGCATGCAAACAGATAATCCACAGATTTTACCCAGTCAGTAATGAAAACAGCTCGTTTCTCAATTCCACCCCCTTCCCTCCACCCTACACCCACTGTCGTTCTCGAGCGTCAGTCATTCAGAAGCCAAAGACAGGCTATTGTAACCATTAGGTCCTCGCCCCCCTCCTCTCTCCTCTTCTCCCTCCTCCCTATTCCAAACAAACCTGCCCTTTCTCACTCTTCCCCAATCCTTCTTAAAGCCATCACGAATGTCGGTCTTTTCAGATTTTTTGCCGCGAAAAAGCAAGCGATGCGTGAATCAAGGCCTGAAGCTAGAGAAGATTCTGGAGCGATCCTGGGAAATTCATCCCCTTCTCTCCTCTGAATGTTCGTCAACAAGGAATGTCAGCCTCCCATACAGTAGGAGTCCCGTTCCCTGTACCTTTACCCTCCCTTCACACAAATGAAACAATGCTCCATTTTCTGCTCAATACCACACGCTTACTAGAAAGATCTGAAAAAAAATCTTCAAATATCACAACTTTTCATTTTTATGAAAATATCATGCATATAGTTCTTGTCTGTGAAATTACTCATGATACTGTTTTGTTATGCAAGCAGTTTTCCAAGTTCAAAATGTAATCTCTAATATCACTTTCATTTTCATCCTGATGCACCAACTGGCAGTGTAATTCCCAGTCGGACATGTTTTGGAAATTCAGTTTGAAGACTTGGGCTGCTTTGCATAATCTGTCGTAACTCTGGATCCACATATGAAAAGGGCACACGCATGATTTTTTTTAATTACATAATATTCTTATATTTAATCATCCAGTGATTCATGATTTCCTGATAAATAGGGGTTGAACAGATATTCCATCACTTCTCATTCCGACGTTTTTGATTGTTGTTTTTGCTACGAAATGCATATCAAACTTAACTGTGTCATAGCCAAACATATTTTCTGCAACGAAGTCAATTTGTATGACTTTTTATTCTCTGTACTTTGAAGCTATTTACTGCGTTCGTCATAGAACCTCGGAACACAAAACAAACATGGAATCATTTGAAATTTCGTTTATCATGCAAACCCTCTTACTTAACATGTAAAAATAGTGGTTCAATGGCCGCCGGATTGATGGCCGACCAGAGAGAGGCAGCGGCCATGTGCCTTCATGTGTTGGGTGGACAGTCATGGAACTTCCGCCACTTCTACCACAGCTGCATCCAAACTTTCTTTCGTAAAATCATATTTGCAGACTGAAAAATAACACTATTTACACCGTCTTTTGTCACGTGAGAATGAAATTGAGAAGAATGTGGACCGTACCATTGGTTGTGCTAGAAGGCTGAGCTGAACAATAATAGCATTACATTGTCAAAACCAGCAAACACGTCACGTGGGAATGCACAGTTTGACAGACACCAAAGAAACGCATTGTACAAAGACAAGACACAGGGAGGAAAACAGACCATGGGTAGTTATCACCCTGTAAGCATAAAAAAGCTCATTTCTCATTCCCCACCCCACCCCAGCTCATCCTCCATCCTTAGTTCAGAGTCATCCTCAAAGCCCGTGGAAGCCAAAGACGAGCGGTTGAGGCCATCAGCTCCTAGTTTCCCTTTTCTTTCGTCCCTGCCCCCTTCAGCACCCCTCCGCTTCAACTTCTCAAGATTTACTTTCACCCAAAACTTCCGCTACGGAAAAAACAAGTGTGAAATAAGTTCCTCTACCTGAGAGGGTCGGAAGCCTGATCTTTGGAAATTCATATGCCTACCCACTCTGAATAGTTTGTCAACAACGGGTGTCGTCCTTCCGTATGGCAGAGAGCGCCCTTACCTGTCCACTTCACCGTCGTCCCAACCCCTTTCTCAACCCCCTCCGTCACTGTTTGATGTCTGGACAGAGAGAGAGAGAGAGAGAGAGAGAGAGAGAGAGAGAGAGAGAGAGAGAGAGAGAGATGATGGTCGTTATAGCTTTAAGTTAATCGATAGTAGAAGAGTCGTCATTGTAGTGAGTTCATCGTGCATTTTGTGTTGATTTTCCTGCTTTTTAAGTGGTTCAGGAGGAGCAGGAAGGCAATGGTATTGTGGTGATGAAAAAAGAAACCTCTGCTGAATCATGTGCTTCTCTCCCCATTCTTTGCATTTTTTTGCATTCTCTCTCTCTCTCTCTCTCTCTCTCTCTCTGCCTTTGTTTATGTTGTTTTTAGAATGGCTGGATGGGCAAATACTAGTTATACACAATAGTAATAAATACAGCTTAAAGAAGCAAGTACAAACTCGTCACAACTACGGAATATTTTGAACTGAGTGAGTTAATAATGATTGAATAGTGTTCCATGATGTTTCTCTCATCCTATGGATAATTTGAATGCCTAATGACTTTGATGTCAAGTTTTGTCATTTCTGCACAGCCGACAATGGATGCAGGACCAGGACAGCAAACTAGATAAGGAAAAGGTCAAGCCAACTAATACAACAAAACTGAATGCAATATCAGGCTTCTTTGGCTACTAATTTATTCTTAAACGAATATGTTTATAGACAAGGGGGATACACAAATATGTAAATTCACCGATAAATAGATTTCAAAAGCTTGTTTTTTTTCAGCTTTCACGTTTGTATGTTAGTCTTCTTCTGATCGGCCCGATTGAATGACATTTTTTGTGTGCGTGCGCACGCAGGCTGATACACCTGCGGACACTCCCTGTAAAGACAGGCAAGGATTAATCCCATCTATCCAGCGACAGGAGTGGAGTTTTGTGTAGATGACCGTTTTTTTTATCCCGCCATGAAGGCAGCCATACTCCAACTTCGGGGAATGAATGACTGTTGAATGCGGACAGTTAGGAACCTATATGCACTGTTTGATTCCATTTCTCATTTTGACACTCAGACAGACAGAGGAAGTGAAATTCAACCTAGCTTCACTCTGTCATTGTTTGCATCGTACTTCTCGCTCCCTCCCCTCCCCTCCCCATCCCCTGTTTATCCCTCCCTCCCCCCCCCCCTCACGACCTTTCTCCCAGCAGTCATCCCTTATACTCCCTCTTCCTTTTAGATCTAAGGTGTTGAATGGAGGTCACGCGAAAAGGACTCGCTGTCTGAGGGGTGAAACACGGAAACAGACTCATCCTGCAACAAAGGGGGTTGAGGGGTTATCATGTCCCATGTCTGAGTGTTTGTAGCTCACTCTCTGTTTCTCTGTCTCCGTCTGTCTGAGTCTGTCTCTGTCCGTCTTTCTGTCCTGTCTGCCATCTGTCTATCAGTGTCTGTCTGTCTGTCTGCCTCTCTGTCTGCTTCTCTGTCTCTGTCTCTGTCTCTCTCTGTCTCTCTCTCTCTGTTGTAATATTGGCAATAAATGACAGTAGTGGGGGGGGGGGGGGAGTTGTACTGTTACGTTATTGATATCATATGTCCTCCTCCTCCTCCTTCCTTTCCTGCTCCTCCTTTGTAGCTCAACCTTTGCCTCTCTGTCTTCATCTGTCTGTCTCTGTCTGTCTGTCTACCTGTCGGTCTGTCTGTCCGTCAGCCTGACTGTCTGTCTGTCTGCTCTGTCTATGTCTGTCTGTCTGTCTCTGTGTTCTGAGTATCAGTCAGTCTGTCTTCTGTCTGTCTGTCTTCTCTCTCTCTCTCTCCTCTCTCTCTCTCTCTTAGTAATAATGTTGGTAGGAAGAGGACAGGGGAGGGGAGGAGAAAGAGGGGATAGGTTAAAAAAGAAAGAATTGTGCAAAAGCTGTGAGGTAATGGACAAAGACCACGGCATTTCGTCTGTATAACGTCCTTGCTCCATCTTCTCCTCTCGTGACACGTTGAGTATCAGGAAAACCAGCAAAAGCGCTGTTCGTTATCCTCTTTCTCCTCCATCCTTCCACACACGCTAATGGCGGCGAGAGAGAGAGATGGAATGAGGGGTGGTAAGGTTAGTGGGGGAAAAGGTGGAGAGGGACGGGGGGGGGGGGGGGGGGAGAAGTGAGGAGATGACTATGCCATAATGTGAGGGTGACGACAGTTGTTGACATACCATTCAGAGTGGTGGTGGGGGGGGGGGGGGGGGAGGGGGGATAGGGGATGAAATTTTCGAAGCTGGCCCCCTGAACTTTCCTTAACTGAAGAACTAATTTCACGTTCTATTGTAGCAGGGAAAATGGCAGGTTGCTTTGGGTTCGGACACACACCATGGAAATGCTGTGAAGGGGTACAAAGAGAAGGAGGGAGAGCTGAGGTGAGAGGGGGAGGGAAGAAGACGCTGACCTTTTTTTTTGCATCAGTGATCTCTGGCGACTTACCATGAGAGAGTGGAACTGAAGAAATAGGGAGGAGTGAAGGAGGTGATGGGAAGGAAGCAGTTGGGAAGGAAAGCTGTTGGGAGATCGAAGGTGGGGCAAAAATCGTTCTTCACTGCTATCAGATGCTTCTCTCCTCTCTCTCTCTCTCTCTCTCTCTCTCTCTCTCTCTGTGGGGTGGGGTCTGGTTGGGGTGGTGGAAGAGGGAGGGGGTGGTAGCCCGGGAGTGTGATGAAGGGTGCATGTGTGGGGGATGTTACCAGGATGGTCTCATGACGATGGCGTGTGTGTGGGTGCTTGACCTCCTTTGACCTCTGTTGGTATTGTCTTTTTTTTGTTTGTTGTTGTATATTTTCCTTTTGTTGCCCTATCTTTCATGATGTTCCCAATAATTACTGTTTTACATGTAGCTGTGGCACGACCACCCTCTACCCCCTTTTTCCCCCTTTTTTCTTTTTTTAATGATATTTGTAATCGTTATGGCTTTGTTTAGATTAAGCACAGATAAGTGCGCATGATGACGGTGGTGTTTCTTTGTCTTCCTCTGTCTGTCTATCTGTCTGTCTGTATGTATGTCTCTCTCTCTCTCTCTCTCTCTCTCTCTATCTCTCTCTCTCTCTCTCCCTCTCTCCCTCTCTCTCTCTCTCTCTCTAAATCTGCCTGGTTGACTGACTGCCTGTCTGTGTTTCTTCCTTTCTGACTCACATCATCGTAATCATCACTATTTGTTTTCTCCTCCAGCAGGTTCTGTAAGGTCTTACTGCTGTGCTGTAATTCCTATCATAGACGAAGGTTTTGATAGCACAGCTTATTCCTTAATACATGATCTTGCATTGAATTGTCACATACATAAATTTCGCACGTGGTCAGCTATGGCGACTAACACACAACAAAGAGTTTCCTCTCTTTAATACCTTAAAACGTTTAAAATAATAAACAAGACATTCAGATAATTTGATAAACTCCTTTATAAACAAGATTTTCCCGAGAATACATAAAAAAAACATCACCCAAGAAGTCACGAAGTTGTAAACAAGTTTTTTTTCTAAGATTACAAAAACAGACATCGCTGGAGATGTCACGAAGTTTCACAAGGTTCGGAGTTTCAAAACTGTTAAATGGTTACCTTTTGATTTTATTCACGAGTTTCTTTAATCTCGTTTCAATTGCTCTGTCAGAATTCAAAGACCTTATTCATCTCATACATCTTTCTCTCTGATGGTGATGTTTGTGTTCTGTTGTCCTGAGCTTTTTAAGGACAAGTTGGTAATAGTACGAAGTCCGAAGGAAATCACCACTGCGATCTTTTAAACCTAAGTATCGAAAAGACTTTCCCCAATAGAAATAGTATTTATAACCAACAAAAACCTTCTGCTTGTCTCAAATATGTGGAAGAATAGTACTGCATGACATACGTAAGAATTCACTCATTCAAAATGCAGTTAAATGTCAAATGTGGATGTAATTCATAAATCATTGTCACAGTTTTGATCATGAAATCTCCGGCAAAACCGCTGTCTCAAGTCAGTAATTTTGCACAGTTCAGAACGTATTTGCCAAGGTCACTTTCGTTTTCTTCTTGTTCTTCTTGATCTTGGTCTTGTTCTTTTTGTTCTTGCTCTTGTTCTTCGTCTTCTTCTTTCGTCGTCGTCATCATCGTTGTCGTTGTTGTCGTCGTCGTCGTCGTCGTCGTTGGCGGCGTTCCTGTCCATACTGAATAGGTAGCCCACTAATGTGGGCATAGTCTGCCGTCAGCTTGAGCCAGTCCCCAAAACGTCTCCGCCTCCCAGCTTCTTCCTCTCCCCAAGCTACACTGCAGTGAGCCGTGCTTCCTGCCACAGGGCGTCAAAGGCTGGAGGAACAGGAGGATGTGGGCTGGTTTCTATGGACTGGTGCTGCATTAATAACGAACAACAGCTCATGTTTCAGCCCCATACACTGACCATCGTCGAGAAGTCTAAAAGCCGCCCACAGCCAAAGACCAGCAACTGTAGCCATCAGGACCTCCTCCACCTCCTCCTCTCTCCTCCCCTGCCCTTTCCATACTTCCCATAAACTCGCCCCTTACTCTGTCAAGAAAGTTTTTCCCAAACGCCAAGGTGCAATTCAGTCTTCAGACTTGCACGCTACGAAAAACAAACGTGAAATCCGTTCTTTGGCGAGAGAAGGTTTTTGAGGCCGATCTTTCGAAACTCATTTCCGTTCCTTCTGTGAATAGTGTATCAAAAACGGATGTGACCCTTCCATATGGTAGAAAACCCCATTCCCGCTCTATTACTACCCCTCCCCCGCATTCTCTTCTCCACACACACTAAGAAAATGAATTAATAATTCACTTTCCAGTCAGTGCCTCATTCTTCCTCTACATGTGTGCAGAAATAACATGTTTGCCAACATACTAAACAACTTACTCATTATTGAAGAAGAACAAAGGAACAAAAACCCCTCACATATCATACTTTGATTTATCTAGAAATCATGGTTATAATATTGTTTATGATATCACTCGCAAAAAAATGCCAACTTACTCATTAAGCAGTTTTCCACTGTTAATCACAGTTTCCATTTCAGTTTCACCGAGGAGGTGTCATTGCAGACTGGTCCATGTATGCTACACTACAGCTGCTGAGCTATGAGACTACATTCTGCCAGATTTACAATGAGCTTTCACCTGCCCTTCCAACCCACCCATCCCCCAATTTCCAACATTTCAGGCTTTTTTTTCTCCATTTTCAGGTATGGAATAATCATAGTTTTTATGTTGCCTCTCGTCACCTGTGGAAGAAATTGAACAAAAATGAGTACCTTACCACGACAATGTAACAATGCTAAACTGGGCGATACTGTCTAATTGTTAAAACCAGTTACCACTCATGTGGGAACACATGACAGGACAGACAATACAAACACACAGAGTGCAGAGATGAAGACAGACAGACAGACAGATATAATCATTAGACAGACAAGGAAACAGACCAGCAGGCAGATATAATCCAATCAGCAAGCAAAAAAGAAAGTTCATTATCATCTACCACCCCCTTCCTTTCACTATTAAATTCACAGTCATCCTCAAGCATCAATGCCATGCGGAAGCCAAAGCCCAGCAATTGAGTCCGTCACCTTCTTTCTCCCTGTTCTCTCCTCCCCTGCTCCCCAACGTCCCCCCTAGCCCTCCACCCCTCGTGATTTATTTTCCTCTAACCCATCCTGCAATTGGCTCTTTTCACACTTTCCCGCTAAGCAAAACAAGCGTGAAATTAGTTCCTCGGCCCGGGAAGGTTCGGGAGGCCGATCTTTGGAAACTCATTTCCCATCCCACACTGAATAGTTTGTCAACAACGGGTGTCACCCTCCATATGCAGAGAGCACCCTTCCCTGCCCCCATTACCCTCCTCCCCAACCCTCCCCATCCCTTCTGTCTCTGCATGTGTGGAGGAGAGAGAGAGGGGGGGGGGGAGCAGTGGAGGTTGTTATAGCTCAAGGCAATCGATAGTGGAAGGATTTTCATTGTAACGATAGTGTCATGCATTCCGTGCTGATTTTCCCGCCACTTAAAGCGGTACAGGAGGAAGAAGGCAACAGGGTGATTGTGATGTGAGGCGAGGTTCTACCATGGAAGAAGGCGAAAAATCGTTTTCTGGCATGATTTGAGATTTTCCCTGATTTAGTTTCCAAAAACCCTTACAAGTCTCACTATACAAATACGTTTAACAGGTAACACTTATACGTATCTTTAATTAATTGTTTTTTAAGGTGGGTGTGCAGGAATCGAAATGATGTTTTAGCTCATTAATTATGCATAAACTTCCAGAAATCATATCTCAACTTCTACTGAACTTAGAAATAAAATTCAAACACGAAAATGAACGTCAGAATCCCTTCCAGCTCCTTTTAAATCGACCCAAATTCGTACAAAAGAAAGCATTTCATTGGTTGTTGATACAAGGGCCACAGAGCAGAGACCTAGTTCTCAGCCAATCAGAGACCGCGTTTTGAAACAGCCTTCGGCGTCTTGTCTTTGTGTCACGGAGCATTAGACAGAGAAAATCTGAGGAAGTTTCATTTTCAATCGTCTTTTATCACAAAGTAAACATACAGGAATCAGAAATGGCTAAAAGGAAAGCATCTTACAAGTCAAAGAAGCGTGTGCCCCCACAAAAGAGGAAAAAGTTGGAGCAGAGCGATAGTTCAAGTGAAAGTGGCGATGAATGTAGGCCAACAACATCAGCTGTTATCGAGCGACCGGCGTCGTCTGCTACCACAAGTAGAAGCCAAACGTGTGCATCTAGCGAAAAACTTTCTGATGTGGCGAGTGTAGAATCTGACACAGATGATCAGCTCTCGGGGTTTCGTTTTGTCGACTGTGCACTGCTTATTCAGTTTGTGCAGGGACTTTTGTGTCCTGACTGTAAGAAACCATTAGGTTCAAGTCGCCTGTCATCAGTGAAAGAAGAACGGACTGACCTCGCCTCTTTGTTTACATTTGAGTGTGGCTGCAATAACTCGGTGAGTTTTTCAACTTCAAAGATGATAAACAGAGTATCTGAAGTAAACAGGAGATTCCCTTTATCAATCTTTGCAATAGGAAGGCATCAAGCACAGGGGAAAAGATTTCTTGGCAACATGAATATTCCCTGTGCTTTGAACAACAAAACTTGGGCCAACCATCTAAAAATGATCAAGAGAGCTACAGAGACAGTGGCTGATCACAGCAAAGAGGCTGCAGCCGAGGAAGCTAGGCAGGTCTATGGGGGTGGTGACATAACTGTATCAGGGGATGGCACATACCAGCGCAGGGGATTCCAGTCAAAGAATGGAGTTGTGACTGTACTCACTGTGAATGGGAAAAATTCAAAAGTTATTGACTGCGAAGTACTGTCAAACCACTGTGATGCTTGTAAAAGGAATGAGAAGAAGAAAGCAGGACAAGAGTTAGAAAGGTGGAGAATGTAGGGAATTTAGACAAAATGAAACAGGACATTTGGGCCATTTGCTATCACAGACGCAAGCAGCATGACCATTGCGGTGACTGGTGCCCATCAAAGAGTGGCCGAGGTGATCCTAACAAAATTGCTCTACCAGACTTTGTATGTGATGCCATTTACCCAGTGTTTGAAACTCTAACCCAGGACACCCTGCCGGAAAGGTGCCTTCATGGTGGAAGTCAAAACACAAATAAAAGCTTCCACAATCTCATCTGGGAAAGATGTCCAAAGACAGTATTTGTAGGGTGGAAACGATTGACTCTGGCAGTTGCGGATGCCACTCTAGTAATTCAATAATGGAGAGACAGGCAGGCTGGACATTCTTCATAGTCTTGGAATGGAGCCTGGTGTGTGGACAAAGCAGTGTTTTGCTGAGCTAGACAGAAAGAGGGTGGCAGCAAGACAAATACAGGCAAGTGCAGTTTGTTCGACGACGGCAGGCACTGACTGCGGCAGAGAAGGATCTGGGTGAAACTGAAGAGTATTACCTGGCTGGGGGGCATGACTAGCTTGGTGAGTGCAAAAATATCAAAATCATACACCAAATAATGGGAAAAAGTCATTTTAATTGAAATTATCACTCATTATATCAGTATGCCATCAAACTTAAAACTCTAAAGCCTGTTTTCTCATAATGCGATTTTGGCCATTAATGGTCACTGTTTCCCAAATATCTCAAAAAGTACTTGTCCAATTCATTTGAAATTTTCTGCACAGTTTCAGTATGCATATTGCTACATTTGTTTTGGGAGGTTTTGTGAGTAAGTGGGTTAAAAGGTAATTTTGATTTCCCCATATTTTGTAGAAATTTCTACCATCCATAATGGCAATGATTTTTGGAAATGACTTTTTTCCTCCCAACAAATTGTTTATTATTGATCTAACAATGGTTCTATGAAATTTCATACTAATGCCATGGTTCGCTTTGAAGAAATCAGGGAAACACTTACACAACCGTTTTATTCTTGTTGCGATTTCATATAACATTTAAAGACTATCTACAGCTGAAAGTATGACTTATTCTTCCAGCTGATGCTACAAAAGCAAACA
>CM065729.1:62193153-62208153 GCA_033310375.1 Conus canariensis
AAGTGACACACTCCCTACAATGAAAACACCAATTCTATCGATTCACTACATTTATCAAGCCAGCACCACACAATTGCTTCAAACACTGTTGTATATTCATTCATCTTCTCCTCCAATTTTCTTCACACTTACAAAAGGGCGGCGAGAGAGAGAGAGAGAGAGAGAGAGAGAGAGAGAGAGAGAGAGAGAGAGAGAGAGAGAGAGAGAGAGAGAGAGAGAGTTAAAAGCCATTGAGGGTGGGGAAGGAGAGGAGTTCTCAAAAATCAGCCTCAACACTTTCCAAAACATTAGCAACTGATTTCACTTTTTTTCTCTCGTGTCAAGAAAGTCTGACAAAAAAAAAAAAAAAAAAAACCAACGAACCAACCAACCAACCAACAAATAAACAATCGAACGAAAGGCAAGTCTGGTTTGGGGGGAAACAAATCATTTGCGTGTTGAGAGGGGTAGGATAGGAAGGGGGAATGCCAGCCACAATTGGCATGGCTGATCTCTGGCTTTCTGTGGGCTGGCATGAAGGGGTGCAGAAGAGGAAATGTTAATGAGCGAGTGTGATGGGTGGCGATAGGGAAAATCATTGTTGGGAATATGAATCGGAGACAACCATTCTTCTCGGCTAATTGGGCTCTCTCCTCTCTCTCTCTCTCTCTCTCTCTCTCTCTCTCTCTCTCTCTCTCTCTCTCTCTCATGGCGAGAGAGAGGGATGTGAATGTGGGTGATTGGATTTGCAGGTGAAATGTCTCTTTTGTTTCAAATATTTTTAAATGCGATTGCTATCATCCTTGTCTAAATGGCTTAACGGCTAAAAGGACTATAAAAAATGTAAGTGTCTATGTCTACGTCTCCCTGTCACCGGCTCCGATTCTCTCTCTCTCTCTCTCTCTCTCTCCTCTCTCTCTCTCTCTCTCTCTCTCTCTCTCTCTCTCTCTCTACGCTCTCTTGTCTCTCTGTCTGTTTGCTCCCACTGTCTCTTCTCCTAACTATGTCACATCATTGTCATCACCATCACCTCTGTTTTCTCCATCAGATTCCACGCAGTCTTACTCAGGACCTGCACTCCATACGCTGAGCGCACCTTTCAATAGTACACCTCTGCCCCTTCAAACAAAGCTGAATTCAGGCATGAATTGAGTTGTCACAAACTTATGTTTCACACTTGGTTCTCTCTGGCAACGGCTACAACGACGAGTTCAATGGAGTTCATATTTCTAAGTATTTCATGTACTAGACAAGAAATTTACATAATTCATTACGTTCCACATGGGGTCACCTCTGGCAACACACACACACACACACACACACACACACACACACACACACACACACACACACAGAGTCCAGTTCCATTTATACCTTAAGATATTTGGAACAGCAAACAAAAAAATCACATGACTTGGTAAGGTGTTTTTCGAAAAGAATTCACAAGAACTAAGTGTTGTGTTGATAAAACATGACGTTTCATAAAGTTCTGAGTTAACAAAAACTTTTAACACTTTTTTTTTCTACATTCTACGACAGGGTCTCATTTTTTCTTGGTTTCATTGCGTTTTCCTTCCTTTTCAAATATTGCTATGTTCCTGATTCATTGCATTGATATTGCGTCCATAGATAGTGAGGTGTATTACCTGTTGGCCCGAGCCCCACTGGAATAATTGGCACCAGACTATAATTTGTGAGAAATATCCAGTGCAAGCTGTTTTTATCTGAAGTATCTGAAGGAACATTCCCTGTAAAAGAAACAGTAATTCAATTCCAAATTAATGCCTTCTTCTTCCTCTAAATATGTGCAGAAATAATACATCTCTGATATACTTGAAAATCTACTGATCCCTCCATCCCCGTGAAATATCAAAAGCGTATTGGATTTAAAGATCATGGTCATAGTGAAGCTGATAAAATCACTCGAGGTGCTGCCCCTTTGTGTGAATAGTTTCTCCTGGCTCATGACAAGTCACTTAAATTATTTCTGATTGAATGAACATTTGTTACATTCAGGTGTTTTATACATTGAAAATCATACTGACAACCCTAATAATATGATATCTTCTTACTGCTCCATCTGAGAAGGAAACTGAGTAAACCTAAGAACAAGAATGTAATACGGATAATTAGGCCACAGTCTCGTCTTCTTTAAACCAGTCACCGCTTCATATGGGAACCACAACATGACAAATACTACTGAGCCAAAGTACACAGACAAAGACAGACACAGACATGGAAGGACAGATGCCATCATCAGACAGGAAGACCAACAGACCAGGAGGCAAATTCTCACCCAATTAGCCATGGAACACAGCTCGCCTCTCAACCAGTCTTCCATCCACAGTTATTCCCAAGGGTCAAAACCATGTGGAATCAGAATACCAGACATTGTGACCATCAGTTTCTCGTTCCCTTCCTTTCTCCTCATTTACTCCCCTTCCCCTACACACACACACCACACGCACACACACACACACGCACACCACACACACACCACACACACACACACCACCCCACCGCTCCCACCCCTTCCATCCCTCAAGATTTGTTTTCCCCAAAGCCATCCTGCAATTCACTCTTTCAGACTGTCCCGCTCTGAAAAAGCAAGCGTGAAATTAGCTCTTCAGCCCGAGAAAGTTTGGGGGGCCGATCTTTGGAAACCAATTTCCTCCTTCACTCTGAATAGTTTGTCAACAACGGGTGCTACCGTTCCATACGGTAGAGAGCACCCTCCACCCCAGCCTACCAAGAGAGAGAGAGAGAGAGAGAGAGAGAGAGAGAGAGAGAGAGAGAGAGAGAGAGAGAGAGGCGGTGGTTGTGGTAGCTGAAGCTACTCAATAGTGGAAGCGTCTCCACTGCAAGGAGCGCATTGCTCGTTCCATGTCAATGTTCCCACCTCTTAAAGAGGTACTGGAGGAGAGAAGGCAACGGCATTATCGTGTACATGTGCTCGTGTTCTGTCAATTAATTGTAATTCCCAGGATAATACTCGTGATTCTCAGGATAATATTGGTTTCACTCTTTTCGTTATATACTAATACCATCAGTGCGATTGCGACTGACATGGAAAACACCGATCGTAGCTGGGTTTTTTTTTCGTTCCTTGCAATTATACCTTCTATTCAGGAAACCAGGATTGTGTTTGTTATCTCCCAATGAAGATAGGGAACACAACTGTAAGCCTGTGGGGAAACAGAGAAAATAGTTGTTATCCTTCAGAAAACATGGCATGTATTTGGTTGTTGGAATTGCTGTGTTTTCCTTCTTTTCATTGTTTTCACCCAGGATCGTAATGCTTTCATGAGGAGAACAGCTGTCATCGCCTTTTGACCTTAGTATGCTCCCATAGCTCCCATTCCCCATTCTCTCACCCCTTACTTCTTATTCCGCAACTGCCCACCCACTCCCATCTCGCCCCTTTCACTTGAGAACTAAGAATTGTGTGAAACTCACCCACAGGACGCGCTCTTAGCGGGTGAGATATGGAACCCCCCCCCCCCCCCTCCCAATCCTCTCCTCGCTTCCTTCCTTCCCATCTTCCTCTGGAACCCCTGTTCTCCTAACAAAGAAACGATTTACAAAGGAGGATCAGTAAAGACGTTCTTTTTTTCAGGATGCATGATATGGCAACGTGGCTCTCGCCAGACATTTGCCGACGCTTCCTACTCTACGAGGCGTGAGAGAGCAAGGCACGTGCACAATGCTCTAGAACTTTTTCTTCATTCCCTCTGCGGGAGATGACGTTCGTTTTAGCATATTGTGTGAAATATGAGATTAATAACAGGAAGGTTTCCCCCTGGTGCTTTTTTCATGGCGTCGAAATGATGGAAGTGACCCCTCAGCGCTGGCACAGGTCAGAGGAAGAGGGGAGAGGGAGCGAAGAATGATTGGCGAGATGAAATATGGCAGCTGGTGTTAACGATTCCTTAGGGGGCTTTGTTGTGTCGCCCCTCTCTGTGTTTCTAGCACAGTCTCTCTGTCTCTACCCCCCTCCCCCGCTCTCTCTCTCTAGCTCTCTCTCTCTCTGTGTGTGTGTGTGTGTGTGTGTGTGTGTGTGTGTGTGTGTGTGTCTGTTGTCTGTCTGTCTGTCTGTCTGTCTCTCTCTCTCTCTCTCTCTCTCTCTCTCTCTCTCTCTCTCTCTCTTTCTGAGCAGCAGGTATAACCTCAGTACACCCAATTGGTACTTACTTGTTATTGTTTTTGTTGTTGTTGGCTTTGGTGTTATTTCTATCCTTCTTTTCGTGATGATGATGATGATGTTGTTGATAATGACGGCGATTACTGTTGTGATTGTTGCTGTTGTTTGTTGTTGTGTTGTTGTTGTTGTTGTCGCTACACCCTAAACCACTACTCGTTGTTCTGCCGCAGATCCCAAGTCCGGAGGCGTGTATCACCCCAACGGAAGTGACGCCCTGACAGGAGGAACACGCGTCATCCTTCTTTTCTTCTCTGTGACATCAGCACTGTGCATGACGCAAACACGCGTGTGACGCGAAAGCTGACAATGAATGGTCGTCTCCTATCGATGATTCAAATTATAACAATGATGATGAGGGGAGGGGGGGGGGGGGGGGAATACAACAACAGCGTTGGTATCCTATTGATATATTTGTTAACTTCAGTAAAACGTGAACTCAAAGATCCGAACTAATGAACATGATAGAGATCTTGACGGGAAAGAATATTACGTTTTAAATGTTAGAATAGAAAGCAGTATTGTGACCAAAACCAGAAAGAAGCTTTTCAGGTAAAATCTTGTGAGAATTCGTGCGTTTAGACGTGTGTGAACTGTGCTGATGATTGAATGGACTTACTCTACTGGAAAAAAATATATTTCCGGCTGCGTATGTGTCCCCTCACCTAAAGGTGACCCTTTCCACTACCATTCATCGCGCTCCGTGAGTGTGCTGTGTTTAAGGAATGTCATTGCTGAGAGAACGAAGCGAAACTGATGAATGGTGTTCGTGATATTCTCCCAATGAACCGTAAGTTTCTTCTTACTTGGAATAATTGTCTTGTGTTATGAAAGCCAACTGAATCGTGGATAATTCCTTTCCAATTTACTATTCACATGATACAACTTAACCCTTATTGAAATTAAAACGTGATTATTTCACAGTAATGTCAACAGTTGGGTGTTACTTTGACATTTTTTTTCCTGCACAATGTCCACACGTTTAAAGTATTATCTCAATATTTTCTGTGATTAATGGTAATTGAACACAGTTCATTTCTTGTTTCTTAAGCTCTGTTGTAATTCGTGTTAGTTTAGAAAAATTAAGAACAGTCAGATATTGTAAGGTTAAAACTTTAATACTTCCTGATTCTAAAATGCTAAAACATTTCATTCATTCGCTTCTTCATTCAACTAACATATCAGCTGTAAAAGCTTTGGTTTAATCACAGACAAACGCCAAATTCGTTGAAACTGCTGCCAGGATTAGATTTAAGAAAAACTGATTAAAATAACTGTCCTTGTCCATTTTATTCGTGTAATATTTGTCTAGAAAAGAGAGTTCACATCATTGATAAGATATCCAGCATCGTTTTCATAAATAAAGGGCGTAGGAATGTTAGTTCTTAGTACTATCTTGTTTTGATCGCCATACTGAGGAAACAGTATGACATCACTGTACCCAAACAGCACGGCATAAAAAGCATCGTTTTATTTGATGTTCTCTCAGTTCTACCCGTACTCAATTTTGCTTTTTGTTGTCCCCCACCCCCACCTCAACCCCCACCCCTCCCCAAAATGCTCAAAGATAATCACGAATCAACAAAGAACAAATATGTCTTATTGTAGACACGATTGATGCGTTTTGCGTTAACTTGAGCATTATGGGTAATGACAGACAACAAAGCTGTAATGTGTTGAGGTAAACCAAAGTTCATAAGTTATATGATGTATGATAGCATTGCTGTTCTCATGATATATATCATAAGTCGGATCGTCTAGTTTCTAGAATTTCGAAATCAAATTCTTACCACTTTCAGAATATGCACACGCTCCCCTGTGTGTGTGTGTGTGTGTGTGTGTGTGTGTGTGGTGTGTGTGTGTGTGTGGTGTGTGTGTGCTGTTTACTCCTGATTTGTGTATCTGTATCACTTTGTCATCACAGCTGTTGATTTACTTGTGAAACGGGTGTTGTTGGCCGATACAAATGCAACAATGTCCGTTGGAGTAGGAACGTTAAAAATCACACAACGTATACCTAAGTGACGATTGGTGGATGATACATTCCTCAGTCCGGAGAAAAAGCGTTGCTCGTTTGAGACGTCTCTGTGGAGACGTTTCTCTGCGATTAAACTTTTGGCCTCCAGACAGGTTTATGGAATATACAGTATACCATGCATTACATGGTAGCAGCGCTTTTGATTTTTCTCAAATTTGGGAACAAATGAGAACTTGCAATGTGAAGCATGAAGCGTTTACACGTCGCAGAAGAATTGTCGGACCAAAAGCTTCTTTCTCTTGAACTAGAGACGAACGAGTGTACCCCGTGTAGATATTCCAGAATCATCACCTGACTCATATGATCGGTGATGCCCACATTGTATGTACAAATTGATTTCATGTGGAAAAATAACAATAGAGTCCTGCAGATCTTTAGCAATGTAAGAATGCAGGACAGCAGTAACTGTTGTTACCGGATTTACGTTCTTTCACGCGATCAAAACTCGGTGCAGAGGACATGTCGTGAACTTACCATGTAAAAAGTATATAATAATCAGAAAAAATAACTCGCATAATTTTGAAAGACTTTTGACAGAGACCAATGAAGTGCAATGCTTTGAAATGGTGAACACGAGAGATGTGTCCTTTCACAAGGTAGCCAGGCAGTCCATCAGTTTGGTGTTATTTCGATTCTGTGTGTGTGCGTGCGTGCGTGAGTGCGTGCGTGTGTGCGTGTGTGTGTGTCTGTGTGTGAGTGCGTGCACGCGTGCGTGCGGGCAGGCGTGTATGCATGTGTGTTGCGCGCATGCGTGCGTGTACATGCGTGCGTTGTGTGTGTGTGTGTGTGTGTGTGTGTGTGTGTGTGTGTGCGCGCGCGCGCGCAATATCAATTATTCCATGACTGACAAGAGCCTCAGCAGAGCCCTACCCAATTCCAAGTCTTGAGAGAAAAATTAGATTCAGAAATAAATACGTCAAAGACTAAGAACCACAAGCACTGCTTTGTGGAAAGCACTACCACAAGCACGAATTCAAAAGGAATACAAGCGCAAAATTCTTAGTACTAATGTTGAACTCAAAAGACTGAAAAAAGAGCAAGTTTCTAATAGGTATTGTAATTGTAAGGGTCACAAAATAAATTAAACGAACACCGAATTCAGAGGTATATGACAAATATTGAATTCAAACTTCTTCAACAGAGGATAGAATTCGAAGTACTACATTTTGTGTTAAAGTGTTAAAAGGGTACAAGTGTTCAATGCACGGAACCACTCCTTGTGAAACACAAGTGTTAAATGTAAACGGATACTACATATGTCGATTTCAAACGACTACCGCAAGTGCTGAATTCAAAGGACCACAGCATGGAATCCTGTGTTCAAAGGACCACAGCATGGAATCCTGTGTTCAAAGGACAACTGCAAGTAATTCGTTCAGAGGACTATTGCGTGTGCTGACAACAGAAACGACAATAAGGAACGTGTGAATCCACAGCAGCATAGATTTATCATTTTTAAGAAATGAAAGAACTACGTGTAGTGACTGCAAAGAACTGCAACACATAATATGCATTAAAATTAACTCGCAAAGCTCGCATCAAAAGGGCAATGGCAAAATCGATTCAAAAGAGTTCAAGAGTTGCTGTATTTTAAGGAATACAGCAACAGCTGAACTTGAAGGAGTAGAACAAACGTTGAATTCAGAGACTTAAAGACTTCCTAAATCAATGATGACCAATGCTCAAGTCAGATGACAAGTTGAATTCAAACGACTACAAGGATTGCCCAACTCGGAGAATTACAACGAACGCTGACTTCAGAGATTTGTGACAATCACTGAAGGAGAATTCAAGAGTCTAACTGAAGTGTGGAAATCAATGGACAATAAAAATGGATGTTAAAGGACAATGCCAATACGACATTGGAAAGACTGTAAAACTGATCAAAACGATTGTGGCTTATCCTGAACTTAAGGACCGTGACAAATCCCGAATTCAGAAGATATGATGAATGCCGATTTCAAATGTTTACAAAAATGACAATTGTAAACGATCACGGCATGCTGGATGTAGTGTACATCTAAAAAAAAACAAAAACAAAAAACAAACACCTGGAGATGAGTAAGTTTGTCCCTTATGACGTTGGTATTGTTATAACCAGCCAGAGGATCAGCTTGTCTCGGTGCTTCATCACAAAATCTTCACCATTCAAATCAAAATATTTCTTCGCCGAATCAGTCACAGAAGTTATGGTTACTGGCTGTTGTGAAGCTGGCTCGTAAATGTGTCATGTACGTGTGCATCTACGTGTTTCCCAAGTGTGAAAATTCTACGTACGCTTAAATTTGACAATTTATGTCGATTGTGGAAATATGCTCATCAGTTGCTATAGGAATCAATCACTCACAGAAAGGACTGGGATTCTGTGTGACTACAATGGTGAAGCGGACGCGGAAGACAATGGAGCCAATGCTGACCATATGGTGCAAAGCACCACGATCTGCAAGGAGTGCCCGATCGATCGATTCCATGTCTCCACAGCAAGTGTTCAAACTCTTTCACCATCACCGTTAATGATCTACCATAAATGTTAGAATGTGTGTTCAAATAATTCCGGAAATGGATTGTATTCCTCATGTTATTACACATACTGTGTAGAATTAAACAACGGTAAACTGGTCATCGGTGACTAATTATACTGAAAGCAGACGTTGTTTGACTTATTTGAACTTCTGTTTACTGATGTGTACATTTGGAAGGTGTATGTATCTATGTGTACCTATGTGCACTCGAAATTTTCTATTTGGGTGTGTATGTATGTCAAGTACACATACTCTTGTATGTTCATCTTGCATTGTCACATGTGCTATTCACAAATCATTCATCAGTGATTAGGCTTTACTCCACCATTGATGTCACTTGTAAACATGTCCATGGATTGTTAACCAAACATTTCATTATATTCCAGATACCACATTCAAGGTGGTGTCTTTGTTGTTTGCATGTCTTGTTTCTGGTTAATAACTGGCATGCGGTTTTTTTTTAATTATCAGAATTTCCTCTGATCCACACGTTTCATTAATCGTTTATAATGTCATTTACATCACTATCCTAATATTTTTAACTTTTGTCCTTTACATTTACACTTTTGTTTTAGCCTACATGAAAAGCTCTGATTCTCATTTATTAATTCGTTTAATCACTAAGTGATTAAATACATATTTTCGGTTTTTATTGATTTTATCATATATTTATGCATTTGTGTCCGTTCATGTCCACATGTAATAAACGTAATACTTTGGCCATCAATCAAGATGTAAAATGTTTTCTCCTTTTTGTGAGTCATTGAATATTTCTTTTGAGAAGACCGTTGCTTCTCCGTAGTTTGCAATTTACAATATTTCTTTCGAAAACGTTTTGTGCATACGTTGGTTGAATATAAGCAAAGTTTTGCGCACACGCTGGTTGAGTATAACCAAAGTTTTGTGCACACGTTGGTTGAACACATTGGTTGAATACGAAAAAGAAAGTTTTTTTTTTCTTTTTCTTTTTTTTTTTACACGCGTTGGTAGAATATCAACAAACTGTTAAATAGCAACGTAGGTAAAGCCAAAGAGGAACATATTGATTTCAGGTCCAGTTAGACAGCCCACAGTTTCTTTTATCCACTCCAGTTTCAGCTTGGTTTGCTTTTTCCGTTGTGGTCCTTATTTTCTTGCTGCTGTTACCGTTGGTGATGTTGATCATGTCTGTGATGGTGATGATGATGATGAAGACCTTGCTGCTTCTGCTGTTGCTGAAGCTGCTAATAACGATGAAAATATTGATGACTTTGATAATCCTCTTGTTGCTGCTGCTGCTGCTGCCGCCAAGGTATTACGAATTAAAACCTAACGACCAATTAGTGAAATAATGTTTATCCCGAGGGAAAGAAGACATGATCACATGTAATTTCACTTCTTTTACGAGCCGTAAAATCATCCAGACTTGAACAGCGATTTTAAAGAAATTGTATCACCTACGTTTTGCTTTGACCAATATCATCTCTTTTAAATTCCAAATTCAAAACGGTCCTTATACTGACGTACAACTGAGACATTTTTACTGGTACGAAACATTACATTTTGTCATGGTATATACTGATGGAAAAAATCGTGACGTGGCGAAAATGTCATCGCTTCTTGTGATTTTGTCAACCGAATAAACATCATCGTTATACCTTTCTCAAGTGGACCACCGTGTGTGAGTTTGCCTTTGTTTTGTGCTTAAGCATAAGTATGTGTGAATATAGCCTTTCATCAAGTGATGAATATTACTTGTCTATATGATTAACTGAATTCGGAACGCAGTGGTATTCATTGTCGCGCCTTTGTTCAAGTGTATTTCAAGCCAATGTGTTTGTAAACAAGTGTCTCGGCAACGGGGCTGACTTCAAAGTAAGATGTGTCAAGTGACTAGATCTTAACACTGGCTGTTCAAAGCGTTTGGAGAATTGGAGGGTCTATGGTGGTGGCGTGTCCGTTGATTTATTCTGAATTCCTTTCCCTCATGATTGAGATCGTTACTGTCGGTAACGTATGCTCTTTCTGGAGCTAAGTGGTGAGGCTATAAGCTGCTCATCATGCGACGAATTTCTCAGTACATGTCTAGAGTAGCCAATACAGATAGCCAATACTGGGCACAGTCATTTTCAAACCGCTGTTGGTCCAATATAAGTGCAAAATCCTTCTGCGTGTTATCTGACCTTACAAAAAATCAAACACCACATGAAGATCTAGTTATACATTTGCTACATTGACAAGAGAGAGAGAGAGAGAGAGAGAGAGAGAGAGAGAGAGAGAGAGAGAGAAATCTTGTAATCTTTTTTATTTGATCATTGCAAAGAAGTTATGTATTCAATTATTTCATATTTCATGCACAAAAATCCGCAGCCTATTCGAATGCAATTTATTATGGACAGGAAAGCATTAACAGTATGAAAGAACACAACAAATTTATGGAAATTTATTTTCCTTGAAGCAAAGCAAAAAGACCCTCCGAAAAAAAAAGTAAGATTTTCTTTGAATTATCCTCAACTTTTTCTTTTGTGTTGTTCTCTTATCTATGAAATTCACCGTGGTGGGAGTGGGGATGGGGTGTTATTCAACACTATTTCAAATTGAAAAGATTTTTTTTGAAACAATTTAGTTTAAAAACCTCAAAGTCACGGCAGAATGAACTTATTTGGTTATGGTTGTGGGCTTTAATGGTTTTCACTTCTTCACAAATTATGCTTAAGTCTGCAATGCAACCTCAGTTTGAAATAGTTGACCATACCTCTACTGTGTTCAGTCATCTGAGTGCGTGCGTGCGTGTGTGCGTGCGTGCGTGTGTGCGTGCGTGTGTGTGTGCGTGCGTGTGTGCGTGCGTGTGTGCGTGCGTGCGTGCGTGTATGTGTGTGCATCTGTGTGTGTGTGTGTGTGTGTGTGTGTGTGTGTGTGTGTGTGTGAAAATTCTGCTTGATTGAATCTGCTGTCTCACGATTCTATCAAGTCTGTCAATCCTTCCCCACAAAATGCTGTACACAACAAAAATTCAAGACACGTAACTCAAACATATTTTCACCAAGCTAAAGGACTGAATTCGAAAGAGGGAAGAAAAACCTGCACTTTTTTTTAATGGCAGTACGATATTGCAGACACGCGTCAAGGGCAGATGCTTAGAACACTGACTACACATATTTCAAAGTCTGCTGCTTAATAATATCACTAAACCAATGCAAGCAGCAAGACAGCAGAAACTTTGTCAAGCTTCCAAGAGAAGATGTCAGTCACTGACAGCAGAGGCACTCAGAGGATTCAGCGTTACCCTGTGTCAAACCAGCCATTGGCAAAGTGGTCAGACCCAGCCGCAGCACAACAAGGATGTCTGTCAAACCGATTCCAAGAAGCAGCTCCTCAGTTGTCCCCAAAGCTTCAGACTGTACCTGCAGGACAGTTCGCATGGAAAGAGAACGAAAACAAGATACAAAGCATATAAACGTACTCCCAGTTTATCTTGAATACACCTGGGGGGGGGGGGGGGGGGGAAGCTGAAAAACGTCACAATCAAACATGCGTCATCCGCCTTGGCTTACGGCTGTGTCAGGCCAATTGATATAGGCTAGAACACCAAGGCTACATCAAAATGTTGTTATGCTCTGCATAGTTCTGCGAGGATTGTCTTCAGTCGTGACAAGCTCCTAGCATAACATTATCAGTCTCCAAAATCCCCCGAAGTCGGAGTGTGGCTGCCCACGTGGCGGGGTAATAAAAAAACTGTCACACACGTCATGTTCTCATCCCCAACTGATGCATTTTACCATAGTGTTCAAGTGCTTCGGCTGTTCGGATGATCTCTGGAGTCTTTTAGCCAGGGTACGACGACAACAACAACAACAACATGCGTCATAATGTATGACGACGCCAAACATGCGTCATAATGTATTTCATCACTCGGATATTCCATAGCCGTTAGTAACGGCTATTCTGGTGAAATTAAACACCGAGCATCATCCGTGACCCATAATGAACATACCTACAAATTTTCAGAAAGATCGGCCCAGAAGTTTTGTCAGGAGCGAGTGGAACACGTTTTGACCACGGACAGACAGACAGACAGACAAACAGACAAACACACAGACAGCATTTCTTCGTTCCCATTGTAAAGTAGTCCCTGTTCTGTAAGAACTGGGAGTACAAAAATACATACGTCTTCTATCTTTAGAGGTACCAGATGCATTCAACGATGATCTTTTAGACACAGGTCCAGCATTGTGGCAGACTGAAAGAAACTGTGGAGAAACAAGATCCGCATTTCTCACACTGTGTAAAGTGCCAGATTTCAGATCTGTGGTTTCTATGGGCAGACGACTTACAAGTCATAAGGGAGGAAACTGTGACGATTAGGGAGGAAACTGTTAAGATGTCTCAGGTAAGTTTGTTTTAAGGTTTGTGATACGGAACTCCCCCCTCCCCCTCCCCCTCCTTCCTCCCAATGTACCCCATCCACCCACTTCTCTCCTCTCTCTCCTACCCCCCCTCTCTCTCTCTCTCTCTCTCTCTCTCTGTGTGTGTCTCTGTCTCTCTGTCTCTGACTGATTCTCCTCTCCTCTCTCTCTCTCTCTCTCTCTGATTCTCTCTCTCTCTCTCTCTCTCTCTCTCTCTCTCTCTCTCTCTCTCTCTCTCTCTCTCTCTCTCTCTCGCTCGCTCGCTCTGTCGGTTGGATTGTGAGAGGGAAAAGTACACCAGTGCTAACAAATTAGAGAGAAGAAATTGTAACCATTAAAACGTGTGGTTTGAGGCACTGGACCCGCCCGACCCCAGGGTCTCACGTGTCTGGAATGTGGTGTAGACGTGTGCCAGAAGAGCCTGTTTGTCCATCTTGATTCACAGTCATCAGGAAGACTGAAACGGATTATGGTGTTGCTGAAAAGAAAAACACAATATACAAATAAATGCACAAAACGTAATGCCACCAGCCCTTCCTTAATACATGATGCAAAGCAGGAAAACGTATGCCCAATAAATTGCATCTTCTTCAGACTTCACAATTCTCACACGTAACAAAGCACTAATTGATAAGACCTCCGATAACAGATGAATGAAGTGTTGCTTTACCCTCTGCTGTGTGTTGACTTGCCTTCGGCTTGTAGATACTGACTGTTCACCACACAGATCCATCTGCATCATTGTCATCCGTGCTTTGTGCTGAATAAACACGTCATCTTTCTGGATCCGATTGTGTTCAAGGACATGCGTTTGTTATGAATGTTGGTTGCTATTTGGTGTGATGGTGGCAGTGACGTCAGTTACGGTAATGAGGTGGTGGTGGTGGTGGTGGTGGTGATGATGATGATGATGATGATGATGATGATGATGATGATGAAGATGATTATAATCATGATGATCATGATGATGATGGTGTTTTGTTTTCAATGGTGTTAGTGGTGAGTGTGCTAAAAACATGGCAAACCTGGATACCTTGTTTGTGTGTGTGTGTGTGTGTGTGTGTGTGTGTGTGTGTGTGTGTGTGTGTGTGTGTGTGCGTGCGTGCGTGCCTGCGTGCGTGAAGTGCGTGCGTGCGTGCGTGCGTGTGTGCGTGTGTGTGTGTGCGCGCGCGTGTGTGCGTGCGTGCGTGCGTACGTGCGTGCGTGCGTGCGTGTGTGTGTGTGTGTGTGTGTGTGTGTGTGTGTGTTATACTTCTCTGTGGAAGGTGATTGTTGGGGGGAGGCGGGGTAAGGGGAGGGGGTGCAAGGAGAAAAGAATGGAGAGAGAACAGACCCAATAGTTATCGTCAATTCTTGGAATTTGTCTATCGTCTCCTGCTATAGCTAACACGTCTCTCTCTCTCTCTCTCTCTCTCTCTCTCTCTCTCTCTCTCTCTCTCTCTCTCAAATGAGGTACAATTTGTTCTCTGTTACCCAGCACTTGGACGCACATGTGAAACGTTAATTAAGCCTAAAAGCTGAATATTATAGATATTCTTCACTGTTTAAATTGAGTTTGTTAATGCCATCGACGGTACCGGAAGACGTACATGATCTTTCGTTATTGTTATATAAAGGATTTAAAGTGAGAGATGTTGTGACTACATGAATACGTTCTATATCATTGCTAGCTTTCATTTTGAATTTTCTGCATATTCACATCCCACTTCGTGACGGGGTAAGGCCTAACATGAACAATATATCTTGAGTCTCCGTCCTGTCCGTCCGTCCGTCTGTCTGTCTGTCTGTCTGTCTGTCTGTCTCTCTCTCTCTCTCTCTCTCTCCTCTCTCTCTCTCTCTCTCTCTCATGTGCTATACTCAGATGTACTATGCCCACTC
>CM065729.1:62215653-62220653 GCA_033310375.1 Conus canariensis
TGTATTCTCTGTCCTTATGTTGTACTCGTATGTCCTTATGCTGTTTTCAATTACCCTTATGTTGTACTCTACGTCCTGATGCTGTTTTCAATGCCCTTATGCTGTATTCTATGTCCTTATGCTGTACTCTATGTTCTTGTGCTGTTTTCAATGTCCTTATGCTGTATTCTATGTTCTTATGCTCTTTTCAATGTCCTTATGCTGTATTCTATGTCCTTATGCTGTACTCTATGTCCTTACGTTGTTTTCAATGTCCTTCTGTTGTACTCTATGTCCTTATGCTGTACTCTATATCCTTATGCTGTACTCCATATCCTTATGCTGCATTCTATGTCCTTATGCTGTATTCTATCTCCTTATGCTGTACTCTATGTCCTTATGCTGTATTATATGTCCTTATGCTGTATTCTATGTGCTTACACTGTATTCTATGTATTCTATGTCCTTAGGCTATATTCTGTGTCCTTATGCTGTATTCTATGTCCTTATGCTGCATTCTGTGTCCTTATGCTGTACTCTATGTCCTTATGCTCTATTCTATGTCCTTATGCTGTACTATATGTCCTTATGCTGTATTCTATGTCCTTACGCTGTATTCTATGTCCTTATGATGTACTCTATGTCCTTATGCTGCATTTTATGTCCTCATGCTGTACTATATGTCCTTATGCTGTATTCTACGTCCTCATGCTGTATTCTATGTCCTTATGCTATATTCTATGTCCTTATGCTGTATTCTCTCTCCTTATGCTGTATTCTATGTCGTTATGCTGTATTCTCTGTCCTTATGTTGTACTCGTATGTCCTTATGCTGTTTTCAATTACCCTTATGTTGTACTCTACGTCCTGATGCTGTTTTCAATGCCCTTATGCTGTATTCTATGTCCTTATGCTGTACTCTATGTTCTTGTGCTGTTTTCAATGTCCTTATGCTGTATTCTATGTTCTTATGCTCTTTTCAATGTCCTTATGCTGTATTCTATGTCCTTATGCTGTACTCTATGTCCTTACGTTGTTTTCAATGTCCTTCTGTTGTACTCTATGTCCTTATGCTGTACTCTATATCCTTATGCTGTACTCCATATCCTTATGCTGCATTCTATGTCCTTATGCTGTATTCTATCTCCTTATGCTGTACTCTATGTCCTTATGCTGTATTATATGTCCTTATGCTGTATTCTATGTGCTTACACTGTATTCTATGTATTCTATGTCCTTAGGCTATATTCTGTGTCCTTATCCTGTATTCTATGTCCTTACGCTGTATTCTATGTCCTCATGCTATATTCTGTGTCCTTATCCTGTATTCTATGTCCTTATGCTGTATTCTATGTCCTTACGCTGTATTCTATGTCCTTATGCTACATTCTGTGTCCTTATTCTGTATTCTATGTCCTTACGCTGTATTCTATGTCCTTATGCTATATTCCGTGTCCTTATGCTGTATTCTATGTCCTTATGCTGCATTATGTGTCCTTATGCTGCATTCCATGTCCTTATGCTGTATTCTGTGTCCTTATGCTTTATTCTGTGTCCTTATGCTGTATTCTATGTCCTTATGCTGTATTGTGTCCTTATGCTGTATTCTATGTCCTTATGCTGTATTGTGTCCTTATGCTGTATTGTGTCCTTATGCTGTATTCTGTGTCCTTATCCTGTATTCTATGTCCTTATGCTGTGTTGTGTCCTTATGCTGTATTCTGTGTCCTTATGCTGTATTCTATGTCCTTATGCTGTATTCTATGTCCTTATGCTGTATTGTGTCCTTATCCTGCATTCTATGTCCTTATCCTGTATTCTATGTCCTTATGCTGTATTCGATGTCCTTTTAGTAATTATTCAAAGATCAGAGGTGAGGGGAGATCGAGATCGGATGATGAAAAATATAAAATTTGTGTGTGTGTGTGTGTGTGTGTGTGTGTGTGTGTGTGTGTGTGTGTGTGTGTGTGTGTGTGTGAAGCACTGCTGTATTCTATGTCTTTTTTGTAATTATTCAAAGATCAGAGGTGAGGGGAGATCTAGATCGGATGATAACAATATTACAAAAGTGTTTTTGTTTTGTTTTGGGTTTTTGTTTTGTTTTGGGTTTTTGTTTTGTTTTGGGTTTTTGTTTTGTTTTGTTCGTTTGTTTGTTTTATTTGTTTGATTTTCGGTCACAACTGATTTTGACAGTTTGGAAAAGAAACGATAAGAAATGCAAAATAAAGCAGACATTTTGAATCTTTGAAAAACATCAAAAGGCCATTTTCCATACACCAAAGATTCACCTGAATCCACCGGTGTTTTGTTTTGTTTTGTTTTGTTTTGTTTTGTTTGTTGTTTATTGTTTGTTTGTTTGTTTTGCGGTCACATTTGATTTTGACAGTTTGGAAAAGAAAAGATAAGAAATACAAAATGACGTGGAAATTTGGAATCTTTGAAAATATGAAAGGCCATTTGCATACACCATAGATTCGCCTGAACCCACCGGTTTGTTTGCTTTGTTTTGTTTGTTTGCTTGTTTATTCGTTTGTTCGTTCGTTTGTTTGTTTGCTTGTTTGCTTTTCTGGTCACAAAGGTTGTTGACAATTTGGAAAAGAAACTATCAGAAATTTGCAAAATAACGCGGACATTTTGAATCTTTGACAACTATGACAGACCATTTCCCCATACACCAAAGATTCGCCTGAATCCACCTGGCAGACAGGAGGTGACGGGGAGTGGACCCTCCAGCAGTTCACACACAACAATGCCAGAGCGGAGTGTCGCCACTGGGAATGTCTGTCCCTGTGAACCCTTCCAATGGGTCGTATTATTAGTACGACTGAGAGTAAAATCTTAACATAATTAGAACTCTAGGCCCAAAAGGCAGATAACCGATGCCTGACAGAAAAAAAAAAACAAGAAAAAAATATGACCTCTGCAAAACGTGAGACGAAAATTTTGTACATCGTGTAATATTGGAGAGAGAGAAAAAATGTATCCATGTGTCAAAATAATGGGAACGTATACGACGTGACTGGTGCCTACTTATCTTATATGATGTTAAACAAGATACACTAAGCACACTAGTCTGCCACATCAATTTACTTAGTGCACAGGTATATTCAAACCATGAGACCCAGATGGGTCATTCATCATCAGAACATGTCCCGTATAGGATTCTCTTTTCTGTGTGGGCTGTTTGTGTCATGATGCCTTGCCACACGTGGTTACACTAGCGATGTAATAAATGAATCTATAAACGCACTAACTGTCTACCTCATTCACTTAATCAAGTGGTAACATTACTATGAGAAGCGAATCTATAAACGCCATTACCATCTACCTTCTTAACTTATCAACAATCCAAGTAACTGCGTAATTTACTGACAGACTAAGTCATTATCAACTAGCTGACCAGCAAAGCGATGGATTTACGAATCAATTGTTTTCCTTTTCTTCCTCCCAGTACATCTCGGTAAATAACAACAGATCTAGAAATAAGCACGACTCATTTGTTGGACTTGCTCCTGGCTCGTTGTCACAGAGAGAGAGAGAGAGAGAGAGAGAGAGAGGAGAGAGAGAGAGAGACAGACAGACAGAAGACAGACAGACAGACAGACAGACAGACAGACAGAGATGGAGACGTAGACAGACTGACAGACAGACAGACAGCCAGACAGACGGAGAGTTTAGACTCCAAGGAACCTCACGCCTTCAAATTAGCTCTTTCTTCTGAATCCTTGGCCCTCCGTGAAAGAGTATTCTATGTGAAGGTGCAGTGAATCATTTTTGGCTTTGGGACCTTCGAGTCCTACGCTGCAGTGATGAGGCCTGGGCTTTCCTTGAGACCATAGGGGTGCAGAGGATGCTATAAAGGATGAAAGGATGCTGGGGTGTGGAGGGAGAAAGGGAGGGGGGGGGGGCAGGGGAAATAGTTAGGGAGATGATGACTGGGAGTGATTGCTGACTGCTGAAAAGTGTCTGTCTGCTAATTGAATGGCTGTGTTGGAACTCTCTCTCTCTCTCTCTCTCTCTCTCTCTCTCTCTCTCTCTCTCTCTCTCTCTCTCTCTCTCTCTCTCTCTCTGCGTCATCGGTTTCGTGTCATTTTTTAATCTAGCAAGATGAGTCTTAAGAATAATTCTGAGTGAGTCGGCCAAAAACAAGAACAAACAAATTACAAGACAAAATACGACGCATTTCAACCTTGTATACAAGCATGTTACAATACAAAACACGACGCGTTTTGACCTCTTAGGTCGTCTTTATGCAAGAAAAAGAATGGAAACGAAGACGAGCAATCACTTCTCTTCTCATATTGCTCTTCTTCGTTTTCATTGTCCTGAACGTTGTTTCCTTTGCCTAAAGAAAGCCTAAGAGGTAACAGGATGCAAAGCATATAAACGTACTTCTAGTTTATCTTGAATACGCGTGAGATATTCCATAAAGAGGGAAAACCGTTTTGGGCCGTTATTGCCGTTAGTAACGGCTATTCTAGTAACATCGGGCATCATCCGTGACCCATAATGAACATACCTACAAATTTTCAGAAAGATCGGTCAAGTACTTTCTGAGATATTCCATAAAGAAGAAAAACCGTTATGGGCCGTTACAGCCGTTAGGAACGGATATAACGGTAAAATAACACATTGGGCATCATTCGTGACCCATAATAAACATGCCGAAATTTTCAGACAGATCTGTCAAGTACTTTCTGAGATATTCCATAAAGAAGGAAAACGTTATGGACCGTTTATAGCCGTTAGTAACGGATATAACAGTAAAATAACACATCGGGCATCATCCGTGACCTATAATGAATATTCCTACAGATTTTCAGAAAGATCGGTCAAGTACCTTCTGAGATATTCCATAAAGAAGAAAAACCGTTATAGACTGTTATGGCCATTAGTAACGGATATAACGGTAAAATAACACATCGGGCATCATCCGTGACCCATAATGAACATGCCTACAAATTTTCAGAAAGATCGGCCCTGTAGTTTTGTCTGGAGCGAGTGGAGCACATTTTGACCAC
>CM065729.1:62240653-62243153 GCA_033310375.1 Conus canariensis
TGTGTGTGTGTGTGTGTGTGTGGTGTGTTTGTGTGTGTGTTGTGTGTGTGTGTGTGTGTGTGGGGTGTGTTGTGTGTGTGTGTGTGTGTGTGTGTGTGTGTGTGTGTGTGTGTGTGTGTTGTGTGTGTTGTGTGTGTGTGTGTGTGTGTGTGTGTGTGTGTGTGTGTGTGTGTGTGTGTGTGTGTGTGTTGTGTGTGATGTTGATTCTCTTGGCCATGTCCTCAGGATGCTTAGTGTGTGCTTCCGCGCGTCATTCAAGGGAAACGAGGCTAAATGTCAACAGAGCATGAGACTGCTATCTATTTCATTGTTATGAAAGGATCTCCTCTTGCTCGCTCTCTCTCTCTCCTCTCTCTCTCTCTGGTGTGTGTGTGTGTGTGTGTGTGTGTGTGTGTGTGTGTGTGTGTGTGTGTGTGTGTGTGTGTGTGAGAGAGAGAGAGAGAGAGAGAGAGAGAGAGAGAGAGAGAGAGAGAGATAAGACATTACATTTAAGGTCAATGTATAATGGATGATGTTTATGCTTTATTTCTGGTCTTAGATAATATTTTCAAGATGCTATTCCTTATTGTTTTACACATTAAAGGCTTGATTTTTACTTGTTTGTAGATTTCTCGTCAGGTTGTTTTTCCCCTGAATTTCCATTTTGGCCTCTGCCATTCATGTTATGCCGGTCCTGGACAAAGTAAGTAAAAGGGTATTCGAGAGTAGTATTCCCATACCTCAAGCTTCGTGGCTCGACATTACCCTGAAAGTTATCAGACGTAGTTTCCTTCGTAATAAAATCTAACTAGTTATGTAAAATAAAGATATCCATATCCTTTTTGAGTGCAAGTTGTTTATGGTGCAAAATCGTGAACTAAGATATTGTGGTTATCTAAACTGTTCAATTCCGTTTAAGCAAGAAGGTTATTTCTTGAAATTCATATTTGGTGCAAAATCGTGGAATGAAATTTAATTGGTTATTCAACCTATTCAATCCTTTTCAAGTAAGAATGTTATTTCTTGAAATTTGACATTGGTGTTAATCTGAAGTAAAATCTGCTTGGTTATATATATATATATATATATATATATATATATATATATATATATATATATATATATATATATATATATATACCAGCCAAATCTTTTTGAAGTCAGAGGTTATTTCTTAATGGTCCAGAATCATGAAACAAAATATCATTAGTAACATAAATCATTCAAATTCCTTTTAAAGCAAGATATTGCTCCTCCCAATTTGATATTTGTGCAAAATCGTAGCCCACTTTCACTATCTTTAAATGCCTGTATATCTTGACAGAAAATCGCACAGGCATCCACCAACAAATATTACTGTTTATTTGAAAATATTACTGAGCTATAAGAAGCTAGGAAAGCAGGGAAAGACAAGAAGCAAACACGTTTCCATTCAAGTCAGCTTGATCCAAGTCAAGTCCATCCGTGGTGACATGCAAAGACATCAACCTTGTTCAGATGGCAATAGTCTGTCATCTCTTTGTCAACCAGTGGTCTTTACCCAGACAAAAGAAGGATGAAGATGCATCAAGCCAAAAGGCAAACAGAAACCAAAGATCTAAAGCCCGGATAATATTATGTGCAGAAGGAGGTTCCAACAGTGCCACACGGATTCTTATGCGTTGCAGCTGTGAGAAAAGAGCTAGATGTGCAGCCAGCAAACAGAGAACTGTTTAATACTTTGTAATCGGCCCCAGTTTCCTGACAAGACATATAAAAATAATATCGTCGTGAATGTTTGACTGAATTTAACTGTCTAAAGGCTTTGATACTGCAGATCACTAACAGTCACTTGTTTTTCAGCATACGAACACAACTCCTTAAAACATTCCAGTGTATTGAAGAGTTTAAGTAAACCAAACAACAAAAACACACAAACTGTTTAACTTTCAAAGCATTGCTCCACCCACGGCACAGAATAAGGGGACTCTGGATCCACGACCAGGAAAGCAAAGGGACGTAAATCACCGCGCGTTTAGCTTATTCTACTCCAATAGAAGCAGGAGACAGGGGTAGACTGGATGTCGGGATGGCATCGGGGGGAAAAGGGAAAGGGAATTCTTGGGCATTACAGACTTTTCCCCACCCCACCCCCAACCATCTAGTGTCCAGCACACAAGATAAGATAGTCTGAAGAATAATGTGGATGTGGATCATCTCTGATAATGGAACATTTGTGAAATCCTAACTTGCAGCTGGAGATATGTAGATATTACAATTCATCAGTATTGTCTCATATGAACAGACCAACGGGGTGGTGCGACAATTGCTTGGTCAGTCTGGGTTCTCTGTAGGTTTTTTTTTCCAAATTAATCATATGCAAGACGTCTCACGCGTTTAACGAGCATTTCAGTGTGTTGAGTGATATGAAACTGACCACTGTTAATTTCATACTCCCTTTTTCTGTTTCACCTCCACCTTTCTGTCCTGGGGGTGGGGGAGGAGGGTATTTTTTTCCCTCTTTCTCCACAGTCTCATGTTT
>CM065729.1:62248153-62250653 GCA_033310375.1 Conus canariensis
TAAGAAAAAGGCGGGAGGGAAGGGGAGTGGGGGTCTGTTTTACATTTTGCTGTCTTTGACAGGTTGTTATGACTATGACTTTAGTCTTAATTTGGGTAGTTACATGTGATTCACACTGCATATTCACTTAAGATGTCAACAGTTTTTCATAATGATACACACACAGAATTAAAGTTAGAGCTGTTCACAAGATTTTTTTTTCTTCCATATGAAGATGGAAATCGTTTACATGGATAGAAAATAGGCGAGGGTGTAAGACTGAGCTCTGGGATACTCCGTATCTGACAGGTAATATATTGGATGTTGGAGAATGAACACGCAGAAATTGTTGATGACTGTCTAAGAATGTGGCAATTAGTTAGAAGGCATTTGGTGGTTTTTTTATGCAATGATGTTTGTTTTATGTAGTAACGTGTGGTCTTTGACATCAAAAAGCTTTGTAAAATTAGTTAAAATGCTCCATAAAATTTGTTTTCATCAAAATTCAAATGTTAGTGATCTACTAACTCTGATAGAACAGCATGACATTGTTTTTCTTTCTTCTGAAACCAACTTGATTATCACTCAATAGATAAAAAGACTCAAGATGGATGTAAATGTGTTTATTTACGTGCGTTTCAAACGATTTAGATAATACTGAAAAATAGATATTAGTCTGTATTTGGTTGGTTCGAATTGTCTTCAGGACTGACACAGGAATGACTTTCACAATTGTGAATCTTTTATTCATCTTCCTTCCCTCTTACCTCAAACATCTTAGGAAGAAATTCTGCTGTTTATATTTCCTCGGTCATTCATTTAGTCCGAGTATTGTGTTTGGCTCTACGGTTTCGTGTATCCATTACAAACAGTATTGAAAATTGTAGCCAGAACTCTAGAATGTCTTCTGGATCAGTATCATCATAGACGTTGGAAACTGGCAGAACTCTAGAATGTCTTCTGGATCAGTATTATCATAGACGTTGGAAACTGGGAAACTCTAGAATGTCTTCTGGATCAGTATTGTCATAGACGATGGAAACTGCAGAATCCTAGAATGTCTTCTGGAATCGTATTATCATAGACGTTGGAACTTGCAGAACTCTAGAATGTCTTTGGATCAGTATTATCATAGACGTTGGAAATGGCAGAACATAGAATGTCTTCTGGATCAGAGTATAAGAGACGAGGAAACATGGCAGAACTCTAGATGTCTTCTGGATCAAGTATTATATATGACGTTGGAAACTGCAGAACTTAGAATGTCGTCTGGAATCAGTATATCTAGACGTTGAACTGGCAAAACTAGATGTCTTCTGGATCAGTAATACATAGACGATGGAAAACTGGCAGAAACTCTAGAATGTTCTGGAATTAGTATTATCAAAGACGTTGGAAATTGGCAAAACTCTAGAAATGTCTTCTGGAATCATATTATCAAGACGATGGAAACTGGCAGAACTCTAGAATGTCTTCTGGATTAGTATTATCATAGACGTTGTAAACTGGCAGAACTCTAGAATGTCTTCTGGATCAGTATCATCATAGACGTTGGAAACTGGGAAACGGGAGAGATGAAAACGATCTGTAGTTTATGACCTGTTTGGGGGATTTTAATTCCCCTTTTTGCCCATACGTCGCATACTGGAAAATGGTCACTACGTTCACCGACAGGAACATTTTGTCATTTGATGTTTTGTTGTCAGTAACATACATATGGCCAGTTGGTGAGAGAGAGAGAAAGAGAGAGAGAGAGAGAGAGAGAGAGAGAGAGAGGAGAGGGAGGGACATGTGACGCAGCAGGGGGGAGGGGGGGGGTCAAATCAGAGATCTTTAAAAATTGATTGAGAATTATTGAAACGAAACCTGTTATGAAGGCAGTGCCTGTAAAAGTAAATGAACGAATCGGTCAATAAACTAATTAGTATATAAAACCGTCCGTGAAGTAGCCTAAGAGGAAAAAAAACACACACAAACTGGTATACATTGCAGAAAAATTCAGACAAAACGAAAAAAGATAATCGCAAAATATTCACAACCACTCAGAAAATTTACCTGTGTGTAAACATTTGTTAATCACAAAATGTGAATATAAATCGCACGAGGAAAGGGACAAAGAAACACACCTTTTGTTGCTGTTTACCGTCTTGTTTCGTTTGAGAAAAGAGATATACGTGGATTAAATTACGACAGATAACATGACAAGACTTTTCCGTTTACCCGAGCATTCCAGAGCCTAGTAGACGGGCGGCTGAATTCCCTGAAGAACTGTCATTACTGCCGAGGAATGGTCTGAGGTCCATAGTCCAAGGCCAGTGTTACAGATTATTCATCTCGCGTGATAATTGTAGAACAGACCGCAAAGCTCAGATGAGAGAGAGAGAGAGAGAGAGAGAGAGAGAGAGAGAGAGAGAGTATGAGGGAGACAGACAGACAGACAGACAGAGAGAGAGAAAGAGAGAGAGCAGAGGACGAAAAGTAATAAAACAACATTAATATAAAGTCATCACACAAGAGAAAA
>CM065729.1:62255653-62268153 GCA_033310375.1 Conus canariensis
CTCCAACGTGTTCTAAGATATGGCAGCCTTTTTGACCCACGAGTGTACTCAAACTGATTCCATGAAATCACTTTTTTTTCAGTTGTCCATGCACGCAGGGGCTCTAAACATGTCTCCTCCCTCCCCCTTCCCCTACCACCTACCTCTGTCCGATTGCAAGAACAGGTAGGAGAAGCAAGGTGTGCTAGCCCTCCTTTGAACAGGTAGGAGAAGCAAGGTGTGCTAGCCCTCCTTTGAGCAGGTAGGAGAAGCAAGGTGTGCTAGCCCTCCTTTGGTGGCTTGGAAAGAGGTTGACGGACGGCTGGAAAGGTACGCCTTGAATCTTGTGCTTGTTTACTGCCGCCAACTCTCGGCGCACCAGAGACAGGGTACACAAAATCCTCATCCACCCACCCATCCAAAGATCTGATACACCCTGTTTTCAATGCCAGACATTCATCTTCCTGCCACTGTCTCTCTCACTTCATTTGCCACCTTCGCCTTTCTTAATTAAGGAAGGAACTGGACTTATGATGAAAAAGGTGGTAGGAGGTGCTTTTGATACACAGAAAACTGAGAGAGAGAGAGAGAGAGAGAGAGAGAGAGAGAGAGAGAGAGAGAGAGAGTTACACCAAACATTTGTCGCGGTACTGTTCTGGGGGAGGTATGGAGTTCAAGAATGAACTGTTCTCAGGAATTGATGTCTTTTTCCCACTATACTTTTCTTTTTATGTCACAGACATCCTGTTAAAGAATGAAAACTGTTTCTATCAGTATGTGGGCGAAACAGGACTGACACTTAATCTACGGCTAACACGGGTGTAATTTTTTTTAGTTCACAAAAAAATCTGGATGTTCATTGTTTAAAATTAACTATCAGGAAGCGGTGCTGTATGTAATACTATATGTGTTGCCAATGTTGTATACGATTGAAGTTTTCGCTTAATTCTGTGGAATATTTTTTAACACTATACGTTTGTTTTTGTCATAAAATATTTAGTAATATTCTCATCGCATAAGACTGGAAGTATTTTTAGTATACGTTGATATAATGATAATACTTATGTGTGTAACGAGGATAGACAACTCTGCATATAGGGATGGCCGTGGAGGCAACATGAAGAAAAAACAAACAGACACAGCCTCCCTGTAAATACTCTTACCAGAACCATCGCCAACTCCCTCACGGTCCTCTATTAGGCGGGATAGATACAAAACTACACCGACACTTTGACAATTTCGTGGTCTGGTAGCATCTACAATGAATACATCATCTCTGGCACTTTAAATCCCACACTTTGCATAGCGTGATGAACATGAAAAAAAAGAAACACCATTGACACTTCCCGATTATTTCGCGCCCGCTAGATGATGTGCATCATCAGACGAGGTTTCTGGATTTATTTGTTCGCCGATTTGCTCTGCGCCAAAACGATGGGGGCAGAGAAAGAGAATGGCTGCTGCGTATGCATTATGAAGATGTTTCACTGAAAGGAACACACTCCGAACATCTTCCATTGGAGCTTGTCACCGATTTTGATGGAGCTTTTCAGAGATCTTTTCGGCAAGCAGGAAGGGCTGTCATTGAGGGCTGCTATGGAATTGCTGTTCAATGGACACGTCGGTCCAGTGATAAGGAAATGAATCAATGGACATCCTTCCTGGCTATACGGTATGTTCCTCTGGCATTTTGACGACGTTTCACAGCATTTATCTGTCTGTCTGTCTGTCTGTATGTCTGTATGTCTGTCTATCTGTCTGTCTATCTGTCTGTCCGTCCGTCTGTCAGTCCGCCTGGTTGTCTTTCCCTCCCTCGCCTCTCTGTCTGCCTGTCTGTCTATCTGTCTGTCTGTCTGTCAGCCTGTCCGTCAGTCTGTCTGTCAGCCTGCCTGTCTGTCTGTCAGCCTGTCTGTCTGTCTGTCAGCCTATCTGTCTGTCTGTCTGTCAGCCTGTTCATCTATCTGTCAGTCTGTCTCTCTCTCTTTCTCTCTCCCTCCCTCGCCTCTCTGTCTGTCTGTCTGTCTGTCTCTCTTCTATTCTCCCTCTCTCTCTTCGAGTGAACAGTGACGATGTTCTACTGTAAGTACTTCACCAGTAGTACCTGTGCAGGGGCAGATCAGAGAGCAGATGATCCGAGAGAGGGAGCCAGCTGATGGAGAACCTTCCTCATGTCCCCCCCTCTCCCCCCACCTCTCCCCCACCTCCAGTCCCTCCACCAATGTCCCATTAGCTGATGTTCAATCTTCGATTATTTTTTGTACATGTACATGGATAATTTCAGACCCACCACTCCCAGCCCCCCCCCCCCTCCCTCCCTCATCCCACATTCCCCTCTTCTCTATCTCTTCCCACATTCCCCTCTTCTCTGTCTTCTTCTGTCTCCCTTCCTTTTCTGTCTCTTGCGTCCACTATTGCACCACTACTACAACTCTCTCTCTGTCTCTCTGTGTCTCTCTCTCTTTCTCTCTCTCTCTCTCTCTCTTTCTCTCTCTCTCTCTCTCTCTCCTCTCTCTCTCTCTCTCTCTCTCTCTCTCTCTCTCTCTCCTTTGCCCATTATGTCACTAGGCTTCTGATAACGAAGTTCATTTTGTATTCTCTTGCCAGGAACTTTGTAATATTAGGCAAGAGTTTATTCTAAGAAATTTTATAGACGACCATGCTTGTTTAAGTTGATTATGCTCATGATTTCAAGAAATGAAAAACTTGTAAAGCAGTTTTTCACTATATTTGTGCAAAGGATTCAAGATTCGGAAGTTCATTAAAGCCTAGGTTCTTTTTACATCAGTGAATGCTTGAAATTTGTTTCTATGTACTGGTACTTGCAGTTAACAAATCAGTGTACAACGGTATGCAATATAGTTATTAATGCATCGCAGGTTTGAAATTGTAACAACATGATCTTTGTGGTTTTGCTTTTGTTTGATTTTTTCCCGTCACATTAATATCAGAATATTATATCTATTAATAAAACACCCCCTTCCGAGGGGCTACGGCCTAACAGAATAAAGATCTGATATCTCTCTCTCTCTCTCTCTCTCTCTCTCTCTCTCTCTCTCTCTCTCTCTCTCTCTTCACGTTGCAACGATTTTCATTAATTGCCCTGTTATTTTGAAAGCTTAGACACATTACAATATGCAAGACCCCCTCCAAACACACACAACACACCACACACACACACACACACACACACACACACACACACACACACACACACACACACACACCACACACACACACATTCTCGCTCTCACATGATTATATTCCGAAAGGGAACTGCCTCCACTCCACCCCACCCTCATCCCTTTGTCCGCTGCCTTCCTGAAGGCGAAAGACGTCCATCTCTTGGTGTCTTTCAAATTCGGTTTTTTGGTGTCAAACGTTTTGTCACTCCTTTTCTCTCATGCAGGAGTAAGGGTTTTTTTTTTGTTTGTTTGTTGTTTTTTTCTTCTTTTTTTTAGCCCCTTCTTTAGAGTTCTTAGTTTCTGTACCTGTGCCTTTGAATACGTTTTGTCTTCATGGTTCCTTTCTCTCTCTCTCTCTCGCTCTCTCTCTCTCTCTCTCTCTCTCTCTCTCCTCTCTCTCTCTCCTCTCTCTCTCCGTGCATACATACATGCATACTGATGTGTGTGAGTATTCTTTTACAGAGATAGAGTAATAGGCAGACAGACAGGCAGACAGACAGATAGATAGATAGATAGATAGATAAGATAGATAGATAGATAGATAGATAGATAGATAGATAGACAGACGGATTTAGATTTTCTCTCTTCCTTACTTCCTTTCTTTCTTTTTGAGTTTCAATAGTACTGTCATTGAGCACATTCATTCCTCTCTATCTATCGCTTGTGTTTCAATAGTATTCTCAGCTATTTGACGGTTGACCACTTTCAATCCTCTCTATCTATATGTTATTATTATTATTATTATCATCATCATCATCATCATCATCATCATCATCATTGTTATTATTATCATTATTATCGTTATTGCTGTGTTGTTGTTCTTCTTCTAATAATCAGTTATTTTTCTTATCGTTATTATTATTGTTATGATCATTATTGTTGATAGCATTATTAGTATCAACATCCACACTATTGTTATTATTATTGTTCCTTGTTCTTGTTTTGTCGTCGTCTTCATTATTGTTATTATTATCATTACTATAATCATTATTATCATTATTGTTATCATTTCTTCTTCTTCTTCTTCTTCTTCTTCTTCTTCTTCTTCTTCTTCTCTCATCATCATCATCATCATCATCATCATCATCATCATCATCATCATCATCATCATCATCATCATTATCATCATCATCATTATTGTTATTATAATGATTGTTATTATTATCATCATCAACATTTATTATTATTATTATTATTATAATTACTATCATTATATATAATATAAATATATATATAGATCATCATTGTCATCATTATTATTATTATGATTAATATTATTACTGGGCATGTATGTCTCAGCTGATTCTGCACCGAGGCCTGTGGAAGAGCAGAAAGACAGTCTGCGGGGCAGAGACGCAGAGCGTCAAATGACTGTACTCTCTCTACACTGAAGCTGCACTGGACCACTGGGACTAACCCGCAGCACCGCGTGTGCTTTCTTTCTGGCGAAAGAGAGGAACATGAATCTTATGGAGGGGTAGTTTAAAAACAAAACAAAAAGTCTATGTTGCTAGACTTGTGAAAGAAGATTGTTGTTTGATCTGTTTGTTAGTCTGTCTGTCTGCGTCTGTCTGTCTGTCTGTCTGTCTGTCTGTCTGTCTCTTCCTCTCTCTCTCTCTCTCTGTGAATCTTGTAGGGGGATGATCTAAAAAGAAGGACAATGTTGCTAGACATGGGAGAGATGATTGTTTGATCTGTTTATTACTCTCTCTCTCTCCTCTCTCTCTCTCTCTGTGTGTGTGTGTGTGTGTGTGTGTGTGTGTGTGTGTGTGTGTGTGTGTGTGTGTATCTGCTTGTTGTTCTCTCTCTCTCTCTCTCTCTCTCTCTCTCTCTCATCTGTTTGTTATTCTCTCTTCCTCTCTCTGTTTGTTATTCTCCTGTCTCTGTCTTTGTCTCTGTCACTATCTCTCTCTCTCTCTTCTCTCTCTCTCTCTCCTCTCTCTCTCTCTCTCTCTCTCTCTCCTCTCTCTCTCAAAGAAAAAGAAGAAGAAGAAGAAGATATTCGAGGCCAGACTGAATAGGAACAAGCGCTCCATCACTCTCAGTCATCGGTCACAGTTCCTGCTATCTTCCTCTTTCACTCTCAGTCATCAGTCAGCAGTTTCCCTGCTAAATCTTCCTTCGTGTTCACTCTCAGTCATCGGTCAGCAGTTTCCCTGCTAAATCTTCCTTCGTGTTCACTCTCAGTCATCAGTCAGCAGTTTCCCTGCTAAATCTTCCTTCGTGTTCACTCTCAGTCATCGGTCAGCAGTTTCCCTGCTAAATCTTCCTTCGTGTTCACTCTCAGTCATCGTCAGCAGTTTCCCTGCTAAATCTTCCTTCGTGTTCACTCTCAGTCATCGGTCAGCAGTTTCCCTGCTAAATCTTCCTTCGTGTTCACTCTCAGTCATCGTCAGCAGTTTCCTGCTAAATCTTCCTTCGTGTTCACTCTCATCATCGGTCAGCAGTTTCCCTGCTAAATCTTCCTTCGTGTTCACTCTCAGCAATCAGTCAGCAGTTTCCCTGCTAAATCTTCCTTCGTGTTCACTCTCAGTCATCGTCAGCAGTTTTCCTGCTAAATCTTCCTTCGTGTTCACTCTCAGTCATCGGTCAGCAGTTTCCCTGCTAAATCTTCCTTCGTGTTCACTCTCGTCATCGTCAGCAGTTTCCTGCTAAATCTTCCTTCGTGTTCACTCTCAGTCATCGGTCAGCAGTTTCCCTGCTAAATCTTCCTTGTGTTCACTCTCAGTCATCGGTCAGCAGTTTCCCTGCTAAATCTTCCTTCGTGTTCACTCTCAGTCATCTGTCAGTAGTTTCCCTGCTAAATCTTCCTTTGTGTTCACTCTCAGTCATCGGTCAGCAGTTTCCCTGCTAAATCTTCCTTCGTGTTCACTCTCAGTCATCAGTCAGCAGTTTTCCTGCTAAATCTTCCTTCGTGTTCACTCTCAGTCATCAGTCAGCAGTTTCCCTGCTAAATCTTCCTTCGTGTTCACTCTCGGTCATCAGTCAGTAGTTTCCCTGCTAAATCTTCCTTCGTGTTCACGCTCTGTGTCAAGTTGGTTTCGTATTCCTTGCCAGCTTTTCCGTTCCAACCATTTTCAACCGCAGTCCACACTGTGGGCTGCAGCGGGAGACATGAGGCTTCCACATAGCTCTCTCTCTCTCTCTCTCTCTCTCTCTCTCCCCTCTCTCTCTTTCTCTCTCTCTCTCTTTCCCACTCTTTCCCTCTCTCTCCCTCTTCTTCTCTTCTCTCTCTTCTCTCTCTCTCTCCTCTCTCTCTCTCTCTCTCTCTCTCTCTCTCTCTGTGCGTATGCTTGTCTTTCCGTCTGCCTCTTTGCCTGTCTATCTTGCTTTCTCTCTTTCTCTGTCTCCTTGTCTCTCTGTCCCTGTCGCTGTCTCTCCTCTCTCCTCTCTCTCTGTTCTCTCTGTCTCTCTGTCTCTCTCTGTCTCTCGTCTCTCTCTGTCTCTCTCTCTCTCTCTCTGTCGCTGTCTCTCTGTCTTTCTCTGTCTCTCTGTCTCTCTCTGTCTCTCTCGCTAGCTCTCTTTCTAGCTCGCTTGCTCGCTCACTCGCTCGCTCACTCATAATTTAAAAATCTTGTCAGAGGGTTTTCAAATATTTTAGCTTGTGTGAAATCAAATTTCCTAGAATTCAAATAAGTTATGGGGAAAAAGAACAAAAAATGTCTGCACAGACAATTTCCAGTGCCAAAAGCTTAACACTAACCAATAAAGGAGTCTCAATTCTTTTCGCTTCTAAACTTGCATCCACTCCCGTGTAAACATATTAGGTCTGAAACAAAAACAAAAGCATAACGAAAAACAGAAAACAGGGGAATGAATAGAAAAGAGAAGAAAACAAAAGGGGAGTTGTCCAGTTCCAGTCAGTTTATTCTGCTTCCCTATTTCCTGGAGAGAGACGGATTGGAAGTGTGGCAGCGCACAGACGAACACTGAAAAAACCACAAGCTTTAATTGTGTTTCCACGGACGGCAAAGAGAACAGTTCTTTATGTGACGACCTATCTCTGTGGAAGCGTTCGGTCTCACACTGCAGTGCAGGGATGGAAGCGTGGAGTGGGGTGGGGTGGGGTGGGGTGGCGTTGGGGGCTGTCTTTCAAAATTGGTACTCAGTTAATGGCTTTGGATGGGGGAAACGTAGGGAATCATTATAGTTAATAAGAGGACAACCAAAGAAGAGCTCTTCTTAGTGCTTACTGAACGGAACTTGTTGATGTACTGCACGTCCTGTTTCAAAGCTCTCTCTCTCTCTCTCTCTCTCTCTCTCTCTCTCTCTCTCTCCCCCCCCCCCCCACTCTCTCTCTCTCTCTCCGTATGCTGCTGAAGTGTGGGAGTTAAAATACATTTGCAAAAGGAGAAAACTACTGACATATTCCATTAAATGTTTTCCGCATGTGCCGATCAATTTGAGAGAGAGAGAGAGAGAGAGAGAGAGAGAGAGAGAGAGAGAGAATGGCAGAGACAGAGACAAAGAGACAGACAGAGAGAGAGACAGAGAGAGACAGGGAGACAGAGGCAGAGACAAGGACAGAGCGAGACAGAGAGAACAGACCCTTTATGATTACAAAGACACGCTTGTTAGTACACGTTCGCCAACTAGAAGGATATTGGCGAGAGTCCAGAGCCCCACCCCCACCCCCACCCCCTCCAAAGTACACAGAGATCCGTTGCGGATATCTCAAAGTAAGGTAGCCTTTATTTTATATGACATTCCTCATAAGGCCATCGTCCATTTTCTATCAAGTATTCTTGAAATCGGTTCAGCAGGGGTTTTTTGTGGTTTGTTTTTTGCATACGCTCGCTGTACTGATCCTGGAATTGCTCATCATTCTTGGGGCACTGTCTCCCATCTTTCCTCCAGGTCTCTTCAAATTTGTTCATTTAACAGAGAGACAAACCAGCAGACACTGGTTAAAAACAGTCTTGACAGAGGTAATTATAAGGTTAAGGCCCATGGCGGATGATCTGTATTAAACTTTGGAAAATAAGTATCTGTCTGATTCAACAACAGAAAAAAGACCGAAATAAAACGACCATTTGCGGCACAATTTATGGGGTTATGTGAATATTGCACTATGCTGTATCGTTACTATGATAACGGTACATCACAACCAAACTTCTAGCATGGTGGGAGCGAAGCAATGTTCGATTTAACTGCTCCTCCTTTCAACGGACTACGACGAGTGATCCTGTTTGAAAACAGAGTGATGTAGTTCATGTCACTAGTTTTGTCACGTTTGCAGACACTTTTGAATTGTTTCTTCATTTTCTTTTTTTGTTGTTGTAAAGCTGCTTTGAAATATGATTATTATTTCTTTAAATCTGTTAACAAAATTTGGTAATGTAAGCTCATTCCTCTGTGTGTGTGAGTGCGTGCGTGCGTGCGTGCGTGCGTGTTCTCAGTGCGTGTGTGTGTGTGTGTGTGTGTGTGTGTGTGTGTGTGTGTGTGTGTGTGTGTGTGTGTGTGTGTGTGTGTTTTGTTCCATCTTAATCGTGCTAGGGAAAACAAATAAACACGATTGAAAACACAACGTCTCTGGCTCTACGTAGACAGAAAATATAGATTCATTTATGATAATCTCATCACACTATTTCCATTTCGGCATATCGTTTTGCAGAGGCAATGAATGACTTAGAAAAAGTGGCGTTAACTGAATGCATCTTCTTCTTCTGTCTTCAGCCAAACTTTAAAAGTTGTGTGAAGTTGAAATCTCATGATATTGTGTGTGTGTGTGTGTGTGGGGGGGGGGGGGGGGGAGCAATGAAAACAAGAAGATTTTTTGGTGAACGTTTCTGGAAAAAAAAACCCAGTGAGCAGGCGCTTGATCACTGATCGCTCACTGTGTCAATGGCACAACACAGTGGGTCCCGAGTTGTCCGAGGCCAAGCAGGAGAGGAGGGGGGCTGAGAGGCGATGGCGCGCCAGGGACTGACTGTGCACAGGGAAATATATCAAACTGCGAGAAATCATGTTACTGACATTGTTCATCAAGCAAAAACTTTGTTCTATTCTTCAAAGATATTGGCCTGTAATACGGCCAAGCAACTATTTAATGTCACAAATAGTCTCCTAGGCAAAGTCAGCTACTCCCCCTTCCCACCATCTTCCAAACTCAAGAGCTCCCTCAGAAATTCTTAGAGTTTTTCAATGGAAAAATTGACACTATCCGTGAAAAGCTAGATTCTACTGCACCTGTACATCCTCTGAATGACAAAGTTTACTGTGGACATCCTTTGGCTTGTTTTAGTCCTGTTAGTCAAGACTATGTCAAAAAACTTTGTTTGCGATGCAGCCCTAAATCATGTGAACTTGATGCCATTCCCACTAACTTGCTCTTTCAGTGCATTGATGATGTCCTACCCCATCTTACTCATGTTATCAATACCTCTTTGTCCTCTGGTCACGTTCCTGAAATCTTCCGGTCCGCAGTGGTACGTCCATTGATCAAGAAACCTTCATTAGATAAAAATGTTTTAAAGAATTATCGGCCTGTATCAAATTTGTCATTTCTATCAAAATTATTGGAGAAGATCGTTTTGGAACAAATTCTAGAACATCTCGAAAAGAATCACCTTTTGAATCCTCATCAATCTGCTTACAGACAAGGCCATAGTTGTGAGACAGCACTCCTCCGTATAGTCAATGACCTCCTCTGCGGGCTTGACGATGGGAATGTTTCCTTATTAGCGATGTTAGACCTCTCTGCAGCATTTGACACGATCGATCATAATATTTTGTTCTCACGGCTTCAAACTTCCTTTGGATTCAAAGACACAGCTCTCGACTGGATTATCTCTTACTTGACTGGACGGACTCAGACAGTGTGTGTACAGGGAAGATACTCAGACAGTTCTCCTCTTAGGTACGGTGTGCCTCAGGGTTCTGTACTTGGGCCAGTCCTTTTTGTGCTGTATGCTAGTCCTGTGTCTGACGTCATCAGTGGTCACGCCATGTCGCATGAAAGCTTTGCTGACGATACTCAGCTTCATCAGTCGGCTCCCATTGCTGAAACTGACTCACTGATTTCTCGGACGCGGGGCTGCATTGCAGACCTGAAGGACTGGATGACAACCAACAAACTACAACTAAACGACGACAAGACGGAACTCATGTTCGTGACAAAACAGCCTAACCATCCTTCTCTGCCTTCAACTGTCACTATCAATGACTGTGCTGTCTCTGTCTCCACCTCTGTCCGCAGTCTAGGGGTCATACTTGACCAATCCCTCTCCTTTGAGAAACAGGTTTCAAATATTTGCAAGATTGCCTATTTAGAACTAAGAAGAATCAGCTCTATACGTCACCTTCTCTCTACAGATGCTACAAAAACTCTCATTTGTGCATTTGTCTTATCTAGAATAGATTACTGCAACTCACTTTTGGCCGGCCTTCCAAAATACCTGATAGAAAGATTACAGCGAATCCAAAATCATGCAGCCCGAGTCGTCTGTAGAGCAAGAAAACATGCTCACATTTCGCCTCTCCTCCACTCTCTTCACTGACTATCTGTCTCAAACCGTATCTCGTACAAAATCTCAACTCTCACTTTCTCTGCTCTCTTTGAAAATGGACCTTCTTATCTCTCAGATCTCCTTAAAATCTACACCCCCTCTCGACAACTACGCTCCTGTGCTGACGACCGCCTTCTGCGAATGACTCGCTTCAGGACTACTACTGGTGAAAGATCTTTCTCTTTTCAAGCTCCAGCGACGTGGAACAGACTGCCAGACTGTCTCAGATATTCAGATTCTATCTCTTCTTTCAAGTCTAAACTTAAAACCCATCTATTTTCTCATAATTAGTCAATGCTGTGGGGAGAGGGGGGGGGGGGTACAACCTAACTCACAGCCGTCTGGGCCTTTTCAAATGTAGCGTATGTGTATGTTCTCTATTATATGTATTTGTTGTATGATTGAACGTTATAGGATTAAGTTTTTGTAGTGATATTTGAAGAATAAGTGAATGTCACATTGGTAGGATTAGGATTTGTTAGTTATTGTAGTAATAGTATTTGTAGTTGGGTGTAAGGTGTATTATTGTATATGAGAAGGGTGAATGTAGTATGACTTTGTAAAGCGCTTAGAGAAATTCGTTTGATTAAGTGCTATATAAGAAATCATTATTATTATTATTATTATTACTCCCTCCCCCCCCCTTCCCGTTTCCCATTCCCAACCCCACCTCCCACTCCTCATCCCACCCCATCCCCTCTAGAAAAAAAACAATAAACAAACAAAGAAATAAATGCACTCAACAGTAATAAATCAGTGAATCTCGGTTTACTATACACTCGAGGTTCCTGGATGGAGGAAGAGAGACATTAGGACAGACAAAGCGACACCCTGGGGACCAAGATCCATAACTACCCCCCTCCCCCACTAGCTCGCCTCCATTTTACCCTTTCTCCCTACCTCCACCCCCATTCCACCCCTCTGTTCCATCTAGAAGATAGTGGTCTGTGTGAAAATAAACAAAAACAAAATCATTCCTGGCTATGGGACTCTTGAATTCAGTCAGTTTGCAACTGGGGTCCAGAAAGGGGAGACAAAAGGGGGGTAAGATAAAAGGAGAGGAAGAGGGATGGTCTCAAGGGAGAGTGGAGGAAGAGGGATGGTCTCAAGGGAGAGTGGAGGAAGAGGGATGGTCTCAAGGGAGAGTGGAGGAAGAGGGATGGTCTCAAGGGAGAGTGGAGGAAGAGGGATGGTCTCAAGGGAGAGTGGAGGAAGAGGATGGTCTCAAGGGAGAGTGGAGAAGAGGATGGTCTCAAGGGAGAGTGGAGGAAGAGGGATGGTCTCAAGGGAGACTGGACAGTGGACAGAGTAAGGTGAATGGGTCGAAGAGGAAAATGGGGGTGGGGGGATGGGGGGTGTAGAGGGAAGGTGGCGTTAAGGTGTGGAAATAAAGAGAAGCAGAGGCATAAAGGAGCACTGAGGGGCAGCAGCAGCTACAAGGTGTGTGTGTCGGCCCGCTGTGATTGTTGGTGGGAGAGAGAGAGAGAGAGAGAGAGAGAGAGAGAGAGAGAGAGAGAGAGAGAGAGAGAGAGATCATGTGACTTATAGCCCAGCCGACGGCAAAGGGCCATATCAGTGCTGTATTATCATTGGTGGGTCCGGTTATTGTAAGAACAAAGTTGGGGTGAAAATAGAATAGGTCGTCTCATTTTCTGTCTACAGACAACATTCCTAACGTATTCTTTCAGCACTAGTTTTCGAGATGGAACAACATTCTGTCCTGCCTAATGATTTGCAATGTTGCGGATATTCTATTACATCACAAAAATGTACTGAAAGATAATAAAATATCAATCATTATTACCACAGTTTTTTTTTAATTAATTCTACA
>CM065729.1:62273153-62275653 GCA_033310375.1 Conus canariensis
GACAGACAGAAGACAGACAGAGAGAAGCTGAGCACAGACCGAAGAGAGAGAGAGAGAGAGAGAGAGAGAGAGAGAGAGAGAGAGAAAAGAGAGAGAGAGCATAAAGACAAAACGCATTCAAAGACGCATGCGCAGAAACGGAGAACTCTGAAGAAGGGGCTACAAAAAGAAACTCCTGCACGAAAGGAAAGGGTGACAAAACATTTGACACCAAAACCCAATAATTATGAAAGACACCAAGAGATGGACACCTTTCTCCTTCAGGGAGGGCGTGGACAAGGGGGATGGAGGGAGTGCCCGTTTAAAACGACACTGCTGTTGTCTTCATTCACGTAAGTTAAAAAAAAGTTTCCCTCTGTTTGTATGTTTTCTTTGCTGTTGGTAAATGTTCTTCTTCTTCTGCTTTCTCTCTTATGTCTACAGTTTTCCCTACACATGAGAACTAGGCTTTCCCTTCCCCTCAGATCCTTGTATTTTTCCCTCTACGAATGTAGGATGCAAAGGATTCCCTCTAGTTTTTTTTTTTTTCATTACAAAGCTTAAAGGAACGATTCCCTAGGAGCTTTGATGCAAGTGATGGCAGGCAGAGATTCGCTTCATATACATTCATAAATATGGAATCTGAAGAATTCTCGTGTTCGTTATAGGAGACAATTTGGAATGATGTTCTGCGACTGTTAATGTTATAAAACTCAGATCAGAAGAACCATTTTCACACTGACATGGTTTTTAGCACTACTTTCTTTTCTTTTAATGTCAACGAAAATCAGGGATGGGGTGGGGATTTTTTTTTTTCACAAATGTTAGTTTATAGAAACTTTTACAGTCTTCAGATCTGGATCAGGGATGATTCACTTTAATGTCATTACAAACATCAGCTGAGAAAATGTATTTCAGTGTGTGTGTGTGTGTGTGTGTGTGTGTGTGTGTGTGTGTGTGTGTGTGTGTGTGTGTGTGTGTGTGTGTGTGTGTGTGTGGATCGGGAAGGTTCATTTTAATGTCATTACAGACATACACTGAGCAGATATTCTTCAGCGGGTATGTCTATGAATGTGTATGTGTGTATTGGTGTGTGTGCGCGTGCGCGCGTGTGCGTGTGTGTGTGTATGTGTGTGTGTGTGTGTGTGTGTGTGTGTGTGTGTGTGTGTGTGTGTGTGTGTGTGTGTGAGGAGAGAGAGAGGGGGGGGAGGGGGGGAACTTGTGAAAAAAAAACCCATAAAAGGATGTCATCAGTAAATAGTCAAACATTCCCCCGTTTGAAATTCGATTTTTGTGCAAAATTGCAGCCTACTTTCACTTTCATGAAATATCTCTAAACCTCAACAGAAAGTTGCGCAGTCATGCACTCACCAAAAATCACTATTATTTCAAAATAGCATTAAGCTATACGACGTCAGAGAGACAAGAAAAGTCGAGAATTAAACACATTTCCTTTCACAAGACTGTTTCATACAAGCCAAGTCTGTCTGTGGTGAAAGGCGAAGACATCAACTGTGTTAAGCTGGGAACAGTCTGTCATCTCTCTGTCAAACACTAATCGTGTCCCAGGGAAAAAAAAAAAGACGGATGAAGTTTCATCAAGGTAAGAAGCAAAGGAAAACTTAAGATTGTTGATCAAACTTCACATTAAAGCCCCGGATAATGTGGGCGCAGAAGGAGCTGTTCAAATAGTGCCACACCGACTCTTCTGCATTGACGCTGTCCAGAAAGAGCTAGAATGTGTAGCAAGCTAACAGAAAACGGGTTTATACACTTTGTCTGGCCCTGATGTCTTTCAAAGACGGATAAAAATGATCGCTTTCTTCATCTCGTAAATGTTTGACAGATTGTATACGTCTAAGAGCAAAGGTTTTAATAATACAAAACACAAACAATCCGTTGCTTTTCAGTATAGTAAATACAACTCTCTAAAATGTTCAAGTATAGTGAAGAGCATAAGCAAACAAAGCAACCACACACACACACACACACACACACACACACACACACACACACACACACACACACACACACACACACACTATTGATTTTGCGAAACCGTTGCTCCACCCATGGCTGGGAATAAGGGGACTCTGGGTCCACGACCAGGAAGGCAAAGAGACGTAAATCACTGCACGTTTAGCTTATTCTACACCAGTGGAAGCAGGGGACAAGGGTAGGCTGGATGGCTGGTTGGCAGAAGAAGGAAAGGGGGGGGGGGGGGTTCTCGGGGATTACTGGCTTTAAATAACTCTTTCCACCATACCCCCAACTATCCAGTGCCCAGCCCACATGATAAGATAATTTGATTTCTCTCTGATTATGGGACATTCGTGAGAGCCTACCTTAGAGCTGGAGCTATGCAGAGATCATCATTCTACACACCTTCGTTGGTATTGTCTCACGAGAACAGGACATGGGGTGTCGTGACGATCGCTTGGTCAGTCTAGGTTCTCTGTAGGTTAATCTCCGTTCTCAGTCACACGTAGCACGTCATATACGTTTACAAACATTTCAGTTC
>CM065729.1:62280653-62285653 GCA_033310375.1 Conus canariensis
AGGGGTGGGCTGGATGTCTGGTTGGCTGTGGAGGGAAAGGGGGGAGGAGGTTCTTGAGGATTACAGGCTATGTAAAACCCTATCCCCATCCCCATCCCCCAACCCAACCCACATGATAACATAATTCGAACGAGAAATGGATCGCCTCTGTCACGGGACATTCGTGAAATCCTACCTTGCAGCTGGAGCAATGCAGAGATAATAATTCTGCACACCTTCATTGATATCGTCTCATGAGAACAGGCCATTAGGGTGGTCAGTTTAGGTTCTCTGAAGGTTGCTTTCTGTTCTCAATCATACGTAACACGTCATATGCGTTTATAAGCATTTCAGCGTGTTGTGTGATATGAAACTGAACATTGTGAATTTCACACTCTGTAATTCGGTTTCTCCTCTATCTCTCTGTCTTCTGCCTTGATTTTTTTCCGCCTAAGATATCATGTTTCTCCATCAGGTATCCCGAAGTATCTGCATTTGTGTCTGCTGCTGTGCTTCTCAATCTCCCTCTTCTTCCTCACCCCCACTTCCCATCCTTGTCTGTCTGTCAGACAGTCAGTCAGTCCGTCTGTTTGCCTGTCTGTCTGCCTCTCTGTCACTGTCTCTCTGTCTCCGTCTCTCTGTCTTTGTCTCACTGTATCTCTGTCTCTGTCTGCCTGTCTGCCTTCTGCCTGTCTGTCTTCTGTCTGTCTGTCTGTCTGTCTGTCTGTCTGTCTGTCTGTCTCTCTCTCTCTCTCTCTCTCTCTCTCTCTCTCTCTCTTGTTATAAACCACCCTGCACCTTTTAGTTGACTAAGAGAGAAACAGGTCAATATTCGATGACATATTCTTAAGTCTGCAATCCTTCCTACACCCACACCCACTATCATTCTGTTCACCCCTTCCTCCCCGCTCTCTGTATCTTCCAGTTCTCCACTTTGTCTTTCCCTCCTCTCTCTCTCTCTCTCTCTCTCTCTCTCTCTCTCTCTCTCTCTCTGTCTCTCTCTCTCTCTGTCTCTCTCTCTCTGTCTCTCTCCCTTCCTCCCCATATGATTGTTTATTTGTAAGCACAATGACGCTGATCGCCCTCATCAACCTCGTTCAGGATAGACCCCGTGATCTGAATAATCATGAGCACGTGCATCAGGTTGTGAACAGGGGAAGTAACTATGGGATGATGACAGTCTTTGAAGGGAGTGCAGCAGACAATCAGGGTATTAGAAGTGCCTGGGAAGGCGAGTGGGTCCACCTGATTACCCTGTCTCAATGTCTGCAGTACATCCTGGACCTACAAGAGGAGCTCTGTAAGGAGTGTGATCAGGGCTACAGATAATGCTGTGTCCTTCCTAATTGTATCACTTAGTTTATCTTGGCATAGTGAACAGCTAGTGCGATTTTCACCTTGCTAGGTGCCTGTGTGAATTTTTATTAGACTTTTGTTTTGCACGTTCCCCACCCAATTTCTCTCCATGTGTATGTTAATGCCTGTTTAAAGATTTTCCTTTCTTGTGAATTCAGACAAAGCTGCTTTCTGCCTCTTTAATTTCACTTAGTTGACGTGATATCATTTCGTTGAACGCACAAAATTGCTGTGGCAATGTAGACAGTTTGTTTGGTGTCTGTTTGAATCTTTGATCATTCTTTTTTCTTTGTTCCTTCCACTGTCTAACTTTCTGTCTCTGTCTGTCTGTCTGTCTGTCTGTCTCCCCCCATCCTTCCCCCGATGTAGATGTGATGGTGTTCAACTGGCACAGAGTGTCCCCATCAACCCGATTCAGACTGCTCGAGGGAAAACGTTATGCGCAAGAAAAGCAGTCCAGAGCAGAGAGTACATTACAATGACAGTCCTTTAAGGGAAGCACAACTGAGAATCACAGTCTCTGGAACCCTAATTTAGCCGTGTGGGTCCATCTGATTATCTTGTCACAGAGCCTGCAATGTGTCCTGGATTTACACGAGGAGACCTGTCCAAGAGAGTTGTTAGCACGACCAATTCTGTGTTCTTTTTTCTAACTGTGTGTAGTGTTTAACTTGGCATTTTCAACAGCTGCGAGGAGAAATTGTGTTTAGTGTATATGACTCGCTTGTTGTTGGTCCTTTTTACTCTCCAATTTTCTCTTTTTTTCTTACCTGTTGTGTCGTTCTCTCCTCAAAGAACTGTTGTTTTCACCATCTCTGTGTTGTGGAGGTTAATATGAGGATTTTGTTTCGCCTACTTTCTTTGAAATTTTGTTTTTGTTGACGATCGTTTGTAATTTTCTCCTTTGCCTGTCTGTCTGTTTGACATCCTTCCTGGCTGTCTGTCTATTCGCCTGTCTATCTGCCTGTGTCTGTCTGTCTGTCTGTTTGTCTGCCTGTGTGTCTGTCCATCTGTCTGTTTGTTAGTCTGTCAGTCTGTCTGTTTATCTTTTTGTCTGTCTGTCTGTCTGTCTGTCTGTCTTCTCTCTCTCTCTCTCTCCTCTCTCTCCTCTCTGATTGATTCAAATGCATTAAAAGGATTACAATGATGTCAAAGCTAGAGTTTGATGTGGTTCTGTGTTAACTGATTACATTGCCTGCACATCAGGATTCAGCCCTGTTCTATTCTCTCTTTTCATTAACGAACTAGCGGTTGAAGTAATTGATAAAGGAAGACATGGAGCTTTATTTATACCCGATGCTTTTGAATTATATATTCTATTGTTGGCTGACGATGTCGTTTTGATGGCGGAAACAGTTACAGGTTTGCAGACACAATGAATTAGTCTACAGCATGTCGCTACATCTTTTCAGCTTAAAGTTAATATGATTGAAAGCAACATCATAGCATTTCAGAAGGGTGGGTATTTGAGTGTGAGAGAAAACTTGTTATGTGATGATGTTACAATACCTGTGGTTAATGTGTATAAATCCCTAGGAATATTTTTCTCTACGCGTTTAAGCTTCACTGCTGCATGCAAAGACCTTGCAAGCAGAGCTAAAATGTTTTGATTTATCTTTTGAAAAGGTTATACACGTTAACTAACAACTCCTTTAATTCATCAATGAAATATTTTGATTCTCAGATACAGCCAACTGTGCAGTATGGTTCAGAATTATGGGGTCCAGACAATGCTCTTGTCCATTGTGAATCAGTTCATTTATTTGCTTTGCAGAAATCTTTAGGAGTAGACATACAAACACCAAATGGCCTTGTTTATGGTAAAACAAATCGATATCCAATATACAGAAATTCTGCTGTTAAGTGTATTCGCTACTGTCTTAAGCTGATCCAAACAGAGAATTACAGGATTCCACGAAAAGCCTATATGATATGCTGTATGAGCTGGATGCAAGGGGTAAGAAAAAAACTGGGCGATGAATGTCCGCTTGTGTTTGTTTAAACGTGGATTTGGTTGTGGTTGTGTTGTGCCAGTCAAGGTGTTGGAAATGTTCATGGTTTTATACTTTGTTCCAAGCAAAGGGTTATTGACTGCAGGTAGCAAACGTGGTCTAATCCTATCCAAACCAGTGATAGGTTCAGCTTGTATAGAACTTTTTGCAATGACCATTGTTTACAACCTTATTTACGTTTATATATAGATAAGTATAATAATAATAATAATGATTTCTTATATAGCGCTTAATCAAACGAATTTCTCTAAGCGCTTTACAAAGTCATACTACATTCACCCTTCTCATATACAATAATACACCTTACACCCAACTACAAATACTATTACTACAATAACTAACAAATCCTAATCCTACCAATGTGACATTCACTTATTCTTCAAATATCACTACAAAAACTTAATCCTATAACGTTCAATCATACAACAAATACATATGATAGAGAACATACACATACGCTACATTTGAAAAGGCCAAGACGGCTATGAGTTAGGTTGTACCCCCCCCCCCCTCTCCCCACAGCATTGACTAATTATGAGAAAATAGATGGGTTTTAAGTTTAGACCTGAAAGAAGAGATAGAATCTGAATGTCTGAGACAGTCTGGCAGTCTGTTCCACGTCGCTGGAGCTTGAAAAGAGAAAGATCTTTCACCAGTGGTAGTCCTGAAGCGAGTCATTCGCAGAAGGCGGTCGTCAGCACAGGAGCGTAGTTGTCGAGAGGGGGTGTAGATTTTAAGGAGATCTGAGAGATAAGAAGGTCCATTTTCAAAGAGAGCAGAGAAAGTGAGAGTTGAGATTTTGTACGAGATACGGTTTGAGACAGATAGTCAGTGAAGAGAGTGGAGGAGAGGCGAAATGTGAGCATGTTTTCTTGCTCTACAGACGACTCGGGCTGCATGATTTTGGATTCGCTGTGTGTAATCTTTCTATCAGGTATTTTGGAAGGCCGGCCAAAAGTGAGTTGCAGTAATCTATTCTAGATAAGACAAATGCACAAATGAGAGTTTTTGTAGCATCTGTAGAGAGAAGGTGACGTACAGAGCTGATTCTTCTTAGTTCTAAATAGGCAATCTTGCAAATATTTGAAACCTGTTTCTCAAAGGAGAGGGATTGGTCAAGTATGACCCCTAGACTGCGGACAGAGGTGGAGACAGAGAAAGCACAGTCATTGATAGTGACAGTTGAAGGCAGAGAAGGATGGTCTGGCTGTTTTGTCACGAACATGAGTTCCGTCTTGTCGTCGTTTAGTTGTAGTTTGTTGGTTGTCATCCAGTCCTTCAGGTCTGCAATGCAGCCCCGCGTCCGAGAAATCAGTGAGTCAGTTTCAGCAATGGGAGCCGACTGATGAAGCTGAGTATCGTCAGCAAAGTATCTGTAATATATTAGATCTAGATTTAGGCTCGGGGTTTCTGAGCTGGCAGTACATCGTTATCGATATACAACGTTTGTATACAATAACTTAATTTGTCCGCTATATACTGAAAGCCAAGAAAATAAGGTGCATTTTGTTCTCTGTTGCCCAGCACTTAGACGTAGACACGAAACATTAACGAACCCTAGATATTATAGACATCTTCTTTTGTTTAAATTGAATCTGTTAATATCCTCGACTATACCCGTAGATGTACGCAATCTTTCTTTGTTTTTGTATA
>CM065729.1:62290653-62308153 GCA_033310375.1 Conus canariensis
GGTCCAACGGAAGAGCTGCATTTGTCTCTGAGATTCAACTTCTCAGTATGCCATGTTTGTTTGCTTCTGTCAGTTAGTCAGCTTTGTTTGCCATTTTGCTGTGTCTGCATGTGCATATGTATATATATATATATATATATATATCTTTGTAGGATTAGTTTGAATTTTTCGTTGTCATGAGCGATGCTGATAGACTTCGGGCCATTGCTTGGATCACCTGGAGTAGCAGGAGCAGAGTCGGGCACACCACTGCCGGTGACCCTCTCATTGTGCCGAGGCATGGACAGCAGGACTGGTCCACCAGGTAAGGGGTCAGGATGGAGAAGGGATGGCTGTGGGCAGGGCTGGGTTGCCGGTGGCTCTGATGACTGCTCCACGTCACCCTTCCATCAGTTGGAATGGAAAGTGCGCTGGTTGCCAGTTCTCCGCGAACTGAGGCATGGCGAATATCTGCCTGCTTTAGGGACTCATCTCTGTGGGGAGACAAGAGGGAATGGTGGGAGGAGGTGAGCTGATCGTGGACAGGGAATGAATAACAGTGGGCCTGCTTGCCACACTGACTGTCATCATGTCCTGAGCACCACCATGCACCACGCATGACTATAGTAAAGCATGCTTATCACACATGTTAAAATTCATTAGGGTCTCTAGCACAGTGCAGCTACAAACGTACGTTCTAAAGTGGTAGTCTTGTGCATAAGAACTTGCGCAGCGGTATTCAGTACATATATAGGAATGTGGGTCTGAGTAGGCCAGTAGTCGAGACTGAGTCCTCCAAGTGGATGATGAGACTAAGGCTCTCTGGTTGTCCTGTTGCTCCATTTTCAGCTTGTTTAGAGTGGGGAACTCTTCCATGCCAGAGACAGAGGGGGGCAAGGAGGAATTGCGTTTTAGTTGCCAATCCTACTTAGTTTTCTTGATATTGTTCTATAGAACTTCACGACGAGTACTGTTCTGGACATTTCTCGTTCGAAATCCACAATTCTGTTTCCTTCTTTTAATTAAAACACAGTTAATATCTCAGAACATGTGCGTGTCTCTGTCCCTCTGTATGGTGTTTCAACACACCGTACTGTCGTCTGTTGAAGTCATCAGCCACGTGTATGTCTACGTCATCCGCCATCTCTTCCTTGTAATGTCTTTCTCACAGCACCAAAAGTGTGTCTAATCCATGTCAAAGGGAGGCAATCAACGGCCAGGGACGGCTGAAATCTCCTGGTGGAGGTTCGATTCGGTGCTCTCTCACCATGTCATCGCTGCTCTAATTCTTGGAGTTAGAATCTAACTAGCAGCCGAACAACTTTCCGGTTGCGCATATGGTAATCTTCGTTAAAACCTTCAGCAGCGTTGAGAAAACTTGACATGTTTCCTCTTCAACAATGCTCCTAAATTATTCAAATCACGATTGACATGTGAAAGGCAGTTGACAAGCGTTCTTTGTGGTCATAATTTTTGTCACATATAGTTTGTGGAGACTGACACTGGTCTATCAGATTGGCCAGTTGCTGTCTGCTTCAAATGATCGTTTTCTGACCGCAGACTGTCACACCATGTATGCAATGCACCAAAGTCAGAACACACGGCAGGACAATGTTGCATCATTTGTTGAAGCTGTGTTCGAACCTCATTATTTGTAATTCCCTGGGATGATATGTGCTCACGTATTAGATAAGACGTATATAGCAACTGGGGTGGAAGACAGCTGACCAACAAAGATATTCCACTTGAAAATAATCTGCAGCTGCCCGCACATGCTGAAATTGCAGGCTTATTTTTGATGGGTTATTTCTGTTCTCCTATTCGGTTCACTCAAACAGTATCAATCACGCCTCCCTCACTCCCTCCCCCCCCCCCCCAACTCGCCCCACCTCATTCCTTCCACAGCAGTTCCTATCTTGGCGGTGCCCTCTCTCCTTTTTCCCCCATCAATCTCTGGCAGAGACAGCAACAGTGCCCTGACCTTGAGACAAGCTAGCATATCACACAACTGCCATGTGCAGTGCCCCTGTGTCCTCTTTTCCTTTCCCCTCTTCATGCACTCACGTTGTACTCACATACTCCCCACTTCTTCCTTCTGTCCTTCTTCGCTCTATTATCCACCCTTTCATTGACAGTTTCTGCAAATGTTTGCGATTGTTGAAACCAATAAGGCTGTTTAAATTGCCATTTTAATGTGGCTCCAGTTTCAAACTCGCCGTGCATTGTAATCTTGTTCTTGCTTGGCTATAGTCCATGCTAGTCTTTGTGTAGTGATATGCTGATCTGTATCGGCTCCTTCGCCAGACAGAAACTGCATTAAACAGGGCGATCTTCACAAACTGTAGCTTAACATTTGTCGTCATATTCGGATACGGTGTCATTTTATCATTTAGCATGTGTTTTTTTGTTGTTGTTTTTTATCTGTGGATGTGCAGGGCAGTCATCGTAAGCGACCGATCTTTCACATACAAAAAAGAGACTTCAACAGAGACAAAGGGTAAAAAACAGCAACTGCAACAATTTAAACCCTTCATAAAGTGTTATCTGTCAATTTCAACACAGACTCACCTCTGGGAATTTTGAGACTTGTTTTGACATTCTTTATATTCTCCCTTTCCTTCTTCCTTCCTTCCTTCCTCTCTCTCTCTTTCTTTCTTTCTTCCTTTTCTTTCTTTCTTTCTTTAATCTTTTTCTGTCCGTCTTCTTTATTTCTTCATTCAGTCTTTCTTTCTTCTCGTTCATGTTGTTCTTCTTGTTCTACTAGTTCTGTTTGTCCTTCTCTTCCTCCTCTACCTCCTCCTCCTCTTCCTCCTCTATATGACATGAACCAAGTCAAATCAATAGCAGCGATTAAGTAAGTAAACGAAGAAGAAGAAGAAGAAGAAGAAGAAGAAGAAGAAGAAGAAGAAGAAGAAGAAGAAGAACAACAACAACAACAACAACAACAACAACAACAACAACAATAGAATAAAATAAAATAATTGATGATCACAATAAAAGAACAGGGATATACTGATGACAACTCAGGAGGAAAAGAGCCTGCGTGTGATGTATTGCTGGCGTAGAAGGTGCACGAGATTGGACTTTGGGGACTTGCCAGTTTTATTATACTTTAGTTCTTCTTTTCTTTTCATTTTCTGGTCACGTTTCCCGCTGTCCCCACCAAACCGTCTTCCCACCCACCCCTGTCTGTCTGTCTGTTTGTTTATCTGTCGGTTTGTCTGTCTGTCCCCTGTCTCTCTGTCTCTGTCCTCTGTCTCTCTCTCTCTCTCTCTCTCTCTCTCTCTCTCTCTCTCTTACAAACATTGCCCATAATACTGATGATCAACATGTGGCATGACACACACTGCACACGTGTAATTTAATCAGAGACCATAACAACCGATTAGATACAAATTACTCACTACACCCTGCCTCCCCTCAATACACACACACACACACACACACACACACACAGCCAGACACACACACACACACACACAACACACACACACACACACAGCCAGACACACACACACACACACACACACACACACACACACACACACACACACACACACACACACACACACCACACACACACACACACACACACACACACACACGTGCGCATGCACACACATACACACAAGCACGCACGCACACAAGCGCGCGCAAGCAGAGAGAGAGAGAGAGAGAGAGAGAGAGAGAGAGAGAGAGAGAGAGAGAGAGAGAGAATACGAATTAGTCTTTCACATTCCTAGATACTGAACTGATCAAGCAAAAAGATCAGGTGGTCTATATGTCACGCAGAAGAAAACAGAAAACACAATGGCAGTAAAGAAGTAAATGCATAAGCAATGAAAAAAGAGAATGGCCGAAAAAAAGTCATCAAAGATGAAAGACAACCTAGCAAAGAACAACATCAGCAACAACAAAAACAGCAACAGCAACAAAAAAGCAGCTTATAAATTGGTATATGTGGCTTTCGACACGAATTCGACTCTGGGGATTTCCGGACCGTTTTCACGTAAGAAATTTTCTTTCTTTCTCTCTGTCTTTCTTCCTATCTTTCTTTCTTTCTTTACTCTTTTCTTTCTTTCTTTCTTTCTTTCTTTCTTTCTTTCTTTCTTTCTTTCTTTCTTCTTTCTTTCTGCCTGTCTGTCTATCTGGCTGGCTGGCTGGCTTTCTTTTTCTTTCTCCTTCTCAATTCGTTCTTATTCTTTTTCTTGTTCATTACCATCATCACCATCATCATCATCATCATCATCATCATCTTCTTCTTCTCTTCTTCTTCTTTTTCTTCTCAGCATTTGAGTTTACTTTCTGTCTGTCTTCTTTCTTTTTTTTCTTGTTCTTGTTCTTTTTGTGCTTCTTGTTTATCATGTTCTTGTTCTCGTTCTTGTTCTGGTTCTGCTTCTAGTTCTGGTTCTTCTTCTTCTTCTGATTATTGACTTATTCATGAATGAATTTAAGTTCCTTTTATCTTGCATGCTGATTTTGTATCACTATTTGTTTGTTTTCCGTCCTCTGCTATTCTCTCTCTCTCTCTCTCTCTCTCTCTCTCTCTCTCTCTCTCTCTCTCTCTCTCTCTCTCTCTCTCTCTTCTCAGCTTTCCTGTCTGCACCGTAATTGTCACGTGAGGTGAATAATTATTGCACTGGCTCGAGGCCGTGGGCAAGGACCATAACTTTGGGACAATGACAGTCATCAAAGAGAGAGAGAGAGAGAGAGAGAGAGAGAGGATGGAAGGAGAGAGAGAGAGGGATGGAAGGAGAGAGAGAGAGAGAGAGAGAGAGAGAGAGAGAGAGAGAGAGAGAGAGAGAGAGAGAAGCCGCAGATCTACGGCGCTGTGCAACCTGGCGGTAAAGAGAGACCTGTGGTCGGATTACCTGCCACATTCCAGTCCATTTTCCCCTTTCATGCCAACAGAGAAAGAAAAGGAAGAAAATGTGTTTCTTGTTAGTTTTCCCCATGCTAGCCTTAATTCATGAATTAATCCAACAGTTTGCTTTGAGCACAATGGTAATGAGACATTTGCTGACTACAATTTTTTCTTGTGTTAAGTATTTTCCCATAATTTGAACTGATTCACAAGAGGACAAATCTAAGGGATTTTCTAATGAATACTTGGAACAATAAATCTTTTCATGGTATTACTTGTGTCTGCAGAGAAAACATTTCTGTGCGTCATCTTTTGTTTGAATGCCCAGTGTTGACCTTGCTTTATCAGGAGAAATGTACTGTAGTGAATAATTTTGATAATGTCAGTATTGTTTTATATGGTTCGTGTGTTTTTGAGATTGCCAGAGCTATTTCCCAGTCACAGGTTGCAAAATGGTTGTAATAATCATCGAGTTCTTGTTCCTCTAGGGTATTTCAGTTATGTGAATATGCATATACAAGATGGGAATTGAAAGTTCTAAAATGGGTGATAAGCTGCGTGTGTAGGGGTTTTTGTTCCAATCATAATTATTAATATCTATGTCTAATATCATCTCGCGATGAAAAGACGTTAAATAAAACCACGGAACTGAATTGGAACTGGGATCTCCATATTAGCCGTTTTCATTGACATTTTACAATTAAAAGGTATGTATAACAGGTACGTTTTCTGAGTGGTTGTTAGTTCGGCACGATGGTTCTTTTTTTTTCAATTCTGTCTGATTCTTTCTGCTGTGTACAACACATTTGTGTTTCATGTGTTTTTGGCTGCTGCACTCTCGGGTTTATATCGCGCATTTGGTTGAATAAATGCTTTATTTAGTCTCTCTGGCTTTGCTTCTATTGCAACAGTTTGTTTCCTATTTCTTTCATTCGATCATCACCTTCTTTGTGTTTCCGGTTCTGTGCTTACCCTCATCTTACTCCGCCTTCATTCCTTACACCGTATCTGTCTGTCTGTATGTCTTTTTCTGTCAGTCTGTCTGTCTGTCTGTCTGTCTTTTGTCTGTCTGCCTCTCTCTCTCTCTGTCTCTCTTTGTCTGTCTGTCTGGCTGTCTGTCTGCCTCTCTCTCTCTCTCAATTGTGTGTGTGTGTGTGTGTGTGTGTGTGTGTGTGTGTGTGTGTGTGTGTGTGTCTGTGTGTGTGTGTGTGTGTGTGTGTGTTGTGTGTGTGTGTGTGTGTGTGTGTGTGTGTGTAGAACGAAGAAACGGATAAAACAGTAACAGGAAAAAAATTTAGACAGAAGAAGAAAAAGAAGAGGAAGATCATCAATCCAATCCTGTTTTTTGCCTGCATTTTTGACACATTATTTCACATCCATATTTTAGCATTGTCTTTCTCTGATTGAACTATTAAGCTCACTGACTTTGCAAAGCTAGCTTTGGGCGTGCACCCGAATTACATCTATCTCCATGAAAACGGCGGGATCACTCTCGCTGAACCTAAACCCTGGCACATACCACTCTTGCAGACCTGTAAATATCTTCCGATGGTCTGCTACATGGTATGAATCACACTAAGTCTTAACGTATGTAATATACTTTCAGGCACATTCTTCCATCTTTTCATCAAGTTTTGTTAAAATGTGTTCCCTCGTTTTGTGTATTTAAGATAACAGAGAGACAAACCAGTAAAACCTGGTGAAAACATAGTCTTCACGGACGTTCTAATCAGTTTCAGATCCATGCCAGATGATCTGTTTCAAGGTCTGAGAAAAGAAATACCGTTGTGATTTTAAAAGACCACATAGATAGGGGACAGCTCTAAGTGAAGTCTTGCATGTCACACCATGTTGTGTCGTTACCATGGAAACGAAATATCACAACAAAACGCCAGCATGGTGAGAGCAAAACGATGCCCAGTTTAATCGATCTTCAATTCTGTAGACAACGACGAGTGATGCCTATTGAAAATAGAGTGAACTTGTTCACATGACTTGTTTTCTCTTGTGTATAGAGGCTGTAATACACTTTTCCTCTAAAACTTACTTGAAATATGAACGACTTAAACGAACAAACAATTTTTTTGACAAGATTTGGTGACACAGGCTTACGTGTGCGCGCGCGCGCGCGCGCGCGCGCGCGTGTGTGTGTGTGTGTGTGTGTGTGTGTGTGTGTGTGGTGTGTTGAAGGGGGTTGCTTTGCTTTGCTTTGCTTGTCTGTTATCCTGCTAAGAAAAACAAAGAAACAACAAACACAGCAGCAAATAAGACTGCCCCTGCATACTCAAAAAGATAGATTCATTCATCGTAAATTGCGTAGGACTGTTTTGGTTTTGGTATGTCACTTTATAAAAGGTGTTGAAAGAGCACCAAAAAAAATGTGATGACTGAATGTATCCCCCTCCCCTCTCTCAACCCAAACTTCAAAGTCATACAAATTTTAAATGGTAGCCTATTTGAAAGAAAAAAAGAAATAACAAAAACAAGATATGAAAATTTTTTTAAGTTTTACAAGAACGCAAATTGTTATGCCCCCTTCTCCCTATCCCCCACTTCCCATCCAGAAAAAAAATGTGTGCGCAACTGTAATAAATCAATGCATCTCGGTTGACTATGCACGTGAAACTCCTCGATGGAGGAAGAGAGAGATTTGGTCAGTGGAGAGACATTTGGTTAGATGACAGACATTTGGTCAGATGACAGACATTTGGGAAGACAACAGACACCCTGGGGACCAAGCTTCTTAACTACCCCGACCCCACTCCCCACCCCCACCTCTGTTCCACCCCTCTGTCCTGTCCAGAAGATAGCAGTCTGTATGAAAACAAGATGACTCATCTCTGGCTGTGGAACCCTTGAGTTCAGCCACATTGTGCAGCTAGGGTCCAGAAAGGGGAGACAAAAACAGTGGGGAGATAGACATAAGAGCTGAGGAAGTGGAACGATTTCAGAGGAGAGTGGTCGGGATACGAAGGCTTGTGGGTCGAAGAGAAAAAAAAACAGGTGAAAGGAGGGGTGTGCGTGGAGAGGGAGGGTGGTGTTGAGGTGTGGGCCAAGAGAGAAGCAGAGGGATAAAGGAAGGAACCCTGAGTGTCCACAGCTGCTGGAAAGCGTGTCTCTGTGATTATTGGTGGCCTAGTTCTTTTTAGAATAACGCCAGATGAAAATAATGTCTTTCTATGCTTGCAGTCGACACCTCTAACGTATTTATTAAGCACTACATTCCAAGATGGGTCAACATTCTGTTCTGCCTAACGACCCGTTATGTTGAGGTTATTGTATTATATTGTTTCTTCAGATCAAAGTGCCTTACGATCTCTTATCACACTCAGAAGAAGACTATCTAATGTGGATATTTGTTTAAAAAAAAAACTTCTTAAAGCTAAACCACTGTAGTATTCAACCATACTCGAAAAGAATCAATGATCAATCATGTTTACAACAGGTAATTTTAATTCAATACTGGATACGCAATGAAAGAGAGAGAGAGAGAGGGGGGGGGGGGGGGAGGGAGGGAGGGAGAGGCAGACAGACAGAGATGGACACAGAGACAGAGATACAGAGACGGAGAGACAGAGATATAGAGACAAAGACACAGAGAGAGAAAGAGGAGGGAGGACAGACAGACAGACACAGAGACAGAGCGGTACACAGGCAGACAGGCAGATGAATTGAGTTAGAGAGAAAGATCAGTGGCTGATAACTGAACACAATCTTGAACACAAGCTGATCTATGAACAAATGCCAATGTGTTGGCCATCATACTGTCCTTCTGACTCTGGTAGCTAGCACTCCTACATTAGAACCCTATACAAACACAACAGGCATTGTAGAGAACCGTCATGTACCAGAATGTGTATTGAAGTATCCATTGCCAAATTTTCGAACACATTTGAGTCGCCTCTTTGGCGGAGATAAGCCAACAACGAAAAAAAAGGAGAGAGAGAAAACTTCACATGCTTTTAAGTTTGCCAAATCCATAGATCAGTCTACCTCTGCAAACAGACAGACAGCAGAACATCAATCAGTGCCACACAGCTTACTGGAAACTGCTGCCTCCTGCAGAGATGGCAGGGAGGGAGTGTGACAAGCACAATGTGACCCTGGGGAGTCACCAGTCATTGTGTTATTGCTGCCCCAGCTCTGGTACATGTCTCTCATGTCGCTCATTCCGACTGCCCCCTTACGCCATCACGCCACTTCAGCCTCAGCCAACGTCGTCTTATCAACCACACAAAGGCTGTCTCCTCAGCTTTAGCTAGGCTCTATCGTCAGCCATGCCCTCTGGGCTCGTCCTCACAGTCGGCCATACCTGCTGTATCGTCTAGTCCTCAGCCGCTTTTGTGCAGTGGTTAGCGTGTTTCAAGTGAGGGCTTGGAGGCTGAAGGTTTGATTCTCATCAGGAGTACTATTTGTGAGGTTTTCTTTCTTCAGTCCCAGCCGGCTTCTACTGGCTGGCTTCTACCCCGAGCTGAGAGTGCTATATGCTCAAATGGGAAGTCTGGAATCACACAGAATCGCCTTTCAACCCATTCCTGGATATATGTCCGAGAGTGTCACTCAAGTATCATGACCAGCACTGCAGGTGTTTGTGGTTGTTTGGCCCGGTTGACGCAGGATGTTTACGAAGGGAAGTGAAGAGTTCAGCATTGTCACATAGTCCCTGACCAGAATGGAACTCAACAGCTTCATCTTTCGCACCGTGATCGTGACCAGCCATCATAAAAAAGACAAGTTTGTGATAGATCAAGGGGTATGCATCATAATTCTTGACATCGTCATCAGTATTGTTCTATGAAAGCAGACCATCGGGGTGCCCTGATGACCGCATGGTCACTTCAGATTCTCTCTCTCTCTCTCTCTCTCTCTCTCTCTCTCTCTCTCTCTCTCTCTCTCTCTCTCTCTTTACTCAGATCCTTCGCCCTTTTTCACATTCTCCCCGTCCGTGTATCTCTCCTTGTCCCCTCTCAGCCTTTCTGTTATCTTCTCTCTCAGACTCCTTTTCACTATCGCTCTTTTGGAAGGGGAGGGTGACGGAGAAGAGAATTGTGTCAAGTATACCTCTACATTCTGGGGAGAGGGGAGAGGAGAGTGGAATGAATAGAATGGGTGGGACAGGGGAGCTAGAAAAAGGCAGCAAGTTTGATTTAACTCATTTTGTTTTTCGAAGTTAACAAATATGGCTGCACTCCTTAGCCTGTCAATTGAGTTAGAAGAATGCACTAAATGTTGTTTTTTTTATGAATTGTAATCGTCAAATCGGGGAATAATGAAGTTCATTGAAACTACACCAACAACGACGATTGTTTTTTTTTTTATCGGAGTCAGAAATCCGTTTTGTGTCTGCAATTCGGCTGAGTATCTGTGACTGGAATCGTAACAGAAGTTGGCAGTGAAGCGATATATCTCTCGCTATGAGTCTCTGGAGTCTGTCACCGGGGCTAGGGGTCTGGCAGTCTTTCAGAAGAAAACGAAAACAGAAAAAAAGAAACCTTGAGGAGGAACCACGCAGAGAGAAGGGGGTGGGGGGGTCATTCTGGAGAGGAGGAGAAATTTGGAGACTTCATCGAGAGATCAGAAAACTTGGGGTGGGTGTGGGGTGGGTGGGGCTATACATTCTACAAGGAAAAGTGTAAAGGGACAAAGATGTGGGGACTGGGTTACGGGGTGAAAAGTGGTCTCCACACAGAGTTGAAAGACCTCTCCCCTCTCTCTCTCTCTCGCTCTCGCTCTCTCTCTCTCTCTCTCTCTCTCTCTCTCTCTCTAACATGCATGCATAAACACGTAAATACATACAAACATGCATCTACATACATACGAAGGAAGTAAAGAGAGGTGGAGAATACAAAAAGCACACACACACACACACACACACACACACACACACACACACACACACACACACACACACACACAAGAGAGAGAGAGAGAGAGAGAGAAGAGAGAGAGAGTTAGTTCAGATGTTTCCTTTATGTTGAGGGACATCTCGTGCCATAAATCAAAGTTCTGAAAGATCAGTACAGCTAGTACAGGAAGCAGCCCTAGATTCTTTCCTATGGGAAGAGCCGTCTCCATATCCATCAACTTTGCCACGGTTCCAGGGGGACAAGGTCTGTCCTTATCCCCCCCCCCCCATCCCAACCCAATCAACCACCTTCTCCCTCCAAAACCTCCTCACCAACGCCAACACGAAATGTCTTTTTCCATGTGGACCCCCCCCCCCCCCTTGCTGTGTTGCACTTTTCCTTCCCCGAAGGTGTCTTCCTTATAAACGTCTCTCCAAAACTTGTCAAACTACTTTCTCGTAGTTGACGACCTTTGTTTTTCTTTTCAGTTCTCCTATCTGTTTCACTTGCATTTTAAGCTGGTTGAGAAACTGACTCCTGCCTACCCGCCCCCCACCCCCCCTCCCACTCTCCCCCCCCCTACTCACCTTTCAATCTCCTTTGTCTCCTCAATACCTCCTCCTACTCACTCGTCTCCCTCCGCATGTGCTTTCCACCTGCTTTTCCTCCACATATCAGCGAACCCGACACTTAGGGATAACGCCCCCTCTGTGGTGTTGATGACATTTCTCGATAGTGTCTTCTGTTGCCACATTTCTGAGTTCCACCCTTTTCTTTTCATCTGTAAAACTGACCTGTATCTATTTCTATTTCTCTTATTATTATCTGTCTGTTTCTGTCTCTCTGTTTGTCTGGCTGGCTGGTTGGTTGGCTGGCTAGCTGTCTGTCTGTGTGTCTCTGCCTGTCTGTCTGTGTCTCTGTCTGTCTGTCTGTCTGTCTGTCTTCTGTCTGTATTCCTCTCTCTCTCTTTGTCTCTCTGTCTCTGTCTCTCTCTGTCTCTGTTTGTCTGTCTGTCTCTCTCTCTCTCTCTCTCTCTCTCTCTCTTTCTGTGCATGTCAGTCTGACTCTCTCTGTCTGTCTTTTCTGTCTGTCCTCTCTTCTCTCTCTGTCTCTCTCTCTTCTCTCTCTCTCCTATCTCGTTCTCTCTCACTGTCTCTCTCTCTCTCTCTCTCTCTCTCTCTGTCTCTCTCTTTCTACTCTCTACTCACTTGAACAATTTGACCTCAGTGGGAAATGAGAAGAAGAAGAAGGAGAAGAACAGCAACAACAACAACAACAACAGTTGTTATTGTTGTTGTTGTTGTTGTTGTTGTTGCTGTTCTTCTTCTTGTTGTAACAAAGAAATGCGAGCCCTGTGTTAAAACTCTACGCCCTACTCTCCAAAAACGGAGACCCGCACAGAGAGAGAGAGAGAGAGAGAGAGAGAGAGAGAGAGAGAGAGAGAGAGAGAGAGAGAGAGAGAGAGAGAGAGAACGCATTCAAAGACACAGACACAGACACGGAGACCTCTGAAGAAGGGGCTAAAGAGAGCTTACACCAGCACGAAAGGAAATGGGATGACAAAACATTTGACACCAAAACGGAGTATTAAAGACACCGTGAGGCGGACGACATTCTCCTTCTGGGAGGGAGTGGGGTTGGGAGTGCAACTGCACAGTGACGATGGCCCTGCAGTTGTCCTCATTCACGTAAGCTGACAGGGTTTCTCGTCATGTGTATGGTTTTGTTTGCATATGTTGGTAAGTTTCCTTTCTTGTTTTTGCTTTCTCACTTATGTCTACAGTTTTTCCCACAGAAGAGAACTCCCCCCCCCCTCTCCCCCCCCCCCTCCCCTTCTCAAAAGCTTGTCTTTTTCGCTCTACGAATGTGAGATCCAAGGATTCCTTCCAGTTTTGTTTTCCATTACAAGTCTGAATGAACGATTCTCTAGTTTTGGTGCAGTTGACGGCAGGTAGAGATTTGCTTCATGTACTTCCACAGGTACGGACTCGTTTTCGTCATAGGAGAAAATTTTGAGTAATTTTCTGCGACTGTTTATTCCATAAATCTGAGATAGAAAGAACCCTATTCACACTGACACGCGGTTTCTTACATTATAGATTTTTTTTTGTCTTAAAGCCAACGAAAGCGAGAGGGTGGTGTGGAGGTGGGGGGTGGGGGTGGGGGTGGATGGAATGGGGGTTCCTGTCTCTCATAGAAACTTCTGTGGTGATCTTCAGAAATGTTAGCAGGGATATTTTTGTTTCAGTACAGATCTGGATTGGGGAAGATTCAACGTCATAACAAATATCAACTGATTATATGTATTCCTCTCTCTCTCTCTCTCTCTCTCTCTCTCTTCTCTCTCTCTCTCTCTCTCTCTCTCCTCTCTCTCTCTTCTCTGTGGACTGGGGAAGATTCACTTTATTGTCATTACAGACTCTTCAACAAGCTTTTGTGGTGTTCTTTCGAAATGCTATCGGGAAGACATTTTCTTTTCAATACAGATTTGGATTGGGGAAAATTAAATGTCATTACAAATATAACTGAACAGATGTATTTCAGAGAGCGAGAGAGAGAGAGAGAGAGAGAGAGAGAGAGAGAGAGAGAGAGAGAGAGAGAGCGTGTGTTTGTGTGTGTGTGTGTGTGTGTGTGTTGTGTGGCGCGCGCGCTTTGTGTGTGTGTGTGTGTGTGTGAGAGGAGTAGAGAGGAGGTGATGTGTGTGTGTGTGTGTGTGTGGTGTGGTGTGTGTGTGTGTGTGTGTGTCAGTTTGTCTGTCAGTCTATCTGTCTGTCTGTGCTTGTGAGTGTGTGTGTGTGTGTGTGTGTGTGTGTGTGTGTGTGTGTGTGTGTGTGTGTGTGTGTGTGATTTTTGTACAAAACTGTAACGTGCTTTCACTGTCCTTAAATGCAAGTACATCTCAAAAGAAAGCGCAGTCATTTTCATTTTAAAATAAAGTGAAGCAGAAAGACAAAGAAAAGCGAGAAGCAAACACATTTCCTTTCAAATGACTGCTGAATACAAGCCGAGTCTATCCATGGCAAAATGAAAATGCATCAACTGTGTTAACAGGGAACAACCAGTCATCTCACTGGTCTTTTCACTGGTCAGACAAAAGACGGATGGAATTACATCAAGGTAAGAAGCAAACAGAAAACAAAGATCGCTGTTCAAAGTTCACACCAAAGCTTCGGGTAATATTGTGTGCAGCAGGAGATGCCCAACAGTGCCACACAGATCATTCTGTTTAGACGCTGTTAGGAATGTGTAGCAAGCAAAGAGAGAACGGACTTCTACATTTTAACCGGCCACACTTATCTGAAGACAGATAAAAATAATCTCTTTCCACATGTCGTGAAAACCGATTTGTATTTACTTAAAAGCAAACGCTTTTACACTATAAATCACTAACAATCTGTTGTTTTACAGCATACTGGATACAACTCCCTAAAACATTCGAGTATGTTGAAGAGTTTAAAGCAAACCAAACAACGAAAACACACAAATGTTGATCTTTTAAACCGTTGCTCCTCTCATAGCTCAGAGTCTGGATCCATGACCAGGAAGGCGAAGTGACATAAACTGCTGCACGTTTAGCTTATTCTACTTCAGTGGAAGCAGGAGACAGGGGCAGACTGGGTGTCTGGTTGGCATTGGAGGGAAAGGGGGAAGGGGATTCTTGGGGATTACAGGCTTTCCTCCACCCAATCCCCAACCATGCCCAGCTCACATGATAAAATAGTTTGACGATAAATGGATCGTCTCTGGTCATGGTACATTCTTGACATTCTATTTTGCATCTGGAGCTATGCAGAGATAATAATTTTAGACACCTTTATTGGTATTGTCTCATGGGAACAGATCATTGGATTGACGTCTACTTCTCTGTCAATTACTCTCCGTTCTCAATCTTACTAAGACGCCATATGCGTTTTACAGGCAATCACTTTGTTACGTGATATGAAACTGAACATTACGATTTTCACACTCTCTTTTTCTCTTTCTCCTCTATCCCGCTGTATTCTGTCTTCGTTTTCCCCCTCAAGGCTCATGTTTCTCCGTCAGGTTTCTTTCAGACTCTGCATTTCTCTGCTGCCGTCGCTCTCAATCTCTCACTTTCTGCATCCTTCCCGTCCCCGCCCCCGATCCTCGTCCGTCCATCAGTCACTCCGTCTGTCTGTCTATTTGTCTGTCTCTTTGTCTGTCTGTCTATTTGTCTGTCTGTCTTTCTGTCTGTCTGTCTGTCTGTCTTTCTGTCTGTCTGTCTGTCTGTCTCTCTCTCTCTCTCTCTCTCTCTCTCTCTCTCTCTCTCATTTTGCCTCCATTCCTATCCCTATCCCGCAGCTGTCGCAGGGAGAAACTGGTCAATATTCGATGACATATTCTTATGTCTGAAATCTCTCCTGCTCCTGCACCCATAGCCTTTTCCCATTCTGTCCGCCCTTTCCTGTCCGCACACTGTACCTTTCACCTCTCTCTCTCCCTCCTCTCTCTCTCTCTCTCTCTCTCTCTCTCTCTCTCTCCTCTGATTGTTTATTTGTCAGCACACTGACACTGATTGCCCTCATCAACCCCATTATAGATAGACCCCGTGACGTGAATAACTATGAGCACGTGCATCAGGTTGTGAACAGGGGAATAACTATGAGATGATGACAGTCTTTGAAGGGAGTGCAGCGGACAGCCAGGGTATTAGAAGTGCCGGGGAAGGCGAGTGGGTCCACCTGATTACCCTGTCTCAATGTCTGCAGTACATCCTGGACCTACAAGAGGAGTTCTGTAAGGCGTGTGATCAGGGCGCACACAATGCTGTCTTCTGCCTCTGTTTGTATCACGTAGTTTATATTGACATGGTGAACTGCTGGTGTGATCTGCACAGTTTGCTGGGTGTCTGTGTGAATTTTAGTAGACATGCTTCATATTTCCCTCTTAATTTTTTTCTCAATGTGTATGTTATTGCCTCTGTCTCTGCATATATCTGTTTGAAGACTCCTGGTTTCTCTGTGGATGCAGGCAAGTCTGTTCTCTGCTTCTTTTGTATTACTTGGTTAACATGGTATCGTTTTTTTCTGGACATGTACAATTGTTGTGGGAGTGTGGGCAGTTTGTCTGGAGTCTGAATCTTTGATGATTATTTTTCCATGTTCCTTCCACTGTCTGTGTTTCCGTCTCTCTCACTGTCTCTCTGTCTTTCTGCCTCTTTTTGTCTGTCTGCCTGTTTGTCTGTCTGTCTCTGTCTGTCTCTCTGTCTCTCTCTGTCTTTGTTTCTCTCTTTCTCTCTCGCTCTCGCTGTCTCTGTCTCTCTGTCTCTGTCTCTGTTCTGTGTCTCTGTGTGTGTGTGTGTGTGTGTGTGTGTGTGTGTGTGTGTGTGTGTGTGTGTGTGTGTGTGTGTGTGTCTCCCCCCTCTCTCTCTCTCTCTTTCCCATGTTTGTCTGTAGACATTATCGAAATTCTATGTCTTTGTTTTTGTCCTGTCTGTCTCTGTCTCTCTTTCTCCTCTCTCTCTCTCTCTCTCTCTCTCTCTCTCTCTCTCTCTCTCTCTCTCTCTCTCTCAAACAACAAACAAACAACAAACAAAGAACTCAACAACAATCACGTTAAATTTTCCCCAATATTTCGACCTCTTTGGTCTTCCTCAAGGGACTTTAATGATTGAATTGAATGTAGCAGCCTCCGTTCACACTTTATTTTAAAAAACAGTTCACCACAATTCGAATGGTTAGAGAAAGAACAACGGTGGAAGGGTAGTAAGCTACGGGAATATATATATATATATATATATGTTTATAGTATAATGTGAGGGTGTTCAGCTGTCACAGAGTGCCCCCCTCAATCCATTTTAGATTGACTGAACAATGGAAAACATTATGCACACGAGCGCAAGTAGAAGGCAGGGGAAATAACTCTGGAATATAATGACAGTCTTTTAGGGAAGTGCAGCCGAGAATCACAGTCACTGGGCACGTGGTTATCGTGTCACGGAGCCTGCACTGTGTCCTAGACAGTCTGTCCAAGACACTTGTTAGCGTGAAAAATGCTCTTTTCTTTTCTCTGCCTAGTGTTTAACTTGACGTTTTCAACAGCTACACGAAGGGAAACAATTGTTCAGTGGATGCGATTTTCTTTGTTGCTCCTTTTTTTGTTTTCACTCTCTCTAATTTTCCCCCTTTTTCTTACCTGTTATGCCTTTGTTCTTTTCGCCGTCCCCGTATTGTTGTTGAAATCATGAATTTTTTTGACGCTCATCTGCTTTTTTTTCATAGTTTATTGGTTTTGATTATACTCTCTTGTAATTGTTTCCATTGCCTGTCAGTCGTGTCTGTCCGTCTGCCTGTTTGTTCATCCATGTGTATGTCTGTGTCTGTCTGTCTGCCTGTATCTGTCTGTCTGTCCGTCTCTCTCTCTCTCTCTCTCTCTCTCTCTCTCTCTCTCTCTCTGGTTAAGCATCCATTCCCCACCCCACACGTCCAGGTGTCTAAGTGAGAAACAGGTTAATAGTCGATGACATATTCTTATGTCTGAAATCTCTCCTGCTCCCACACGCTCTCCCCATTCTGGCCTGTTTCCTCCCTGCACCCTGTACCTTCCAGCCCCTCCCCACACCCCACCTCCTCTCTCTCCCCTCCCCCCCCCCCCCCCCCCCCATAGATATTATCGAAAATCTAAAGCAAAACTTGTCAGAAATGTTTAGGTTATTGTTCTCATTTTCTAGCATCTACGATTCTTATCACTGATTTCATATTTTGCTATGCGTGATTTGTGCATATGATCTATGATTTTGAAAGATACGAACGTATTTCTTCTTTTAAAAGTAGGTTTTTTTTTCATTTCT
>CM065729.1:62310653-62320653 GCA_033310375.1 Conus canariensis
CCGTTGGAAAGAGAATGGTTTGTTAAGTGTGTGTGATACGTTATTGTATTCATCTTTGGGTTGTTGTTTTTTGTTAATCTTCTGGGCTTTTGTCTGTATAGGATTGTTGTTAGCGTGGGCAGTGTTGATCCTTCAGTTACTGTCGAGTAGCTGACGTGTCAATTGACTATGTGAATATGCAAAAGAAAAAAAAAATCTTAAGGGAATGTCTGATTTTTTTCTGATGATGCCCATTCGTATTTTATTGTTATAATCATCATTGTTATAATTACTATTATTATTATTATTATCATTATTATTGTTGTTGTTGTTGTTGTTATTATTATTATCATTAATACTTACATGCGCCTATCTTCTGGTTTCATCCACTGGTTCTCTCTCTCTCTCTCTCTCTCTCTCTCTCTCTCACACACACACACACACACACACACACACACACACACACACACACACACACACACACACACACACACACACACACACACAAGAGACTGGTCAGATCGAGTTGTTTTATGGACAGAGGGAATTCACGACAGAGTTTGTTTCAAATCTTAGATTAAGAGAGAGAGAGAGAGAGAGAGAGAGAGAGAGAGAGAGAGAGACAGACAGACAGACAGACAGACAGACAGAGAGACAGAGAGAGACAGAGAGAGAGAGAGACAGACAGACAGACAGAGAGACAGAGAGAGACAGAAAGAGAGAGAGAGAGAGGGGGGGGGGGGGCTGCTGTCGTCGTAATTCAGAGAAAGGCATGGACAGGTGTCTGCCACAAGCTCTCTGTCTGGAACGGTGTCTGCGTGTGAAGAAAAGGAAATCTTATAGGCAAGGGGAGAGAATACACACAAAAATCTCACTGAGCACTCCCTCCCCACTCCACAACTGCCAGACACAAGCACAAGTTTGACAGTAAAAGTTCACGTATAATTTGTATGGTCTCGTTACACTCAGTTACATTCAGTTGCCCATTCACGACAGTCAGGAAAATGGCCTGATAGAAACACATTCCAAGGGACTCGACAGCCTAAATGCCTCGGATGGTACCACGGTATCTTTTAATCCTATGGGGTTACAAGCAGAAATGCTTCTGACGAAACTATACATCAACAATTTGAAGACCACGTTCGGAAAATGTTTACCCTATACTTCTTTCCTCCCCCTTTTTATTGCTTTGTTTGTTTTGTTTATATAGAAGTGCTGTATACAAAATCAGTAGCAGCAGCAACAGCAACAACAATAGTAATAGCAACAACAATATCAAGAACAACAACAGCGAGAACAACAACATTAACAACGACAACAACACCATCTACACGGACAACGGAAGAACAGAAGTGAACAGGTCAGAAAAAGGACAGCTCTCTCTCTCTCTCTCTCTCTCTCTCTCTCTCTCTCTCTCTCTCTCTCTCTCTGTCTACCTATCTCTCTCTCCCTCTCACACCCACCCACCCACCCACACTCACACCCCACACACACACACACACACACACACACACACACACACACGCACGCACGCACGCACACACACACACTCACACACTCTCTCTCTCTCTCTCTCTCACACACACACACACACACGCGCGCGCGCGCGCGCGCGCACGCATACACACACACACACACACACACACACACACACACACACACACACGTACACACAGAGAAACACACACACACACACACATACATACATGTGCACACGCATACACACTCACTAACTCATTCTCTCTCTCTCTCAGAGAGAGAGAGAGAGAGAGAGAGAGAGAGAGAGACAATGACAATGACAATGACAATGACAATTTTATTGAGTAAACAAACAAAATGTTCATTTCAAGGGGATCAAACACAAAAATCTATTCAATTTTGTAACAGGTCCTACGTTAGGTGATATTGATTCTCTCTCTCTCTCTCTCTCTCTCTCTCTCTCTCTCTCTCTCTCTCTCTCTCTCTCTCTCTCTCTCTCTCTCTCCCTCTCTCTCCCCCCTCTCTCTCTCCGTCCCACTCCTCTTCATTTTTCATTTTTATAGTTCTACTGTAGCAATATATTCCAGTATGTATTTTCTTTCCATATCAGATATCATTCATTCTGCTAGCTCTGCATTTCGAATTTCCGATCGTTTTTGAAATGTTTTACACAAAAACCGAGACAGCTGACTTACGGACACTTCATCGTCACAAGACATCACAAAGCCAATGTTGCTGTTTGCTCTATGGATAACACTGGCATCTTTTCTGAAAAGGTTATAAGCCTCACAATCAAACAACACATGAGATTCATCTTCAACATGCTGCTTACAAAGAGGACAGAGCAAGTGTCGTGGTGCAACATCTTTTCTGTATCGCAGTTTGTGAAAAAAGATGGGGGAAATTCCGAATCTAAACTTCGCATATATTTCTTTGTAGCATTTTGGGATACTATAGTCTAAGTATTTTTCGGTTTTCAACGTATGCTTGAAGCAGCTGTAAAATTCAAAACGATCTTTGGTTTCAATTTTGTCATGCCATATTTGTCCATATTGGTCAGTCAGTCTTTGTTTAAATAAAGACAGAAAACTTCTTACGTCACCAACATTATGTTGTTGCCAAACATCACCGAATCCGTTTACACAAAGCAATTGTTTAACTTGAAATGCCCACGTTCTTTTGCCCAACTCTTGTAAATAGTTTAACATAATATAGGCTTTTCTTGGCAACCTTGTGGCTGGCATGTTGCACACTCTAAGCCAGTAGCGGATGCATCTTTCTGCTGCCAGCACATACAAGGGATAACGACCGAGTTCCCCAAGACCATACTATTCGGTGACTGCATTCCAACATTTAAATACCTTTTACATGCAAATAGGTGGGTTTTTTCAATAACATCGAGTTGTTGATAACCCCATATCTCTGCCCCATAAAGTAAAATAGGAGTAACTTGGTTGTCAAACATTTTAAAAAAAACTTCCCTGGGAACATCCCCTAGTTTCCAAAGGCACCTGAGTAATTGGCTAGTTCTGATCTTACCCTTCTTTGCAAGTTCTTCGACAGCGCATGTCAAGGATAATTTGGTTGTAAAATGTAGACCCAAATACTTATAACTGTTTACCACTTTAATATCTACATTTCCATATTTCCAAGTGGAGAGAGAGAGAGAGAGAGAGAGAGGAGAGAGAGAGAGAGAGAGAGAGAGAGAGAGAAATTAAACAGTAGACTCTGATCCGTCTTGACAGACAGACTGACAGTGAACAGAAACAGATGGAGAGAGGGGGGAGAGGAGAAGATGGAGAGGATGGAATTAGAAACGCCACAAATGAAGTAATCATCTGGACGCAAGAGAAAACAACCCGTTGTGATAAACAGAAAGCTAGAGAGAGTACGTGGATGAATGGGCCAGTGAACGAATGTATGCATAAACATGGGTAAACGGTAGCGACACATAAACAGGAAAAACGATCTATACACTGCAGTAAAAAAAAATCCTCACGGAAGGAAGGCATCCTCAAAGCAAAGAAACCAACAAAGAAACCTCGCCAGCACTCAGAAACATGTATAAAGGAAAATACTAACGGACTCTAAAAAGTGAATTTGAATGGAATGAACATAAAACAATGACAAGCAATTTTTTTTTTTTTTTTTTTTTGGGGGGATGGGGGGGTATTTCCATCTTAATTCGTTTAGAAAAGGTAATAGATAAGACTACGACACGTAATACAGTAGCGCTTCTCCCTTTAACCCAAGAATCCAGAGCCCCTTAGATTGGCGTGCACTCCCACAATGACTGTCATTGCCTGCGAGTTACGGTCCTTGCCACGGCCTGAGGCCAACGCAATAATCATTCACCTCACATGACAATTACAGAGGAGACAGGAAAGCTGAGAAGAGAGAGAGAGAGAGAGAGAGAGAGAGAGAGAGAGAGAGAGAACGTGGGACATTAACAAATAATAGCATACTGTCACTGTCCCCCTAAAAAGCATGGTTTTACACATCATATGATCGATACTAACTTTAATTCTAATACATTTACTAAATGTTTTACAGACTAGCAGTAGAAGCTCTCCAGTTTTACGGCTCATAAATGAGTGTTTAATGACTTTTGTCATACATTCCATGTAACCATCACAAGCAGCCTAGGGCAAACATTTTGTCTAAGTACGTTCCTGTGAAACAAATAATATCCAGCTTTCCTACGAAAGGAAGAGACCAGTGTGTGCCAGCTTTTGGGCTCAATTATCAATGTTCCAGGAATTACAGGACAAATTCTCGGAGTGTCTACACAGTGTTAGGGGCCAGCCGAATCCCTGTTTGTCAGATCGTCTGATGGAAGACTTGCATTTGTCTCAGTGATTAAACTTCTCAGTGATCTGTGCTTGCTTGCTTCTGTTATTAGGTCTGCTTTGCTTGCTTTTGCTGTTGTTGTATTTGCGTGTGAGTGGAGCTCTTTGTGGTGTTGGTTTTAAAGTCGGTTTTTTTGTCAAAGGTGAGGCTGGCAGACATCATGCCCTGGCTTGGATCGCCTAGAATAGGGGCAGCAGAACAGGGCGCGCCGCATGTGTCTGCCTCATTGTGCTGAGGCATGGACTGCAGGAATGGCCCACCAGGTGAGGGGTCATAATGGAAATGAGATGACGGTGCACAGGGCTGGCTGATTGGTGGCTGTGGAGACTGGCTTTCCAAGACTGGCAGGCTGTGGTCTGCAGTCGTCAGGCTTACATCAGGTGGAATGGAGAGTCTGCTGGTAGCCACTTCTCTCTGAACTGAGGTGTGGCGAGTTTTACCTGATTGACGGAATCAGTTGGGTGGGGGAGGGGGGCAAGGGGGGATGGTGAGAGGAGATGGGCTGATCCGTGGACAGGGGATGAAGAGCGGGCCTGTTTGCTACACTGACTGTCATCATGTTACCAACTTCACCATCAACCACGACTGACTGTAGTGAGGCACGCTAATTACACCATTAGAATTCACCGGGGTCTTTGGCGCAGTGGAATTAGAAACCCTCGTCCTACTGTGGTAACTGGTGCGTAGAACCTCGCACCGTGGTTTTTCAAGACATGTCTGGTCAATGTGGGTCTGAGTTTATGTATATAGTCAAGGCCGAACCCTCCAAATGGATGATGAGACTGGCGTTTACTGGGTGTTCCGTCGTCACATTGTCAGCTTGTTAAGGGTGGGGAGCTCTTCCATGTAATGGACGGAGGGGGCAAAGAAGAATTGTATTACAGTCGACCAGCGTGGTTAGTACTGTTGGTGCTGCTGTGTATAACTGTAGCATGAGAACTGTTCTGAACGTTTTCCCCTCGAAATCCAACACTCTGTGTTTCCTTCTTTTTTTTTTAAACACAGTTGACCTCTGAGAAAATAAACGTGTCTTCCTTCCACTCTGTGATGTTTCAGCACAGCGCCCTGTCATCTGGTGAGATCAGTGGCCACAGGGATGCCTACTTCATCTGCCATTTGTTCCCCATGCTCTTCTTCTGTGTGCACTGAAAGTTTGTCTAGCCAGAAATGTACGGCTGGGGGATGGCTGGAATCTACTCATACAGATCCGAACTGGTGCACTCTGTCCACGTCATTGCAGCTCCATGTCTTGAAGAGGTAGAATTCATGTAGCAGTTGAACAGCTTTCTTGGTGCACATACGATAATCTTCGTTAGGGCAACTATGAAAATCTTGACATTTTTCTTTTTTCAAAAATGATTCTAGACAATCCACGTCATGTTCGAGAGCACCAAAGGCAGTTGGCAAGTGTTCTTGTTGGTCATAATTTCTTCCACATATGTTTTGTAGAAACTGACACTAATCTGTCAGATTGGACACTTTCAGATGATCGTTTTCTGACTGAAATGGTCACATCTTGTATACAATGCACCGACATCAGCACATACAGCGGCATAACGTTGCTGTGTTTGTAGCGATTGAGTTAGAACTCCATCATTTGTGATGTACTGGGATAACATTATGTCTACATCACAAAGGGGGACAGCGTTTGTGAAAAGGGAACGCTGGTAAGGGTCCAATACGTTGTACGATACCTGATTATTTCTTTTGCCGTTGACACGTAGTGTCATACTGACTGGCCCAAGATTCCTTTCAGTGTCCATGGACAGCAGGACATCTTTCAGCAACAAAAAAGAAAAAAAAACGCTGCTACTAACCTTGATGCACAACAGCAAGTCTTTTGAATATCAGCGACGATTGAATCAGAGTAGGACTAGTGCATGAACTGAAAGAAGACAGGTGGAAATGTGGAACTAATGTGAACACACCGCAGTCTGTTGAAGCCATAGTAAAAGAGGAACAAATCTCACCATGTGTTCTGGCCACTTAAGAAATATTTTTTCTATAATCCTCAAAAATGACCCACAATTGACTCTGAAGTCTTCAAATTTTGCGGGCACTGCAGTACTCGTTGATAGTGTCTGAATTTGAACAAAGTCGTTGTAGCTGTTGAAATTAATTAGCTAAAAATCAGTTTTGATTTTTTTTCTTAAAAAACTAATTGAACAGAACAAAAATATGTGTGTGGAGAGAGAGAGAGAGAGAGAGAGAGAGAGAGAGAGAGAGAGAGAGAGAGAGACAGAGAGAGAGAGAGAGAGAGAGAGGGAGGGAGGAGAAGGAGGAGGCAAACACATACCAAACACACAATGAATACACAATGAAGTTGGGGAGTGGGGGGAGGGGGTCGTGGAGGGGGAGGGGATAAACTTACAGGGCGCGGGGATAGGAATCAAGCCAATTTACTTTGAAGCTTGCTAATGCAGACAGCACATTGACCAGAAGGTCCCAATCATCACCACTCTTACACAGAGGACACACCACACTGTGCGTGGGCAACTGATTCTGCACTTAGCTCCCTGACCAGAACATCGTTACAGCGTCCAGCCGTCCTGTTCAACCGCCACGACTGTTAGAATATTGTTTAAGTGAAATGTGAATGTTTGGGGCTTGACAAAAATAAATGTGTGCTTATGGCATGCATTGGACTGTTTTATTCATTTATTTGTGCATTCATGTTTTATGTACGTATATATGTATGTATGTACGTATGTATCTATGTATGTATGGATGCATGTATGTATGTATGTATGTATGTATGTTTGTATGTATGTATGTGTGGGTGTATGTATGTATGTATGTATGTATGTGTGTGTATGTATGTATGTATGCATACGTTTATTTCTATATCTATTTATATATTCATTTGTTACTTATTTCATTCTTTCTTTCTCTCTTTCTTTATTCACTTATTTACTTATTTATTGATTTATCTATTTACTGGGGAAGGGGTAGAGGGCTTACATATTCTCCTACAGGGAAACCATGTCTTCAAAACAAATTTGAAATAGATCTGGTCTCACTTTCTTGCTAGGACAGCAACAGAGTAAGCTTTGGTGGTTAAGCTTCCTGTCCCATTTTCAAAAAAAAAAAAAAATGATTGTGTTACCGCTGCCTCAATAATTATGTATTTCGACACAATAGCTACAGATACGTGCATGCGTACGTGCGTGCGTTCGAGCGTCCAGGCGCGCTTGTATGTGTGTATATGTGTAAGGTACGTAAAATACCCATTGGTTGAACGCTAAAGAACGACTTACCGATTTGATTGACTTATTCATTTGGTTGCATAAGAGACACGGCGAATAGTAGATAGACCACCCCGATTTCTCAAAACTAGAGAGACAAAGCCTATTTGCCTCACATGTGATGAATACATGCCACAGGAAGATAATGAGCATTAGGTGGGTGAGACTTACGGAAAGGGGAAGTAGAGAGGCGTTTAGATTCAATTCCAGTGACAAAAGAGAAAACTTCCATATGAAGATCAACAGCAAATTGCTGATGAAAGCATCTCAATATCAGAGTTAATCCTGAAAGCCCAAAGGCAATATACAACGTGCACCAGACATTAAACACCATTGTCTGTATGATAGTGTAAACATTACATACAGATGACAGGATGGAGTGGGTGGGACCAGACATTAAATAGCATTGTCTGTATGATAGTGTAAACATTACATACAGATGACAGGATGGAGTGGGTGGGACCAGACATTAAATAGCATTGTCTGTATGATACTGTAAACAGTACATACAGATGACAGATGGAGTGGGTGGGACCAGACATTAAATAGCATTGTCTGTATGATACTGTAAACATTACATACAGATGACAGGATGGAGTGGGTGGGACCAGACATTAAATAGCATTGTCTGTATGATACTGTAAACATTACATACAGATGACAGGATGGAGTGGGTGGGACCAGACATTAAATAGCATTGTCTGTATGATACTGTAAACATTACACACAGATGACAGTATGGAGTGGGTGGGACCAGACATTAAATACCATTGTCTGTATGATACTGTAAACATTACATACAGATGACAGGATGGAGTGGGTGGGACCAGACATTAAATACCATTGTCTGTATGATACTGTAAACATTACATACAGATGACAGGATGGAGTGGGTGGGACCAGACATTAAATACCATTGTCTGTATGATAGTGTAAACATTACATACAGATGACAGGATGGAGTGGGTGGGACCAGACATTAAATACCATTGTCTGTATGATAGTGTAAACATTACATACAGATGACAGGATGGAGTGGGTGGGACCAGACATTACATAGCATTGTCTGTATGATACTGTAAACATTACACACAGATGACAGGATGGAGTGGGTGGGACCAGACATTAAATAGCATTGTCTGTATGATACTGTAAACATTACATCCAGATGACAGGATGGAGTGGGTGGGACCAGACATTAAATAGCATTGTCTGTATGATACTGTAAACATTACATACAGATGACAGTATGGAGTGGGTGGGACCAGACATTAAATAGCATTGTCTGTATGATACTGTAAACATTACATACAGATGACAGGATGGAGTGGGTGGGACCAGACATTAAATAGCATTGTCTGTATGATAGTGTAAACATTACATACAGATGACAGGATGGAGTGGGTGGGACCAGACATTAAATAGCATTGTCTGTATGATACTGTAAACATTACATACAGATGACAGTATGGAGTGGGTGGGACCAGACATTAAATAGCATTGTCTGTATGATAGTGTAAACATTACATACAGATGACAGGATGGAGTGGGTGAGACCAGACATTAAATAGCATTGTCTGTATGATACTGTAAACATTACATACAGATGACAGTATGGAATGGGTGGGACCAGACATTAAATAGCATTGTCTGTATGATAGTGTAAACATTACATACAGATGACAGGATGGAGTGGGTGGGACCAGACATTAAATAGCATTGTCTGTATGATAGTGTAAACATTACATACAGATGACAGGATGGAGTGGGTGGGACCAGACATTAAATAGCATTGTCTGTATGATACTGTAAACATTACACACAGATGACAGTATGGAGTGGGTGGGACCAGACATTAAATAGCATTGTCTGTATGATACTGTAAACATTACATACAGATGACAGTATGGAGTGGGTGGGACCAGGCATTAAATAGCATTGTCTGTATGATACTGTAAACATTACATACAGATGACAGTATGGAGTGGGTGGGACCAGACATTAAATAGCATTGTCTGTATGATAGTGTAAACATTACATACAGATGACAGGATGGAGTGGGTGGGACCAGCGGGCACAGATTGTATCATCTACATCTTCTGGTAACTTCAGATACGTCTGTTCTCTTCAGTTTCACACACACACACACACACACACACACACAACACACACACACACACACACACACACACACACACACACACACACACACGCACACGCTCTCCCGTACGCACGCACGCACGCACGTATGCACGCACAAAAGACCGCGCGCAAGAAACGCACGCGCGTAGGTGCGCACGCACTGCACGCGCACACAAACACACGAGCTTCCACTCCCCTGCATACGTACGGACAACTTAAACAGGGGGATTATTTACAGCCACACATGTGAGCACCCCCCCCCCCCACCCACCCACCCGCCCCCTACCCAGAAAAAGAAGAAAAAA
>CM065729.1:62328153-62343153 GCA_033310375.1 Conus canariensis
TCTGTCCGTCCTGAAAACAGAATCACTCATATCGCTTGTCCTGAGGTCTTTAGTGTGCTGATTCAGACTCATCAATGTGCTGATTCGGATCATCAGTGTGCTGACTCGGATTCATCAGTGTGCTGATTCGTACTCATCAGTGTGCTGATTCGTACTCATCAGTGTGCTGACTCGGACTCATCAGTGTGCTGATTCGTACTCATCAGTGTGCTGATTCGGATCATCAATGTGCCGATTCGGACTCATCAGTGCGCTGATTCGGATCATCAGTGTGCTGATTCGGATCATCAGTGTGCCGATTCGGATCATCAGTGTGCCTGTCATGAGTCGGCCGAATGTTCTCGAGCATTTAGGCAAATTAAGGGTAGTTTTGCTGTTGTTGAGAGCAAGTTCCTTGGGTTCTTGAAGTGTGCGAACTCAGGCATCACCAGAGGGGAATACCCCGAGTCGTATACTGAAGGAGGGACAGTTACTGGGAAGTGTTTCGCATGTCCGAGAGATAGTAACAAGAACATGCCGACCTGCCGGTCCTGGGTAGAGGAGAGTGTCCATCGTGACTACTGTCTATTCACTGGGTTCTCCAGTGGGCCTGAAGGGGGCGATCGTTTCAGGTGACCGTCACGGCTTGGTGACCGTCGGTCTGCAGGCAGAGCACAGTGACCATTCAGTCGTTCTTGTTCTGAGGAATGAATGGAAGGCTTCGGCCTATTGAGTGATTTGCACCTTGTTGTCTATAGAGTGTAGTAAATACTTGAAGCATCAGTCCTGGCTTGTGAAGAAGTCCAGCCTGTTAGTACAATGGGTAGCTCGGGGAATCGAACACGAGGTTGAATTGGAGGTTATGCATTAATCACTTGGTACCCAACTCTTTGTTGGTGCTAGCAGCTGTGGTGTGTGTGTGTATGTATAGGTGACTAGTGATTCCATTGGTGGAATAAAAATAACTCGGGGAGTTATTGGTGCAAACCGTTGTGATGTGTGTGTGTGTGCCAGTGATTCCATTGGTTGAACCAGTTTAACTCGAGTTCTCTCTTGTTTGAGAATGGATATAACGTGCCTGGAAAACCAGGAAGTGTGTGACTCACTTAAGGAAAAGTGAACTCATCCTGTCTTGCTGAGGGCTCAAGAAAATACAGCGAGAAGCAGAGGCTTGCTGTCGCCTCGTTGTCTCCTGGGTGGGGACGTAAGACAGCGGAGGTTGCTGTAGCCTCGGAGCCGACGACGAGAAGAATTGTCTCCGTGTGGGGACGGTCGACAGCAAGACGTGTCAGCCTGTTGGAGCCTAGACAGGGAGCTGCCAGACAACGGTGGGGTGTTTGCAGCCAGAGAAGACCTGTGGGAGAGGCCGACAGGAGCCCTTTCTGTGGAGAGGGTGACGTGCAGTGGAGTCCGGGAGACTCGGTCGGAGGGTGTAACGCGAGCTACGTTGTCAGTGTCCCCCAACTGGGATTTGGCCAATCGGGAGGACGCAACAGTGTGGCAGCTTCAGCTCGTAGTCGCACAGTGGGATGAGAGAAACTGGCGTTCAACCAAGGAATGCTGGCAAGTCATGGACGTTTCATTTGTTCTTAAGTTTGTAAGTGTGCAACAAGAATAGTGGAATATTGTCTTTCCTGGTTAAGTAAGAATAATTGAAGAACAGGGGATAAGATTTATAAGATTGTCTGTATGATGTTACATTTTTATATGATACAGATAAGTGTGTTGTGTAGTGACGGGTGGGGGCTCGGAGTCAAGTTAAATAAAAGTGGATTATTTTCTATGAAATGTTACTGGTTTTCCGTTACCTTTGTGCGAGCCCGATGTGAGTGACAGAGTGCGCGTGCCTATGCGAGAGCGCATTTTGGTTGTGAAAGCGTAAATACTTCTGTCTATAACCCCCTGCATCCCTGAATATGAAAATCATATTTTAATAACGAGGGGGAGCGTCGGAGACCCGTCACAAATTGGGGACTGTCGTCCGGGATGAACATAAATGAGTCAAAAGTGATTTTCATTTCTGGGTTTTGTTCAATTGCAAAGGGATTTAAAATCTGTCATAATTGTGGAAACCTAGATTTTTGTTTCTTTTTCGGGAAAGACGTTGGTCATATGTTGATTGTTTTGATTTATTTTTTTCATGACTGTGCCTTTGTTTGAACTTGCTTGACTTGGTTGGTATTGAGGTTGATTGTGTGTAGCAGAACTAGTTGATCGCTTTATTTACGAGTGATCGTGTGGATATCTTGCCTGTTACTGTGGTTGTATTAGCTGGCTGATCGAGGGTTAGATAGCTTCAAAATGTCCACTGAAGAGGGTGCTGAGACAATGGGTCCGCTGAAAAAGATGGACCTCATAGAAGAAGGAAAAGCTTTAGGACTAAAGGGTCCGGAACTGAAGGCATATGTAGATGAGAACTGGCCCCGTGTAATCGAGGCTCAGAAAATACAAAGGGAACGGGAAGAACAGAGAGAAAAGAAAAAAGGGGAAAAAGAGGAGAGAGAGAGAAGAGAGAGAGAGAGAGAGAGAGAGAGAGAGAGAGAGAGAGAGAGGGAGAGAAAGAGAGGAAAAGAGGAGAGAGAGAACGGGAAGAGAAGAGAGAGAGAGAGAGAGAGAGAAGAGAGAGAGAGAGAGAGAGAGGAAGGAAAGGCAAGAGAGAGAAAGAGAACAGGAAAGAGAGAGAGAGAAAGAGAAAGGGAGAAAGGGGAAAGAGAGGAAAGAGAAAAAAGGGAGATAAGGCAGTTTGAGTTAGAAAATTAAAGTTGGAGAAGGAACGGGACGTGGACGCAAAACCTCAAGCGAACTTTGCACCACCTGTCAGTCCCTTGATCAATATGCCAACGTTTGATGATAATCCGGACCATTTAGAGGATTTCATTTCGCAATTTGAAAGGATTGCCAAAGATCAGGGCTTACCCGAAGAACGGTGGGCCACAAATTTGTCCGCGCTGCTGACACCTAAAGCTAGGGATGCTTTTTTCTGCTTACCACCGGAAAAACAGACAGATTATGAGTCGGTGCGCGATGCTTTGTTTCAGAGGTACCAGGTAACCGCCGATAGGTATAGGAAACTGTTCAGAGAAACCGTTCGTAAATCAGGTGAGACACACGTACAATTCCTTTATCGGCTTAGGGCTCTCTTTGACAAATGGATAAGGTTAGGAAACATCGAACAAACTTTTGAATCTTTGAGGGAGGAGATCATTAAGGAGCAAATTCTCTCCACTTGTCGGAAGGATCTCACAGTATTCTTGGCAGAAAGAGAATTAGGAAGTTTAGAGGAGTTAGTGAAAGTTGCAGACAGGTATGAATCTGCCCATGATCAGCGTAATGTAGTGAAGGGATCGAACCAGTCGACCCGTAATGCCCAGACCACACAGTCAGGGAGTGAATCGCCGACTCCCTACAAAAAGGAGGCGAGACCGCAGTTAGAAGCGGATTCTAAGTCCCGTGGCAACAGTGGGACTCAAGAGTATGTTAGGGTGAAACGCACATGTTTTAAGTGTTGGCGAGAGGGTCATATCGCCAAGGAATATAGCGGACTGCGAATACATTCAGTTGTTGCCGTTGATACAATTCAACAGGAAGGCAGAGTGCCACCACCAACTACTACGGCAGTAGTAAACGTGAAGCCGGTGACCTGCTTGTTAGATACAGGATTGACTCTGGCGGCAATGGTAGAACCCAGTTTAGTGAGAGACACAGACTATACAGGGAAAACCACTGCGTGCGATATGCAGATGGAAGAGTTAATCAGCTACCTTTAGCCCGTGTTAAAATAGAGTCAGAATTTGTCAGGAGTACTCTCACTGCGGCAGTGCAAAATAATCTTCCCTATCCAGCTTTGCTAGGGGGTAGGTACATCCTGCCGAAGCCTAACCAGGCTGCCAGTCAAGTAGGGAGAGCAAGGGCAGTGCAGGGTAGGAACTCCTACTGGAAAGTAAACAGAAAGCAGGTGAAGTGCACAGCGCCGCGGCAGTAGGGCTAGCGTTGACATGAAGGTGGCTGTGGTGGTGTGCAATGGACCATGAAGGTGGCTGTGGTGGTGGTGCAATGGACCATGAAGTCGGTCGCAGTGTCAGTTTAGTAGGCCATCATGGCGGTGCCGTAGGCCACGGAGGTGGCCGTCGTGGCGGTGCCGTGGGCATGGAGGTGGCCGTAGTGGCAGTGCCATAAGCCATGGATGTGGCCGAATTGGTGGTTCAAAAAGTTGTTGGCGTTGCCGTGACAATCAGAAATGTAGGAGCCATGGTGGTGGACCTCAGGGTCGGGGCCAAGATAGACCACAGAGTAACTGGAACCAGCAGCTGGGCTGGAACCAGGGAGGTGTAATAACGCATGGCAAGAAGGTCGAGGTGACCAGCTATCGTTAGAGAATGCCAAAGATAGTCAGTATAGGAGCAGACAAGCCAGTGTTGGAAAAAAAGAGAAGGAAATAAGGTCCAGAAAGCAGTGGGCATAGGCACTGAGTGGGATTCGAACCAAAGAGGTTCCGCAGAGAGAAGGAAAATTGGTTTGGATAAGATGTGTGAGGGATCATCTCTTAACATTTGAAAAGGGGAGATGATCGTCGTCGCAGTGAATGTGTGCGACAGCCCAGTTCGCGTGATCTTCGAACAACAGACCCTGAGGCAATGAAAGCCAAGGGAACTGAATGCCAAGGAGATTTTGCCGAACAGGCTAGAAGAGGATCGCGCAGATTTTCACGCGCCCCTTTAAGGACTAAAATGTGTGAAAGGTGCGCTGACTCTCTTGTAAAGCCTGGAATGCGCAAACTATCTGCCCAAGGTACTATTGGCGAGCCACAAACGGCGGTCGGGATTGAGAGGGGCAGGAGTAGGTCAAGGGTTGGAGTAATGCCTCCAGGGTGTTGCTGTTGTAGTGTGAACAACAGAAGTAGAACAATGGTAGGAGCAATGCCTACGGGCTGCTGTTGTGGTGATGGTGTGAGCAGTCATCTGTTACGGACAGCTACCGTGTAAATAATGTAGCTGGCCAGTTGTGTTATTGATTTTGATTGCCCAGTATAGGGCGGGGTTGAGTCTATGTTCATGTGTTATTTTTCTTTTTTGATTGATGTTTATCTGTCAATAGTGCTTTGTTCATTGCCTATTGTGGGGCAGGGTTGAGTACATGCTCACGTGTATGCTATTGTATAGCATGCTCACGTGTATGCTATTGTATGCTATTGATTTTTCTTACATGGTATTATTCCTCTCTTTACACACACACACACACGCGCGCGCGCGCACGCGCGCACGCACACACACACACACGCACACACACACACATACACACACACACACACACACACACACACACGCACACGTGTGTGCGTGTGTGTGTGTGTGTGTGTGTGTGTGTGTGTGTGTGTGTGTGTGTGTGTGTTGTCTACCTATCTATCTATCTAACTAATTACAACTCGTGCTGCGACGTACCGGAAATGGCAAATTGCAACTCAAGTTTTGCATAAAAGTACTGAAATAAGATAGCCCTTCTTTTATTGTTCATGAAGCTGGAAAAATAAACCACTGCGTGTTTGTGTTACATGATACATCTTAGGTTTAAAATTTACGCAAAGTAAGATATTGATACGTTACCTATTTTAATGTATAATCCTACATAGTAGACCTAATAAGCTCACACACACGTACACACAAAGTTCGGACGGTAATATTTGCACTCAAATCATGTTCGTACAAGACTTGGTTCGAAGAAAGAATTAGAGCCAACTTGTGAATATTGATGAGTCAATTCATAAATGTTACCCGGATGTAGAAACAGAATGTATAAAAGAAGAGTATAAAACATGTTTGTTGTCCTTGCATATTCTATTCATCCTCCAGTTTCTTGCAACAGAAAACCATTTGCCACCATCAAGTTCGCTATTGTTGTCGTTGTTGTTGTTGTTGTCGTGCCCTGGCTAAAAGACTCCAGGGATCATCCAAACAGTTCGCTATACTCTGGAAATTTTTCTGACAAAAATGAAAGGGTCTGGACAAAACTTCATACCGGAGAGATTAGTCACGAGTCTCTTTTTTGGCTGCTTTATGGCAAATGCAACTATGATTAGGAACTTAACAACATCAATAAAGTGTTCTCCACTCGAGTAAGCTAAATTTGCTTAGCATGTATTGTTACGGTAATAATACTCAAAAAATCAAATAGTTCTTTTATTGTTCCTGAACATGCGAGTATACGTCCCATCAAGACTCTTCTCCATCTGCTTTGTTAAGGTCCATGTTTCCGAGTTGTAGAGCAACACAGACTCGACAGTGGATATACAGAGACGAATCTTTAGTTCTTTTTTCAGGTTAGAAGCCCATATCATCTTCAGCTTGTGACATGCAGACCAAGCAAGGATGGCATTAAATGTCTCTTGGAAGCAGCACATGACTAACGAAGAGCTATATGGACACCTCCCTAAAGTTAGTGACAAGATAACAACACGTAGGCTTCGCCTAGCCGGTCACTGTATGCGACATCCAGCAGAAGTTGCTTCACAACTTGTACTGTGGCAGCCAACTGGGGGGAGAGCGAACAGGGGAAGGAAGACAACAGACTTCACTGATCTTCTCAACAGGGACACTGGCCTCGAAAACATCGATGAGATCAAGGCGACTATGTTAGACAGGAGCAAGTGGAAGGAGTACGTCACAGAGGCTCGATCGGGACATCGGCCAAACTGAACTAACTGAACTTTTATTGTTCATGAAGTTGGAACTGCAAAGTTCAGCCTCCCCCCCCCCCTACCCCCGCCCCCACGTTCCACCTTACCCCACCCCTGCCAGTAGCAGCACCAGTTCTTTAAGAGGAAGCACTCTACACATCCATTGGCTGTCAAATATCCCTTATTTCTGTCCACATAAGCACCTGTACCTAGAGAGATTAGGGCACTTTTTATGTGATCAGTAATCCGAGCGCACAACGAGGAATTCGGAATGTGTGCTAATTGAATATGGTTCTTTCTCCACATTGCTACAGAAAGCTTTATCTGCACTAAAGCCATATTGTTGTTTCTACAGAAACTCTTTCTTTTCTTTTTTTTTTTTTCTTCTTTACTCCGACATCAACGATGAAAGAAACAAAAACAAACCCGAACCCCCCAGGAGCTTATGATGCATTGGTGTCGGAGGATTTCAACTTTTAGATCGCTGGCCAGGGTGTTGGAAATGTGCTTTGGTTCTTCTCGCCCATGTGCGCGCAAGCACGCGTTCATGTGTGTGTGTGTGTGTGTGTGAGAGAGAGAGAGAGAGAGAGAGAGAGAGAGAGAGAGAGAGAAAGAGAGAGAGAATGTCTGTGTGCCTGTACGAGCGTGCGTGCGTGCGCACGCGCGCGCAAACGCGCCTCTGAGTGTGTATGTGTGTGTGTGTGTGTGTGTGTGTGTGTGTGTGTGTGTGTGTGTGTGTGTGTGTGTGTGTGTGTGTGCATGCGTGCGTGCGTGCGTGCGTGTGTGTGTGTGTGTGTGTGTGTGTGTGTGTGTGTGTGTGTGGTGTGGGGTGTGTGTGTGTGTGTGTGTGTGTGTGTGTGTGTGTGTGTGTGTGTGTGTGTGTGTGTGTACGTGCATGCGTGCGTGCCTGCGTGCGTGCGTGTGTGTGTGTGTGTGTGTGTGTGTGTGTGTGTGTGTGTGTGTGTGTGTGTGTGTGTGTGTGTGCATGCGTATGCGCGCGCGCGCGCTCGCGTGTGTGTGTGTTCACTTTCATTTATTCTTAATGCTGTCCTCAGATGATATCCTTGTTTTCCTACATTCTCACGAGAATTAGCAACATAATGAATAGAACACGACAGTTATAATCGATCACTATCGTATGACCTCTTCTTCTTCTTCTTCTTCTTCTTCTCTTCTTCTCTTCTACCTCCTCCTTCTCGTCCTCCTCCTCTTCCTCCACCTGCTCCTCCTCCTCCTCCTCCTCCTCCTCCTCCTTCTTCTTCTTCTTCTTCTTCTTCATCATCTTCACTTCTTCTTCTGCTTCTTCTTTTTCTTCTTCTTCCTTTCCTCTTCCTCCTCCTCCGCCTTCTTTTTCTTCTACTTCTTCTTCTTCTTCTTCTTCTGTCTGTCTGTCTATCTGTCTGTCTCTGTCTGTCAGTCTGACTCTCTTACACACACACACTTTTTTTTTATCCCTCCCAATCTCACTCTCTCTCTCTCTCTCTCTCTCTCTCTCTCTCTCTCTCTCTTTATTTATGTGTCGCTTACACACACCATACACACACACACGCGCGCGCGCGCGTGACATAGGAAGGAGGTGGCAGATCTCTCTCGAAGGGCGTTGACGTGAGAGGTTAACGTCGGGCAGCGCAGCCAATTTTCCAGCCAGTATGGGAGACAATGGATCTAGCCTGTGTCGCCGGCTCCAAGAGATGTGTGGGCTACTGGCGACGGAGAGTGACCTGACTGCCATAATCGTGGCCATGCAAACCGTGTTTTGAATCAACATGGCGGGCACTCCTCTAGAAGCTGGGCTGAAAAATTGCCCTCCCAGACGCAGTCAGTGAGGACCATTTAAGGGAATTATGCAGCGTCCCAGCGACGTCCGTCCTGCTACCTCTTTGAAGCGGCCTCAGGCGTCACAGGACCATTACCAGCCGAGCATGAAAAAGGCCGCCCGGTAGCCCTGAAGAGAGGGCTTTTGGGTGTGTAGGGAAGGGAAAGGTGAAGATTATCAACACCCACAGTCAGTTGCCCAACACCACAGAGTGGACAGCAGTTCACGAGGAACCTCAGCTAAGTGCTGGACACCAGTTCAGCAGGAAGAAAGAAAAGGACCTGGACTCCAGTCCAGGATGACAACCAGAACAAGAGAGGTCAACCCCTGTCCGAAGCCAAGCCCAAGGCTTCTGCCTGCGACTGGACAACCGGCCACCCAAACTTCGGTCTGGGGCATCATGTCCTTAAGAGCCTCAGGCCAATGGGATGTTAATCTCAATTCTTCAGGACTTCAGGAAACCGACTGGTTGTGGGGCCTTTTACCAGAGGCATTTTACATCACCAACGACTTTAGCCTGTAAAACTCGACCACGTGACTCCAGCTATGAGCAGACTGTCGACTCCACATGGTGAACCTCTGCCGAGAAGAAGGCTGCGTTGTGGAGAACTTGTCAATATAAGGGTATGGTTGATAAGGCGTTACTCTTACTGTCCACAGATTGAGTAATCATCTGCTCTGCGAGGAACAGCACCACTACGTCCTTCCAACGTCATAACATGGGAATACGTCGACATGAAGAACTTGTTGTTCAAGAATTCCACACAGAACAAGACAAGAGAGTAAATACGAAAAGAAGCAATCGGTCACAGTATATGCATAACCACAGATATACTTGGAATGCATGTCAGTTAACTTTTACGCGGTTCTTCATCTTGTCCTAAAGGGAAGAAAATATACTTTAATGTATTTCAGAACAGAAAGATGCTTTCACATGGGCCAGGATACAAAGTATGAAATGAGTAGGGTGTCACATTTCACGTACACTTTTATGCATGATTATATTCATGTCACTCTGGCCATTGATGACAAGATGGAAGAGAATCTTATCGCGCTCCGTTTTCACTTTAGACTATGTGTCAAACTCTTCTCTATGCTCATCTCTCTGTGGATCGGCCTGGGACCAGTCAAAGCTGTGAGTTCACTACGTCTCTCTTTCCAACTAAGAACTATGCATCGCGTTTTTGCTGCAAATGTTGTTTTGAGTGCCACCTTTGTGACTGATACCTCAAATGAGTATGGTATAAAGCAATAAGGGACTAGGTCGTAGATTTTCTATGGAATTCTAATCTTGTACAGCATTTGTGGACTTCTTGTACTTCTTGTTTGATATACACGTTCAAAAGACGATAATACATTTGACACAATGGCAATGCTTACTGAACACTTTATCTAAACACAAATGGAAAGATGCTTTCTAACTGTTTCAAAAACATTCAAAAAGCAAATTCAAACCAAAGCTACGAATTTCAAATTAAAGAGTGATGTATTTTAACCCATTCATAAATGGAATTCTTATAGTCCCCTGATAAACAAACAAATAAATAAGCAAAAACATATTAACGAACAGCATAATTCTAACGTAATCAAATAAATCACGTTATTATGATTAATTCCATGCATACGAGTGATCTGTTGCTTTGTCGAATTGACTGTATTTGCTTTGTTGCTGTTGTTGTTGTTGTTGTTGTTGTTGTTGTTGTTGTTGTTGCTTATTGAAATGAACATTGACCAAAAAGGTACACTTGTTTCGCAAGTCACGAATTTTGGTGTATCTGGTTAGAAACAAAAAATCTGCACGATTGTGTGATTCCAGTCTGTTCATTTATTGTGTGATTCCAGTCTGTGCATTTGACCCCATACCAAAATCAACTCCAACTAGGCAGGAAAACAGCAACGCAAAAAAAGCCATAATCGATTTGAAAAGGTTCAAACCTCGGACCTCTCAATCTTCCATCTGTGACGCTAACTCCTGGTGACACGCCGGCTGGTCTGCTTTGGTCTTTTTAATTTATAGATTCTATCATCCGACCCACGATGTGGTGGGCGTTGATAGCAGATAAGAGTTTAATTAATACAGCGAGTCGGCTGTGATGTTGCCTCTGTGTTATGTATCACACACACACACACACACACACACACACACACACACACACACACACACACACACACACACACACAATCCCGCCCCCTGGTTGCCTCCCGCTGCCTACCGCATCTGGCCCTTCCCCCATCCATCCCCACCCACGTTAAATATTCGGTGGCACCGTTTTACGCCCACCCACCCCCTTTCTGAAAACATCAGCGCGACCAGGAGAGATCTGCAGTATCCATTCACCAAAGAGTGTGACGACAAAGACGTCTGTTCTTAATCAAAGTAGCTGTTGCGTTTTGAAACAATGTCGGAGCTCAGCATACAGTTCAGCAACGGAACCAACCAGGACAAGCTGTTGCTTATTTTTCAGCAGAAACATTAAAGCCCATATAGGGGTATCTTTCAGTTGTTATCATTATCATTATTGTTACTACTACTACTACTACTACTACTGCTGCTGCTGCTGCTGCTGCTGCTGCTGCTGCTACTACTACTACTATCATTATTATTATTAAAATGGCAAATAGATGATTAGTGAATGAAAGAGGAAGAAGAGCAGGAGGACGAGAAGAAGGAAATCGAATTTGGTAATCCAGTTAACTATTGCTTTGCCTGTTACTCAGTTCATCTCTCTCTCTCTCTCTCTCTCTTCTCTCTCTCTCTCTCTCTCTCTCTCTCTCTCTCTCTCTCTCTCTCTCTGAGCGCTGATCTTGTGACTGGCATGGCAAATGTGCATGGAGTAATGAAATAACAGACTCAGTTGTATACTTTCAATGGAATTGTAATCTTGTGCCGCATTTCTGGACTTCTTGCAATTCTTAACAGACACAGACGTACAAAACATAATATCACATTTGACATCATAGTATTGCCTACTGCATATGTTATTCAGACGCAAATGGAAAGGTGTTTTCCAAATGTTTCAAAACATTCTAACAGCTGATTCAAACCAGTTCCACACAACGTCAAAATAAAGATTGATGGGTCCTAACTCAGTAAGGCAGAAACTTTTCATAGTCCCCTGATTTAAAAAAAAAGAAGAAAGTTTAAATAAGCAAGTTTGATTCTGGTGTTCTCCTGGGATGTATACATTATAATTCTTTTGTTACGAAATGAACCACTTCATCATGATTGGCTTTTTTGTTTGTTTCTTTCTTTCTTCTTATTTTAAGTCCAGGGATCTGCGGCTTTGTCATTTTTGATTGTGTTTGGTTCTGTTTTACTTCTCCACTGAACATGAACCGAAGAAGTGCTTTGTAAGTCAAAACGTTTAATGTATTTGTTATAACATAAAAAGTAATGCATAACTGTGTGATTCTAGTCTGCTTAACAGACCCCCCAGACCACACTCACCTACGATTAGAAACCTGACGAGGCAAAAAAAAAGCTACATAAAAAATCATAATGAGTCTGAAAAGTAAACAAGTGGGGTATTTTTGGCTCCCATAAGAAAACCTAACACAGAGTAACTTTTATTCAAGACTGGCACAGCCTTTTAAACTTGAATAAAGTCAGACAAATACATAGACGAACAATCTAATGGTGGGGGGAAAAAACAAGCGCAGGCCAACAACTGAACTGTTTTCATAGTAATGACTTGGCAAAGATTTGGACTTAAGGAGCGGGGGGGGGGGCTGAAGATGGAGAAACTGGGAACATGAAATTAAGAAAATATGTTACAGATATGAAAACTCTTCACTAACTGCATAAGGGAACCATCGCAATCCCTTTTGAAGTGAGATATATTTGTATTGCCTGCTCCGAGGCCTTTCGTCCACTGGGTCGGAACTCATCAGGGAGACACGGCTAGTTGTGTCTGCGCTCCTGGCGTCAACTAGAGACACACCACAGTCCATAATACTGTGGTGTTCTCACCACCAAGGGTGCAAAAAAGAATCCAATAGCACGCCCAAAAGCAGCCAGCGAAGAGTAGTAAATGAAACCAAACGAAAGTGTGGGGAGGAAAAACGTTGCTGAAAAAATAAAGACATTATGCAAATAGTATAAAATGTAGGGGACAATCTTTGAACCTACGCTTGAGGATCCACCCAAAGATGCAAGGGAAATCGAAAGACAAACACACAGACGGACAGAAACAAATACAAATAACCTCAATTTAATCAAAACAAAATCGGAAATGAAATGAGGCAGGGAACAGTAAACGATAAACAGTCAACAAGAGGGGTATTTTTTGCTCCCATAAGAAAACCTAACACAGAGTAACTTTTATTCAAGACTGGCACAGCCTTTTAAACTTGAATAAAGTCAGACAAATACATAGACGAACAATCTAATAGTAGGGGAAAAAAACAAGCGCAGGCCAACAACTGAACTGTCTTCATAGTAATGACTTGGCAAAGATTTGGACTTAAGGAGGAGGGGGGGGGGGGGGGGGGACTGAAGATGGAGAAACTGGGAACATGAAATTAAGAAAATATGTTACAGATATGAAAAACACTTCACTAACTGCATAAGGGAACCATCGCAATCCCTTTTGAAGTGAGATATATTTGTATTGCCTGCTCCAAGGCCTTTCGTCCACTGGGTCGGAACTCATCAGGGAGACACGGCTAGTTGTGTCTGCGCTCCTGGCGTCAACTAGAGACACACCACAGTCCATAATACTGTGGTGTTCTCACCACCAAGGGTGCAAAAAAGAATCCAATAGCACCCCAAAAGCAGCCAGCGAAGAGTAGTAAATGAAACCAAAGGAAAGTGTGGGGAGGAAAAACGTTGCTGAAAAACTAAAGACATTATGCAAATAGTATAAAATGTAGGGGACAATCTTTGAACCTACGCTTGAGGATCCACCCAAAGATGCAAGGGAGATCGAAAGACAAACACACAGACGGACAGAAACAAATACAAATAACCTCAATTTAATCAAAACAAAATCGGAAATGAAATGAGGCAGGGAACAGTAAACGATAAACAGTCAACAAGAGGGGTATTTTTTGCTCCCATAAGAAAACCTAACACAGAGTAACTTTTATTCAAGACTGGCACAGCCTTTTAAACTTGAATAAAGTCAGACAAATACATAGACGAACAATCTAATAGTAGGGGAAAAAAAACAAGCGCAGGCCAACAACTGAACTGTCTTCATAGTAATGACTTGGCAAAGATTTGGACTTAAGGAGGGGGGGGGGGGGCCTGAAGATGGAGAAACTGGGAACATGAAATTAAGAAAATATGTTACAGATATGAAAACTCTTCACTAACTGCATAAGGGAACCATCGCAATCCCTTTTGAAGTGAGATATATTTGTATTGCCTGCTCCAAGGCCTTTCGTCCACTGGGTCGGAACTCATCAGGGAGACACGGCTAGTTGTGTCTGCGCTCCTGGCGTCAACTAGAGACACACCACAGTCCATAATACTGTGGTGTTCTCGCCACCAAGGGTGCAAAAAAGAATCCAATAGCACCCCCAAAAGCAGCCAGCGAAGTGTAGTAAATGAAACCAAACGAAAGTGTGGGGAGGAAAAACGTTGCTGAAAAAAAAAGACATTATGCAAATAGTATAAAATGTAGGGGACAATCTTTGAACCTACGCTTGAGGATCCACCCAAAGATGCAAGATAGATCGAAAGACAAACACACAGACGGACAGAAACAAATAACCTCAATTTAATCAAAACAAAATCGGAAATGAAATGAGGCAGGGAACAGTAAACGATAAACAGTCAACAAGAGGGGTATTTTTTGCTCCCATAAGAAAACCTAACACAGAGTAACTTTTATTCAAGACTGGCATAGCCTTTTAAACTTGAATAAAGTCAGACAAATACATAGACGAACAATCTAATAGTGGGGGGAAAAAAACAAGCGCAGGCCAACAACTGAACTATCTTCATAGTAATGACTTGTAATGACTTAGGTTTTCTTATGGGAGCAAAAAATACCCCACTTGTTGACTGTTTATCGTTTACTGTTCCCTGCCTCATTTCATTTCCGAGTCTGAAAAGGTTCAAACCTCAGAGCTCTTGATCTTCAATATGTGACACTCACTGGAGCTGGTCTGCTTTGGGCTTTATATTTTTAGACACTCTTATCTGACGCAACAAGTGGTGGGCGTTAATAGCGGGAAGCGAGAAATACGACACGTCGGCTGCTAGCTCTGTGATGTTGCTTCTGTGTCATATATCAAGGAAAGAAAATAAACCGATCCAACCCCCATGGTCGGCTTTCTCTGTCTACCACATCTGCCCCCCCCCCCCCCCCATCTACCCCCTCCCCCCCCCCCCCGCCCCCCTTTTCCCACCATGCTAAACATTCGGCGGTTTCGTTTTACCCCATTCTTGAAAACATCAGCACCACCAGGTTAGATCTGCAATATCCGTTCACCAAAGAGTGTGATGACAAAGACATACGCTCAAAAGCAAAGTAGTATTGCGTTTTGAAACACTGTCCAAGCCCAGGGTGCAGTTCAACAAAGGGAT
>CM065729.1:62365653-62373153 GCA_033310375.1 Conus canariensis
CACCTTTGGTTGGTTTTTTGAAAACTCAACAAACTTACTACGGTATTGCACACCAGCCTTTTTCTGGGATAGCATTCTTCTTAAAACAGAAAAGGCAGAGGAGTCAAATTACCACTTTCCGCGGTCACTGAGGAGAAACAATCAGGTTTCGAAATATCGGTATCTGACCAGGAGTTATATGTTAGTGAGTTTCCTCCCCATTGGAGATTGTCTCCCCCTTGGAGACTATAAGCTTGCTGAAGGCTCATTTTGAGAAGCATTTATTATTCCCCATCCACCCACTCAAGCACATACTGTTAGTTAGGCAGAATTATCTACCACTGCAGATATGAATGCTTATTCTCCCCTATTTCTTCAATCTAAGACATAAGAGCTAGCTTTGTATATGAATATATATAATATATATATATATATATATATATATATATATATATATCATTAGTCGTTTCTAGTCTGTGAAGAAATATTGACGTCACAATAAGTAGACTGTGCAATGAAAAAATAAATGAATAAGGAAATAAACAGATAGATAAACAAATAGATTGATGAATAGATAAATAAAATGAATGGGGAAAATTTAAACAAAGATAGAAACTAAAATGCCCGTGAATTGTTAGGTAAACTAGTTTGAAGTACACAGAAAAAAGAACAATTAATAACACTAAAGAAGATGGTGATACTGACATGTTACATGTTAAGTTTCCCACACAGGATAGGTCCCAACAGCGTAGTATAATCTATTTCAATAGAATGTTGATAGAAAAAAAAAAAGAGGTAAAGCAGACAGAGGCTGTAGGGATTGATAGATGCCCAATCAGCAGTGTCATCCATCAGATGAAATACAGATTACCGCGCACCTGCCCCATCAGTCACACAATGAAAAAAAAAATAGGAGTGTGGTCTCAGCTGCAGCTCATACACACACAACGCACGCACTCACTCACACACGCACGCACACACATACACACTCACACACACACACACACACACACACACACACACACACACACACACACACACACACACTGACGAACATTTGCTAGCTGTTAGGGTGGACCATAATAACAAATGTCAGTTACAAGTCGAATTTTCATCATCAAAACGCAGAATGCCCGTTTGATTTACATTTATGGGACTCAACGCTGTATGTGGTATCAATATCTGTTCTGCGTGTTAGGAAACGTGGAGACTCCACATCAATACATGAACACATTGAAACTTAAAAGAAGTAATCATTGAATAATGCACTTCTCCCTTTTCAGACGATGGTATGTGTCAAACAGAAGTCTAGAACCGTGTTTGGTAAAGGCATTCATAGATACATTAACTGATAAAATAAAATGAAATAATAAAATTACAGCAAGAGCGAAAAAAAAAAAAAAACGAAAAAAATTGCAACGCCGACTTCATAAAAAGTAACAGTGATGAAGCTATGCATTTGCGAGTAACTATCTTTGAGAGGCTAAATACAAGCATGTTGAATTTTCCAAGCATGATAAACAACAACTGCACAGTTGTTGTTTTTTATACTGGCAAAGAAAAAGAGCGGAGACAAGTAGACAGACACATGGACAGCAGCAGCTGAAGAACGGATAGATAGCTGTAGTCACAATCACATATCAGATAGAAAGATAGCTCGATTAAGAACGCCACATTATTCGGACTCCTAAGGACAGGTAGTGCTACGTCGTCACCAACGAGAAAAGATTTAGCGTCACAAACAGAACGACAGAAGAGAAGAAAAGGGGGGAAGCAAAAGGAAATCCTCAGGCAGAATCCTAATGATATCTACCTTCCGTTGACTGGAGACTGGGATAAACGTTAAACACAAAAGAGGTTGGCGTACACACCACACACACACACACACACACACACACACACACACACACACATACACACACACACACACACACACTAGCTCAGCTCAGCTCAGTGTCATAGATATAATGAATATGTCACTTAAACCTGTAAAATAAATCACATTTTATGTATGGAAATAGGAGGGGGTAGAAGCAAACTCTTAGTGTTAGAGTACTTGAGTTTGTTTTTTTTTTTTTTTTTGTTTGTTTGTTTTTTTTAAACCACTGGTGACAAACTCTCTAATGTTAGTCACATGCTCGTTATGTCAGAAGTCAGGTGTGTCAGGATTACCACTGTCAGACTTCTCGCTAGCGCTACGTTGATACCCAGCCAGTCAGACAGAAATCCTCATTGCAACTAGCAACTAATGTTTACAAGATTTATAAAGAAATACTTGTTATAGGGTTACACGTAATTACTCTTGTTTAAATACAAACATATTAACCAGGTCCTTACGGACTCAAATACTTTTTTTAAGTAGACCTCAAACAAAAATCTTTTTCAGCGATCAAAATTCCCGTGTTCTCCCAGACCTTCATGCAGTTTGAATTTCTGTGTTTGGGCTTTAACAAACCACAAAGCTTGCACAATCAATGCGATCTCTCGTCGACGTCTGAAATATAAACTGTGCCGTTCTCAGTTGAAAAAACAAACAAACAAACAAACAGTAAACAATGCGCCCCTAGTCTCTCTCTGGGGAAGAAGTTCCTGAAACTAAAAAAAAAAAAAAAAATGGCTGGATAAATCATCTTGTTTACAACAATTTCGAACATATTTTCATCTCTAGAAATACAAATGTACTTTATTGCTCTTTTCATGCTTTTCATCGCATCTTACCAGGAGGTTTGCAAAGCCAGTCGTGGCCTTTATGTCTTTCACTGACACCTCTGGCATCATAACACAAAATGATTGGGTTATCGGCTGTGGGATGGTCAGTTGCCTCGGAGCACAGATTGGTCAGCGATTTCGTGGAGGCATTGGCGAATACGCATGCATAAAGCAGAGACTGGTCAGCGACTTCGTGGAGCCGTTGGCGAATACGCATGCATAAAGCAGAGACTGGTCGGCGACTTCGTGGAGGCATTGGCGAATACGCATGCATAAAGCAGAGACTGGTCGGTGACTTCGTGGAGGCGTCGGCGAATACGCATGCATAAAGCAGAGACTGGTCGGTGACTTCGTGGAGCCGTCGGCGAATACGCATGCATAAAGCAGAGACTGGTCAGCGAGTGGAGGCGTTGGCGAATACGCATGCAGAAAGCAGAGACTGGTCAGCGACTTCGTAGAGGCATGGGCGAATACGCATGCATAAAGCAGAGACTGGTCGGTGACTTCGTGGGGGCGTTGGCGAATACGCATGCAGAAAGCAGAGACTGGTCGGTGACTTCGTGGGGGCGTTGGCGAATACGCATGCAGAAAGCAGAGACTGGTCGGTGACTTCGTGGGGGCGTTGGCGAATACGCATGCAGAAAGCAGATTGGTCGGCGACTTCGTGGAGCCGTTGGCGAATACGCATGCATAAAGCAGAGACTGGTCGGCGACTTCGTGGAGCCGTTGGCGAATACGCATGCATAAAGCAGAGACTGGTCGGTGACTTCGTGGAGGCGTTGGCGAATACGCATGCATAAAGCAGAGACTGGTCGGCGACTTCGTGGAGCCGTTGGCGAATACGCATGCATAAAGCAGAGACTGGTCGGCGACTTCGTGGAGCCGTTGGCGAATACGCATGCATAAAGCAGAGACTGGTCGGTGACTTCGTGGGGGCGTTGGTGAATATTTGCCAACGCCTCCACGAGGTCGCCGGCTAGTCTGTGCTCTGAGACAACTGACCACCCTACAGGCGATAAACCAATCACTTTGTGCGTTTAGTTCGCTACATTCAATGCATGCAAGCTGCGCTGTTTCCGTGACAAGGTGGGCCACGGCACACGAGGGTAAACAAGACTTTGAGCAGTTCTTTTTTTTTCAAAATCTTCCATATTCAAGCTGTTGTCCGTCGACCGCTTTATATACCACCATCACACATCCAATGGTCAGGAATCTGGGCACAGTACCTGACAGCTACATTCTAAGTGACTGTGTGCGCACGCGTGTTTATTTTGCACTCTCTCTCTCTCTCTCTCTCTCTCTCTCTCTCTCTCTCTCTCTCTCTCTCTATACATATATATATATATATATATATATATACATATATATATATATATATGTGTGTGTGTGTGTGTGTGTGTGTGTGTGTTGTGTGTGTGGTGTGAACGTTCTGTCCGTCTGTCTATTTACTGCATATGCTTTCTGTCATGAAAGCTAGATTTTTTTTCCCTTGGGCTGTTTCGATGGTAACAAAGGTCATGTAGCGTAAACTGAAATAACGGGGACATTTGCCTGAGACCAAATTCGCGTGACTGTGTTGGCCGCCAGTCAAATACTGAAAAGGTCAACACGAGGCAGAAAAAAGAGACAACAGACTTCTGTTCCAGGGGAGAGACACGCCGATATCTTTTTAAAATAACGGATCAGTGCACGAATGAAACGTCAGTGTCAGTCACATTGCAGACACACAATAGCTGTTTTCAAACTGACAAAACAAAAACATTTCCGTTCACAATCGTATAAAAATGCACTTTTAACTCCAAGGTTGATGTGTCAAAGATTCCAATTGAAATTTGTATATCCTGTGAGATAGCATCAAAATGATTTATGTGCCTTCGGTTTGAAGCAAGAAAACGTTGTACTTGCTACATAAGATGGCGAACTGGTTGGTTGATCATGCATCTAGGCTACATCGACGCAACCGACCATCCAAGTCCTTTTCTGTGCAGATGAGAACAGATCTCTTTGTGAATAAGGGGTCGTCAGAGAGCCTGTCACTTCACATGCTACTACCTTCAGCAGTGGGCAAGCATTCTGTTTATTACACACACACGCGCGCGCGCGCGCGCGCACGCACAGAGAGAGAGAGAGAGAGAGAGAGAGAGAGAGAGAGAGAGAGAGAGAGAGAGACGGAGACAGAGACAGACAGACAGAGAGAAGTATGCAAGAGATGCAGCAGCCACAGCCGCAGTAGAAGTAGCAGGGACAGCAACAGCAGCAACTGCACCAGATATAAGTAATTGTGAGAGAAGTAAGAGAACGAATAGCAGCATTAACAGCAGACGCACCAACTTGCCGAGTAATTATCATTATTGATGGACAGCACTGTGTCCATTCTTTACCACAACAGATTATGGTGCTTCCTACGTTCCTACCCTCCATTCACCTTTTTACCAAGTAAGTCCTCTCTCCCTTACTCCTTTCTCCTTCCCCTTCTCTCTCTCTCTCTCTCTCTCTCTCTCTCTCTCTCTCATTCCCCTCCATCACGTAAACACTCGCGATCTCCTCAACTTTCACTATCTCCCGATCTAGCTCCCATCCATTTCATGCCCAGTCCAAGCCAAAACCCTTGCAACAAAGCAAGCCCTGTGACTCAGAGCGAGCGCCTCGTCTACCAATCGACCAGCCTCATTAACGCCATGTAAAACTAGCCGTTCTGTCATTGGCCCATTTCGCCAGCGGCGGGAAGCCGAAACCAGCCGATAATGCACCCATCAGCTCGTCACCTTGGCACCGCCAGTTTCACGGGTCAGCCCCTCGCTAAGGTGACGGCCGGCCGATTCTGGGAGCAAGAAAGGGAGACGGATGATGGTGGGCAGGGAGTTATTCTTAACAGCCCTGATGTGTTTGTGGGAAAGTAGATGCTCACACTTCCTTTAGGAAGTGCAGAAGCTGGACGGGAAGGGGAGTGGAGGGGGGGGGGGGGTTGGGGGTAGGTGGGGAATTGGGTGGTGGTGGTAGTGGTGGTGGTGGAGGCGACATACATTCCTTGACCAAACACAATGTGAATTAAACGCATAGGGCTAAATTCATGACAAGGATGAAAAGTCTGTTGGCTGTGGATGTGAAAAGTGGGAGGAAGGAAGGTGGGGCTATATAGAAGAGATTGATGGGGGAGGGTTGTATTTTCATTCTTTTTTTTTACCCATTTTTAAGCTCTCATCATTTCTTTCCAGGATAACAAAAAGTGTGAAACTGTAAACAAAAATCGTCAAGAACGTGTTGTATCTTTCTGCCCCTGCCCCTCTCTGCAAGCCAGTCTGTGTAGGTGTCTGAACGTCTATCTGGCTGTCTGTCTGTCTGTTGGTCAGTCTGCCTCTCTCTCTCTCTCTCTCTCTCTCTCTCTCTCTCTCTCTCTCTCTCTCTCAGATATCCATCCCACACTCACACACACTCCGTCATCTACACTCAACACACAGTCTGTCTTTATACACAATACATGTGTATTCATGAACGCACGCTCGTGCTTGCACACACACACACACACACACACACACACACACACACACACACACACACACACGCACACGCACCGGACACTGGCAGATACAGCTTTGTCTGTCTGTCTGTCTGTCTGTCTGTCTGTCTGTCTGTCTCCTCTCTCTCTCACACACACACACACACACACACACACACACACACACACACACACACACACACATACTCTCTCTCCCTCTCTCTCCCCCTCTCTCTATCTCCCCTCTCTCTCTCTCTATGACACAACCCCACACACACACACGCACATACACACATACACACATACATATACACACAATATCTTAGTCAAACCAAACATTATTCACACCGTTATGCGAAAGGACAGATACATGACCAACGCACCTAGCGTCAAAGGCTTTAATCTCACAGACTGGGATCAGTTCTACTGTCCTCACTCAGGGTCCAGCTGTCTAATTCATGAATACGAATGAAATTGTGGACGGGTATTTAAAGTATTTAACGTCTTCTTGGTAAAAAAAAAAAAGAAGACTTTTTCATTTTGGGTCGCTAATGAAATTGCTGGACCGAAAGTCCATGGTCTTAATAGGAATCAGCTTGTCATTAAATATTGAATTTCAGGATGCGTGCTGGGACCATTTATGTGATTATGGAGATGACAGAGAGATTCCATGAAATCCCGCTCTGACTGGATTTATATACAAAGAGATGAGGAGTGACTGATTTGAGCAGGGTGCGAGATATGCAACACGTGCACACAAACACATTCGGTCGCTCTCTCTCTCTCTCTCTCTCTCTCTCTCTCTCACACACACACACACACACACACACTCACACTCACACACACACACACACACACACACACACACACACACACACAACATGTTTTGTTTTCATTGCTGTTTGCAATCAATTATTATTAATCGCAACTGCTTGTTTTTACGCTTTCAGACTACGGGTTTCTTAGTATTGTTATTCAGGTTCTTATTGCAATCCTGAGGATTTGTTAATCTGACATGACCGATTACAGTCCGCTTGAAACAAAGAAAACAAAACAAACTGAAATTGTGTCACAATTAATTCAAACTTGTCGCCTTTATTTGGTTCGTGCCGGATGCGATAGCGCAGTGGCAACAACATTGGACTCTCAATTTGGACAGCCTGGGTTCAAATCCCCACAGCACATAATCTTGACTGAAGTCTTGAGTGAGATTCCTTTCTCAGGTGCACAACATTATATACCTGCATGGAAGCACACCAGCTTTATAACCCATAACAGCTGTTTCCCTGTTTCCCTTAAAATTAAGTGTTATCGTT
>CM065729.1:62378153-62390653 GCA_033310375.1 Conus canariensis
TCCTGGGACTGTTTATGTGATTATGAATACGGTACGGATTCTAGACAATCAGAAATTTACTACTGGATTTGCGTACACACAGATGAGGAGCGACTGATACAAGTATGGTGTGAGTCTTATTACATTCGCCTGTTATTCCTCTGTCGTGGTCGATACTGGCTAAGCACATCAGGGGACTGAGGAACAGTGGGTGCAGAGCGGCTGACTGTGGCTGATCAAATGAAGTCATCAAACCATTAATAGATAAACCGTGATAAAATGGTTAATAGGTAAACGATGAAGCCAAAGCATTGGTGATAAACAGTAAAATAGGCATCCACACACGCAAGCACATAACCACACATATCACACACAGACACACATTTACAACACACACACATGCACGCACGCACACACACACACGCACACACACACACACACACACACACACACACACACACACACACACACACGCACGCACGCACGCACGCACACACACACACACACACACACACACACACACACACACACACACACACACACACACGCCAACACACGCGCGCGTGCGCGCGTTAATGTCCATTTTCTCTGTTCCCAAAGCATGATTTCAAGCAAAACAAACTGTTCTATTTTCACAGCGTTCTGTGTCTCAGCAGTGCGCATCTTGCGCATGTTTGATTTTCGAGCCAAAAGGTCATGGATTTTTGCAGGATAAAACAGGTTATTGCAAAATCTTTCATTTAAGCACCAAACAGTTTGTGCCAAAACATCATTTCTGTGAATGTTTCCTTCTTGCTGTAATATGTTTTCCCAAACACTGAAAACAAATTGTGCTAAGACAGAAAACCTGTTGGCATTGTGATTTCACAAGAAAATTAGCAGTACAAGTACGCATACTGTTTTGGCACACACACGCACACACACACACACACACACACACACACGCGCGCGCGCGCGCGCGCGCATGCACACGTGCACATGCACAAGCACACACACACACACACACACACACACACACACACTCACACACACACACACACGCATACAAGCACACATACGCATACACACACACACACACACACACACACACACACACACACACACACACACACACACACACACACACACCCCAGAACACAACATGACTACCCCACCCACAACCCCCATCACCACCTTCCCCAAACCCACCCCCCCCCCCCCCCCCCCCCCAGCCATCCCAGACATTCGTTCAACTCGAACATAAAGATTCCCATCCCTAATCTCCACTCCCCTCCCACCCCAGCCAAACCAAGCAAGCCTGTTCATCTCACGTTTCCAGCCTTGTCCCCGCTGCTTCCAGCCCGACTGGAATGCCGGCTGCAGCCTGACAAAGAGGACACCTCCTCCCATTGCCACCGACCCACAAATTAGATTTGCATTCAGGTTTACGGCGCTCGCTGCCCTTAACCGGCCCGCTAATGGCCCTGGCTGCACGGGCATAGAGAGAGGAAACATTTAATGCAATGTACATAGAGTGCTGGAGGGTATAGGACCACTGTTGCATACAGTTAGGGTGAGAGTAGTGTGCCAACTGTTTGATTGTAATATGACGACATTAGCTTGGTTTGGGTGTGTTTGTCTCTGGCCATAAGCTTACACATTTCAGATAAAATGGGTTATATATTAACTGTTTGCACAAACTCTCTCTCTCTCTCTCTCTCTCTCTCTCTCTCTCTCTCTCTCTCTCTCTGTGTGTGTGTGTGTGTGTGTGTGTGTGTGTGTGTGTGTGTGTGTGTGTGTTGTGTGTGTGTGCGTGTGTGTGTGTCCAAAATAGCTAGTGATATGTGATGTAGACTCAGACACTGCAAAGAACGTTATGGTGTTTTTTTTTGTCTTTGACCATGGGTTTAGATTATAAAAAAAAAGTAAAGATGTCTACTGTCTACATTGCATTTTTCCCATTCAAACAGTTAATCGTGTGTAGTGTGCACCCAAACAGACCTGATGACAATAGGAAGAAATAAAACAAACCATAAAACCCCTGAAAATAACTAGTCTAACAGTTTAGTCTATATTGCGAACTGAATCAGTCGTTCAGTGCACAGGCCAATATTTATTACATATGTTATTGAAATGTAGAAGAAGTTGCCGAATTTGTTAACCATTGTCTGAGTCATATTTTGCTATCATCCAGTGTCTGAACAAAATTAGCAAAGAACAAATTGGCGGTGGGCAAGACAGGAGGCAGTTTCCACAAAGATCTTTTTTAATAAATCACGTTGACAGATTCAAGTTGAAGGGTTTTGTCCCCTGTTGATAAACAAAATTAAAGAAATACTGAAATGTCTTACCATACGCAGACAACACAACCTAAAGCATATTAATGGGTTAAGAATATATGCTTAACTCATTAATATAGATATATAGAGAGATAGATATATAGGTAGATAGATATAGATATAGATAAATCTACCTGTTCAGTCTATCTATCTGTCTATCTATCGATCTACTGGCTGATCAATCAGTCTATCTCTATCTATCGATCTCTTTAACTAGTTATCTATCTATATATCTGTAGATGAATTAATACACACACACACTCACGCCACACACACACACACACACACACACACACACACACACACACACACACACACACACACACACACACACAGAGGGGAGGGGGAGAGAGAGAGGGGGGGGAGAGAGAGAGATTGTGGTTTTGTGAGCTTTGCGGCCTGTGAAAGACTTTTTTGAACAGGCAGAAAGGAAAACTTAGAAATATAAAAAAAAACTACAACCTTTAAAAACTTGCGTTTATTTTTCAACAATTTTTTTTCTAAAAACGCAGCTTCTTCTGGTCAGGGCACGTGGGATATCATAATGAGTATTGTGATATAGTACTGTAGTATTCTGTGAAATAAGATCAGTTAGAATCCTAAGAGTCAGAATGTAAAACGACAAAGACTGGAAGTGGGAATACAGTACAATAAAAGTGAAATTTAATTAAATCTAAAAGGACATGACAACAACAAGAAACACATACACACACACACATACACACACACATACACACACACACGCGCGCGCGCGCGCGCGCGCACTGAGAAGGAGAGGGGAGAGGGGGGATGGAGGGAGGGAGCAAGAGAAGGAGTGAGACAAAGGAAAAGATGGTCGAAGGGAGAAGGAGAGACAGACAGACAGACAGATAGTCAGACAGACAGTACAGACAGAGAGAAATAGAGTGTGTGTGTGTGTGTGTGTGTGTGTGTGTGTGTGTGTGTGTGTGTGTGTGTGTGTGAGTGTGTGCGTGCGTGCGTGCGTGCGTGCTGGTGTGTGTGTGTGTGTGTGTGTGTGTGTGTGTGTGTGTGTGTGTGTGTGTGTGTGTGTGTGTGTCCAAAGCTGTAGATTTCAAGTTGGAAGTGGTTAAAAAAAAAACTCAGCCACACCAGAACCATTATTTCTCATTTCATACTCTTATTAAAAGGGTACCGTAGCCAGTATCCTGTGATGCAGACCACTCAACCCTGCTCTAAGCGCTGTGCCGATCAGAAGATAATGTACATAAATTGAATTTCCCCCAAAACTGTTGGGCCAGGTGCTCTAGGGAGTCCAGGGAATGGGGAGGAGTAGGGAAGAATAGGGAGGGGTGAAGGGGCATTATAAAAGGGAGGCCTACTGTTAAAGGACCTGGTGGAGTCGTCGTGTGAAATTGATTGGAAATAACTTGATTGGAAAGTGTTGTTCTGTTATCCTTCTTCTCAACCATTCCGCGACCCCGCCTTTTGCCCCTCTCCCATCTGATTGACGTTGTTATCTGATGTTGGGGGGGGGGGAGGGGGTTGTTGAATGATGGCTTGAATAACTGGTCGATTCAGTGTATTGAAAACCAGAGGAACTCATATGAGACATCATTTTTGAACAAAACGTGATATAACATTATTCGTTGGCTTTGCTTGTTTCTTTGTTTGTTTGTTTCTTTGTTTGAATGACTGGTTCTTCTTCTTTTCCTCCTGAGCTCCCCCTTCGCCTCTCCATGCCCTTTAATAGCCATCGACTTTATCATTCCCTTATTTCCTTCCTTCATCTTCCGTGTCTACTGGGGAAAAAAAAACCCCTGCCCTCCCCTTTACTTTTCTTGTTTGTTGGTTGGTTTGCGTGTTTGTTTTGTCTTTATCATTACCCTCCTTTCTCCTTCTCCTCCTCCTTCTTCTTCTTCTTCTTCTTCTGTCACAGATATTTTTCTTCTCTTGTCAGTAGAAAGGGACAAACCTGCATCAGTGAGGACAAAGTGACACAAAAGCGTTCCCCAGTTCCTTTCATCAGCTCTTCAGACGATCAGATGTATGGATGAGGCTTCTGGTTTCCCTTGCACAGAAATAGCACACTATTGAGAGACAGACAGACAGACAGACAGTTCCTTTCATCAGCTCTTCAGACGATCAGATGTATGGATGGGCTTTGGTTTCCCTTGCACAGAAATAGCACACTATTGAGAGACAGACAGACAGACGAACAGTTTCCTTTCATCAGCTCTTCAGACGTCAGATGTATGGATGAGCTTCTGGTTTCCTTGCACAGAAATATGCACACTATTGAGAGACAGACAGACAGACATCAGTTCCTTTCATCAGCTCTTCAGACGATCAGATGTTTGGATGAGGCTTCTGGTTTCCCTTGCACAGAAATAGCACACTATTGAGAGACAGACAGACAGACATGACATTTCCTTTCATTCTCTCTTCGACGATCAGATGTATGGATGAGGCTCTGGTTTCCCTTGCACAGAAATAGCACACTATTAGAGACAGACAACGTCAACAGTTCCTTTCATCAGCTCTTCAACGATCAGATGTATGGATGAGGCTTCTGGTTTCCTTCAAGATAGCACACTATTGAAGACAGAAGAATACAGACGTTCCTTTCATCAGCTCTTCACGTCAGATTATGGAGAGCTCTGGTTCCCTTGCACAGAATAGCACACATTGAAGACAGACGACAGACAGACAGTTCCTTTCATCAGCTCTTTCATGACGATCAGATGTATGATGAGGCTTCTGGTTTCCTTGCACAGAATAGCACACTATTGAGAGACAGACAGACAGACAGACAGTTCCTTTCATCAGCTCTTCAGACGATCAGATGTATGGATGAGGCTTCTGGTTTCCCTTGCACAGAATAGCACACTATTGAGAGACAGACAGACGACAGACAGTTCCTTTCATCAGCTCTTCAGACGATCAATGTATGGATGAGGCTTCTGGTTTCCCTTGCACAGAAATAGCACACTATTGAGAGACAGACAGACAGACAGACAGTTCCTTTCATCAGCTCTTCAGACGATCAGATGTATGGATGAGGCTTCTGGTTTCCCTTGCACAGAAATAGCACACTATTGAGAGACAGACAGACAGACAGACAGTTCCTTTCATCAGCTCTTCAGACGATCAGATGTATGGATGAGGCTTCTGGTTTCCCTTGCACAGAAATAGCACACTATTGAGAGACAGACAGACAGACAGACAGTTCCTTTCATCAGCTCTTCAGACGATCAGATGTATGGATGAGGCTTCTGGTTTCCCTTGCACAGAAATAGCACACTATTGAGAGACAGACAGACAGACAGACAGTTCCTTTCATCAGCTCTTCAGACGATCAGATGTATGGATCAGGCTTCTGGTTTCCCTTGCACAGAAATAGCACACTATTGAGAGACAGACAGACAGACAGACAGTTCCTTTCATCAGCTCTTCAGACGATCAGATGTATGGATGAGGCTTCTGGTTTCCGTTGCACAGACATAGCACACTATTGAGAGACAGACAGACAGACAGACAGTTCCTTTCATCAGCTCTTCAGACGATCAGATGTATGGATGAGGCTTCTGGTTTCCCTTGCACAGAAATAGCACACTATTGAGAGACAGACAGACAGACAGACAGTTCCTTTCATCAGCTCTTCAGACGATCAGATGTATGGATGAGGCTTCTGGTTTCCCTTGCACAGAAATAGCACACTATTGAGAGACAGACAGACAGACAGACAGTTCCTTTCATCAGCTCTTCAGACGATCAGATGTATGGATGAGGCTTCTGGTTTCCCTTGCACAGAAATAGCACACTATTGAGAGACAGACAGACAGACAGACAGTTCCTTTCATCAGCTCTTCAGACGATCAGATGTATGGATGAGGCTTCTGGTTTCCCTTGCACAGAAATAGCACACTATTGAGAGACAGACAGACAGACAGACAGTTCCTTTCATCAGCTCTTCAGACGATCAGATGTATGGATGAGGCTTCTGGTTTCCGTTGCACAGAAATAGCACACTATTGAGAGACAGACAGACAGACAGACAGTTCCTTTCATCAGCTCTTCAGACGATCAGATGTATGGATGAGGCTTCTGGTTTCCGTTGCACAGAAATAGCACACTATTGAGAGACAGACAGACAGACAGACAGTTCCTTTCATCAGCTCTTCAGACGATCAGATGTATGGATGAGGCTTCTGGTTTCCCTTGCACAGAAATAGCACACTATTGAGAGACAGACAGACAGACAGACAGTTCCTTTCATCAGCTCTTCAGACGATCAGATGTATGGATGAGGCTTCTGGTTTCCCTTGCACAGAAATAGCACACTATTGAGAGACAGACAGACAGTTCCTTTCATCAGCTCTTCAGACGATCAGATGTATGGATGAGGCTTCTGGTTTCCCTTGCACAGAAATAGCACACTATTGAGAGACAGACAGACAGACAGACAGTTCCTTTCATCAGCTCTTCAGACGATCAGATGTATGGATCAGGCTTCTGGTTTCCCTTGCACAGAAATAGCACACTATTGAGAGACAGACAGACAGACAGACAGTTCCTTTCATCAGCTCTTCAGACGATCAGATGTATGGATGAGGCTTCTGGTTTCCGTTGCACAGAAATAGCACACTATTGAGAGACAGACAGACAGACAGACAGTTCCTTTCATCAGCTCTTCAGACGATCAGATGTATGGATGAGGCTTCTGGTTTCCCTTGCACAGAAATAGCACACTATTGAGAGACAGACAGACAGACAGACAGTTCCTTTCATCAGCTCTTCAGACGATCAGATGTATGGATGAGGCTTCTGGTTTCCGTTGCACAGAAATAGCACACTATTGAGAGACAGACAGACAGACAGACAGTTCCTTTCATCAGCTCTTCAGACGATCAGATGTATGGATGAGGCTTCTGGTTTCCGTTGCACAGAAATAGCATACTATTGAGAGACAGACAGACAGACAGACAGTTAGACAGACAGTCAGACAGACAGACAGACAGACAAACAGACAGGCAGACAGTTGGACCGAGAGAGTGAGAGACAGAGAGACAGAGACAGAGAAAGAGAACAAGCACATGAGAGTGTATGTGCTTCTTGCGCTCGTGTGCGTGTGTGTGTGAGTGAATGTGTGTGTGTGTGTGTGTGTGTGTGTGTGTGTGTTGCGTGCGTGCGTGCGTGCGTGCGTGCGTGCGTGCGTGCGTGTGTGTGTGTGTGCGTGCATGAGTTCGTGTGTGTGTGTGTGTGTGTGTGTGTGTGTGTGTGTGTGTGTGTGTGTGTGTGGAAGAGAGAGAGAGAGACAGACAGACAGACAGACAGACAGACAGACAGACAGACAGACAAACCGACAGACAGAGAAGCAGCTGTTTCAAAATTATCATGTGGAAGGAAACGATGACTGGTTCAGAGACCTCTCTGTCGTCTTTTTGGTGCTCATCAGCTAAACAGAGGTTATTCTATTGGATGTTTTCTTGAAACTATAGACTGGATAGTTTTTCTTCGGCTCTTTCCTACCTGTTTACGTGTAGACGCGTTCAACACACACACACACACACACACACACACACACACACACACACACACACACACACACAGAGTAAGGGTGAGAGGAAAGACAGCACAACACAACTACCCGCCATCATCTCAAGATCGCCTACAACCACCCGCTATCCATCCCAGAACCTTGCACCGCCTCATGCCTGAACTTCCATCCTCTTCCCCACTCCCCTCCCACCCCAGCCAAACCAAGCAAGCCTGTTCATCTCACGTTTCCAGCTTTGTCCCCGGCTGCTTCCAGCCCGACTGGAATGCCGGCTGCAGCCTGACAAAGAGGACACCTCCTCCCATTGCCACCGACCCACAAATTAGATTTGCATTCAGGTTTACGGCGCTCGCTGCCCTTAACCGGCCCGCTAATGGCCCTGGCTGCACGGGCGTAGAGAGAGGAACATTTTTGATTCAATGTATATAGAGTAGTGGTGGGTCTAGGCCCGTTGATGTATATGACTAGGGGTGAGAACAGTGCGCCAATAATTTGCTTTGATTGTGGGTATATTTTGTCAGCATGGCTTCAGATTGGTTTGGTTTGTTTTTTTTTTGGTCTCTGGACATAAGCTCTGATCTGGCAGCGCAATATGTCTGATATAACAGGGATTAATATAACAGGGACGTATATCAATTGTTTGCGTATTGCCTTTGGATGTTTTCATTTCTTGCAAATGGCCGATCGTTTGTGGTGTACACTCAGACACTGCTCATGAACGTTATTGTGTTTTGTCTTTGACTATACATTCAGATAAAAAGGACTAAGTCAACCATCTGCATTCATCCTCTGTCTTTTCTCTCTCTGTCTCTGTCTGTCTCTCTCTTTCTCTTTCTCTCTTTCTCTCTCTCTGTCTCTTTCTTTCTTGCTTTCTCTCTCTCTCTCTCTCTCTCTCTCTCTCTCTCTCTCTCTCCTCCCTCCCTCTCTCTCTCTCTCTCAAACACAAATGAGTAACAAGGCAAAAATAAGTGCAGGCGAACAATTCGTCTGTGATTACAATAATGATTTTGTGAAGAGTCAAAGAAACGTGTGTTGGGGGAGGGGGGGTGGATGTGGGGGTTAAAGAAAGAAAATGTGGAAAAAGAGATTAGTTTGCTAGATTTGAAATACTAAATTCTTCACTGGCAGCAAAGCAGGAGAGGAAAACGTCAACCCTGATCTTTTTCCCCCTGCATAAATATCAGAATATAAAAACTGGAATGCATTTTTAATGTAAAATGAAAATATCAAACGACTTTAAATTTCACACACACACACACACACACACACACACACACACACACACACACACACAGAACAACAACTAGTACTACTACTACTACTATTACTACTGCTACTACTACTACCACTACTACACAGAAGCAATACAATGATAAAAAAAACAGTTACAATAACGAGAATAATCATAACGAGAAGAACACACAACACACACACACACACGCACGCACGCACGCACGCCCACGCACGCACGCACGCACACACTTGTTATCATTGTTATGCTTATTGTAGTAATAGTAGTAGTAGCAGCAGCAGTAGTAGCAGTAGTAGTAGCAGAAGCAGTAGGTGTAGTACTAGTGGTAGTTGTAGTGGTAGTGGTGGTAATAGTGTAACCAGTGTCAACAGATCTCCAACTGCCGCCACCATCCCCTGTCCATACTGCGACAGGTCTTTCCGGGCGCAGATCGGCCTGACCAGCCATCTACGCACTCACCCCGATCCCAGGATGACTAGGTGGTCTTCGTCGTCTCGACGGACTGTTACGGATGGTATGGGCGTGTCTGCAGGTGTTTGACTGTCTGACTCTCACTCAGAAATTACGGACGCATGCACGACTTTTCAAATGCACATACACACACCCACTCACCCGAACATTGACAGCCAGGCAACAGAACAACACTTCCATTTGTTTTTTATGCTGCCCGAGCCATCAGACAAACATATATAATATAAATACAAAATCATTGATGGGTCGGCACGCCAACCATTAGGCGTACACACAAAATATATCTATATGTATCTTTCGTTGGCGCTGCTGGTTCCAACGACGACGATGACGACGACGACAGCGATGAAGACGTCGCGACGACGTAGAGGACGAAACGACGACGATGACGACCACAGCGTCAAGTCAAGTCCGACACAGGACTCAAAAAACTTCAAGCTGTGGCTCAAAAAAACACTAACACACTCGCGGCGTCTCTGCCGACAAGGTGACAGTCTCGCACAGGAGCTGTGGCTCACACACAAACACAACACAGCGACGGTCTGGCCAACAGGTCGCTGGTTCAACTCGGGAGCGGCGCTCTGGCTTGGCAGCAGCGGCGTCTCCAGCCCACTGGCTCAACCGGTAGTCGGTCCCGAGCGCAGTGGCAGGTAGGGTGATTGTCGGCACTCAGGCCGACCTCTCCACGCCGACACAGGGCGGAGAACAGGGGCGTAGTCTCAGCTACGGCCCTGACCCTCAAACAATGGCAGCCAGTCCCCCTCAGTCCAGGGAACGTTTCAACCTGGGGGAAACGGATTAACCACCTTGATTATCATGGCTACTATTCATTACAATCACGACTACATTCATATTCATTAGCCACATCCTATTTCACTCGAACTTGAGCATATTCTTTCTTCAACATTACAACATTCCCTTTTCCGGAATCATAACACTACAACATTCCCTTTCCGGAATCATAACATAACATTCTCTTTTCCGGAATCATAACACTACAACATTCCCTTTCCGGAACCATAACACTACAACATTCCCTTTTCCGGAATCATAACACTACAACATTCCCTTTTCCGGAATCATAACACTACACAGGAAAGGATTTCCATATAAACCTTTCATAATCTAGTTTTCCAAATTGGGGAAAAGATTTCCATCCAGACCCTCTTCAATAAACCATGAATACAATTCATTACACACAATTAATGATTACTTTCATCACACACAATTAATGATTACTTTTCATATGACTATAAATGTCTTTCGTCAATTCACAAAATGTTCATTTCTTTTCTTGTAACACAAGAATGTTCATTTCATTTCATATAATCACCAGATTTTTTAAAAGGTTTCTTTTCAAAACAATTCATCTACTTCAATATATGTAAGGCAAAGATTTCCACAACACTCTTGTCCACCAACACACAATTATTGTTGTATCAAGAGTGAGTTAAATACTCATCCACATCAAAAATAAAAATCATTAAAAAGTCTATGTCGCTCACTCTGGGAGCTTATTATCCATTGCATCAAAATTCTCCATCTTCTTGCAAACCACATTAGAATAAACACCCTTTTTTCATCATGAAGTTCCATACTAGTTAAGTCACAGAATAAACAAAATCTTTTTTTTTTCTGAAGACCACTTCCTTTAACACACTTCATCTATGCTTTCCGACAGTATTTTGTTTTGTTACCCTATCAAGTCATAGGATAACAGAACACAACAAATACTTTTTTTTTAAAGCAAACCATCACAAGTGCGCTGAGGAAGTTTCAGTCGCTCCTAAACGGCAATACGGTTTCGGTTTGCTAATAAATAAACATTCAATAATAAATACCTGACTGCCACCAAAAATCAGCCGAGTCTCTCTTCGGCCGTCTGTGTTGTTGCGTTGCCGGAATCACTGCAGAGACTGCCTAACCGGTTCAACTCACCCGGCTTTTAACAGTGCGCCGGTGAGTAGCAGTCAGCTGAATTGTTCAACCGGCTTCCGGACAACTACCTTCCGGTAAGCACGGTTGTATGAAAGTTGTGACCGGACGGAACACGATCCGTCACACGGACAAACAAACAACAGTGGTAATAGTAGTAATGGTATTATAGCTGTAGTGATAGTAGTAGTATACTAGTGGTAGCAAGAGCAGCAGTAGTTTATAGTAGTAGTAGTAGTGGTGATATGGTTATGGTAATATATTTGTAGTAGTAGTAGTAGCAGTAGTGGTGTGGTGGTGGTGGTGGTGGTGGTAGTAGCAGTAGTTGTTGTTGCTGTTGTTGTTGTTGCTGTTGTTCTTGTTCTTGTTTTTGTTGCTGTTTTGTTGTTGTTGTTGTTGCTGTTGTTGTTCTTCTTCTTCTATATCTAGTAGTAGTAGTAGTAGTAGTAGTAGTAGTAGTAGTAGTAGTAGCAGCAGCAGCAGCAGCAACACAAGGTGTGTGTGGTGTGTGTGTGTTGTTGGGTGTTTGTGTGTGTGTGTGTGTGTGTGTGTGGTGTGTGTGTGTGTGTGACGTTATTTCTCACCTCATTTTCTCGTTAAACGGGCACAGTGGTCCGTGTCCCTGGAAGCAGGCTAAATAGCTAACCAGCCCTATCCTACAGCTGGAGTTGTTCAGATGATGAGGCACTTCAACTGGATTTTCCCCCTGGGGTCTGGTGAACGGGGAGTGGGAGGATGCATGAGGTGGGGCAGAATACCAGGGAGGAACGACAAAGGGGTAGGGAGGAGGAGGAGGGTAATTTTGGGAGTCGCCTTATGGGGTTAATTCGGAATCTCTTGTCAGACGGCGATTATTCTGTCGGCTGAATTGTCCAGAACTTAAGTCTCAAACAGTCATGAACGTGACTCTCTCTCTCTCTCTCTCTCTCTCTCTCTCTCTCTCTCTCTCTCTCTCTCTCTCTCTCTCTTCTGCACTTAAGCCTGCGCATGCAGAGAGAGAGAGAGAGAGAGGGAGAGAGAGAGAGAG
>CM065729.1:62408153-62418153 GCA_033310375.1 Conus canariensis
TAAATATTATTGCATCTGAAATGGATCAAAATGATCTTTTGTTGTTGGCGGTTCTAGCATGCTTTTTTGTTCGGCTTCTGTATTTAGTGGTTGAGATTTTTTGGACTGCTTTGGTTTTTGCTGGCGTTGTTTATATATTTTATAAACGTAATAACCACCCCCAGCAGCAATGACGCCAAAAATGAAAACTGTTTTAAATTCAATATCCCATGACGACTTTGGTGTTGTTGTAGGTCTTGAATTAACTTGTGTATTTACAGCTGGCATTGAAACAACTGGCTGTGGCAACACTGTTGGCGTTGGCGGTGTTATGTTTTCATTATGTGATTGTAACTCTAATTTTCTTTTTTTGTTCCACTCTGCTAATTTTTTCCCTGCTGCAACACGCCCAGGATGAGAAGGCTTTTTACTGGTCACTTTCTCCATCAGTATTTTCTGATTCTCTGGCTCGGTCATTTTTAAGGGAAATAAAATCTATATGATTAAAAGTAATTAATCCCATGATTACTGGAGATAACAATGTTCCAAATCTGTAATATAGATCACATCCTAGAGACTCTAATGACTTTGTTAAACTGGATCCTGTGTTAAATCATACATAAAATCTTGTTCAGAATCAATGGGAGCAAATCTACTGACTAGTTTAGTGTACAAACTAAGAACTGTTTGCCCAACGCTTTTTACCATTCTTGACCCTAATTGCGCTTCATACCTGTTGTGATACTTTACAATGTCTTGTGGCGACATCTGTTGTATCTGTTCTATGCTGAATTCATTTCCAAGGTACTGTTTTGTTTTTCCACATGCTGCCAAAGAATACAGCCTTTCCTTTTTGGGCATAATAGCTTGGTCATCAACTTGATCATTTGTAATCATAAGTTCAGGAAGGTTTAGTAGATCGTCGCTGTTCATGTTTTTTATTAATTATGATTATTTTATTTTTTAAAAATGAGCACCGAAAAAACTGTTGCCAACCTCGTATACCATTCTGCTGTTATTGGAGGTCTAAGTGTAGGATACACAATGCTTGGTAAAAGCTTGTTAAGAATAAAACCAGCAGATCTTGGCAAGCTAGATTTTGAAGACTCAGCAAAGTTGATTGCTGTCATTACAGCTTCATTTGCTACGAAAGATTTTCTAGTTAAGCAAGGAATAATTCCAGAAAATATAAATATGTAAAAAAATACATTTATAAAAAATGGCTTCACTCGTAATGATGATAGGCGGCGCAGTGGTCAACGCGCTTGCTTTCAGCGGAAGTAATTACGCGTTTAGTAAACTACAAAATAACGATGAGAGAAAAAGACATAACAGAGCTATGGAGCAACTAGCCGCTGCACAAGACACCTATGAAAAGCAAAGAATGGAGCAGTTAGATTTTATTAACGACAGACTTAAACAACAGGGACATGCAGCTTACACATTTAAAGATGTTGACCAGGCAATAAAAGAATATTTTCTAGTAACAGGCCAACAAGTTGAAACATTGCCCCCACCAAAATTCAGCGATTACTATCAACCATCAGAAAAACAAAAGATGCAAGAAATATTGTTTATTGTCTTTGGTATGACCGTTGTGTATTTTGTTGCACATAATATTGGCTGAATAAAAATGAACAAGATCTATTATTCGCCAAAAGGATATTGGAAGAGAATCACTGCAATTAAAAAGTTAAGCCAAGCAGCGGGTGTCAGTGAACAAACAGCAAAGGAATGGTTATCTAAACAAGCGATTTGGCAAATTTATCTACCAGCGCCTAAAAAACTACAGAGACCACACTTTGTGAATATAACACCAAACGACACCCATCAAATGGATCTTCTATATTTACCCCATGATACGATTAGACGAAAAAGATTTAAGTATGCACTTACAGTCATTGATATAGCTTCAAGATACAAAGATGCGGAACCATTAACACAAAAGAGTGCTTCTGCTGTTGCTGTTGCTATACAGCTGATATACCAACGAGGACCCTTAACTTATCCTCGCATGATTCAAGTCGATGACGGAAAAGAATTTAAAGGTCAAGTGAATCAATTATTGTTAAAACATAGAGTTACCATTAAAAGAGGCATTCCGGGTGTTCACAGATCACAGGGTTTGGTTGAAAACTTTAACAAACAGTTATCTGAAAGACTTTTCTCCTACCAGTATCACAGAGAGCTGATTGACAATTCTCGCAACACAGAATGGGTAAAAAGACTGCCCTCAGTTTTGCGCGCAATGAATAATGAAGAATTTAAAGGGCTAAAACCAGTACAAGCAATCAAAACCAAACGAATAAATGTTGTTGAAGAGTCTTCATCCAGCAAACTATTACCATTTGGTTTAAAAGTGAGATACCTTTATTCACCGGGAGAAGCGGAAGGGGACACTCGCATCAGGGCAACAGATCCAGTTTGGAGTGTTGATCCATATGAGATAAAAAAAAATTGTGAAAATGAATCCGCCCGTGTATTATTTACGAGAAACTGACACAACAAAACGACCAGCCCCCCGAAGATCTTTTGTGAAGGAAGAACTGCAGATAATCCCGCCAGACACAGTTCCAGTCGCTTAGTTAATTTAGGCAAATACATTTGAGTTTAAAATGGAAGCTCAAAAGAAAAAAGAGTTTTCAAAATTAATACGTCAATTATCTGCTTATAATATTATTATCAAAAAAATATTTAAGAACATTGACAATCTTATGCCAGACAATCGCTTACTACCCCAATCCCTAGATTCTGATATTTTGATATGGAAAAATCAAAATCTTGAAATGATAAAAAAAATTGAAGCACATTTAGCAGTAATGAATGAGAATAATAATGATTTGGCTATACTGGATAATGATATAGTTGAGCTTCTGATAACACTTGACCAAACAGAAACTCCATGAAGACATATGATTATACTAATCTCCAGTGCCCAATTGCATATGAAAACTCTGGATTAACAAATACTCGTTTAGTGTTTGTTCTATCTAATGACTTCTTTGTTACAACAGTTGTGTTAATCTCATGTAGATTAGATCGTAGTTTGTAATTGTCATGATGAAAAGTCTTTTTATTGAACAATGCTTCTTTGTAGTTGTCATGTGATATGCTTGATTGCACAACACTACGAGATATTCCCTTTGCTTTTTTGACAACTTTTTTTTGGCTTGAAAGACTGTACATTTTCGACCTTAAACCAATAAACTCCTTGATCACACCTCCAGATAATTCATCCTTCATCTTACCTAAAACCTTCTTATTAATAACTGAATGCAAAGGTGAATCTTTAGGGTAATCAGATGTGTCGTACCATCCAGCATGCTCTTTTGCTACTTCTAATTCCATGTCTTTGTAAAAATCTTCAGTAGGGATGTCGATTACAAAGGAATCTGTATCTGTGTACAGAACTCTGGACTCTGGATACAAGGGTTTAAAGTAGTCATAAAGAAATTCTAACATCAAAAGCTTCGACAGCTCTAAAACAGTAAACCCAATAAAAACAGGTTTGTCCAATTTGACTTTCTTTTTTTTCATCATTATTCCAAAAAGCTGATCATGAAATCTTCTGAAGTCTTGATAATTTGGTTTTGAAGTCAACTTAATTGCATCGTTTTCTCTAGTGACCAATCTGACATCTTTGCGCTTGTGCGGATTTTCCATAGTCTTTCCAAAACAGCTGTTGTTCATCAACTTGAAAAAGTCTTTTTCTGAAGCATCTGCGGATTTAGTTCTGAGATCAGTGTTCTTCATGATGTATGGTTTCATGAACTGTTCTTGATCAAATGCAATTATACGATGAACTGCTGTTAACTTTAAACCATGTCTTAAATAAAATTGGAGAAGTCTGTAATGACAGACATAATTTTTTTTGTCACGAAGATTAGGCACAAGTTTAGGCGGTTCTGTCATTGACACTTTTAGGGTTTCTGCCGCTAATGGATAGTCATTATGGTAATCATGAAGTTCATGAGGATATTCTAAATCAACTTCTAGAATAAAGCCCCGTTGTTGATCAGCTTCTAGACTCTGAAGCCATTTTAAAAACTTTTGAATGTCTTTTACACCTCCTGTGTACATTTTAAAGTTACGTAATGGAAGTGATTGACTCATAGCCCAACCATACAGATTGTTTGCATCTAAATACATAAGATAGTTAGAAGTTTTACTTGGATCATAGTCATCCAGGTATTTGTTGTTTGCTTTACGGTAATGGTGAGACGCCATACTAATTCCTCCACGCAATCCGTTTTCAATCATCTGAAGCATTGGTAGGTCAGACAACAGGTCAATCTGTACACCAGTAAATTTTAAGAATGCGTCCCAACTCATCCCAGGCGCAGAAATATAATGCGCAGGATCTAGACTATAATGTTTCATGCAGGTCTTTCTGTAATTTTCAAAGATATCCGCCAACAAACAGGTATCCGCCATTAAATAGGAATCATGATAGTCTCCCATTGTTTTAGAGTCTAATTTTTGCCACGCTTCTTGAGCATAAGAATAATCAGAATCACTATGTCCTTTCCTCTAAGACTACTAAAGAACGCACCTTTAGGCGGAAGGGCTGTCTCTTCAAACCTTTCCCAGCTGTTCATGTACTCATAAGGATAAACGCCCTTTCTAATCACCGTTGGGTCAAAATATTCTTCCGTTATTGGGCAGGACTTTAAGGACATAGCCAGTGACTCTAATGATCCCATCAGGTGTTGCATAGAGTCATAAAAAGATAAATTATTTAAAGTAAAACACATGTACTTTTCTGATGACTGCGCAATGCATGACACCCTAAAGGCGCTAGTTACTGCTTGCAATATAAGATGAGAGTCGTAACCTCGCAAGTTATGAAAGAATATAGGCAGCTTCCAAGTTTTAGGTTCAAACTTTAGTTGAAGATTGCATTTACTATGTGCTGCTCCTCTAAACTTTCCACTAATGTGATCATGGTCTCTTACTGTTGGGTTTTCTGGTGTTAGCTCTAAACCACAAATCCAACAGTGAGTGGCTGATTCATACTGTTCTTGGTCTTCGGGCGTCATCATGATTTCAGATAAATTCAGATTATTAGAACAAGCATTACGCACTTGCTGCATGCGCTGTAAAAATCTACTAGCCGCATTAGGTCCTCTATATAATTCTGGCTCTGAATGGGCGCCATCCGACCTGACAATGATGAAAGCAAACGAACAAATCTGATGATTACTCATTAAAACTGTTTTTGGAAGTTTCTGCGGGGTTGGCCCTTCATAAGGAACAATGAGTGACTCAAAATCTGCGTAAACAACATATGGAGTATTTTGCAGTTTTTTCCAGTTCTTAAAACAAACTTTACTGCCTTCTCTGGGCATAATTAGTTCTGTATTACAGTCAACTGGGCTAATACAATGTTTCTTATGTTCACTCGCGGCTTGAACAGATGGAATTCTTGTTAAACATTTTCTGCAGAATTCTTGTTTGCCATGATCTGTTGTAGTATGCGCCAATAATCTACTCATTGTTCGTATCAATGTGTAGTGCGGTAGCCCTGCCAGTGAAGACATCAGGAGTAAGTCTACATGATTTTTGTCTGGTTCACCAATCGACGGACTATTCTTAGACACTCTGATAGGCACCAAATTTGTTTCCTCAGACCATGTGTATACGTTAACAGTTATTGGGTGATTCTGTTCTTCAAACTGATCAATTTTGTCTAAGCTAACAGGAAAGGATATTCCACTGAAATTAAGATCATTGATGTAAGGTTGATAGTTAGATACTCTCTCTGCGTTTTTGCGGAGTACATGCAGCCTTGCAAGAACACACCACATAAAACATTTGTTGTCTGAATTCTTTATGTTCAGAACTGCTCTTTTTGCAACCAATGCTGGGGGCAGTGGAATGTAAGACTTGCCTACAATTGGCTCATACTTAGCCTGTCTTAATCTGATGTCTAGGACTTCACCCTCTGACCAACCAGAGCCTCTCATTTTAGCTGCTTCAGAGGCTTCATTAAACTGTGTAAGAAGTTGATCTGCCCAACCGGGTGTTAAGTCATTATAAGAAAAAATAGTCTGCTGTTTAGTTGAGACCCAGACTTCTAGATTTTCTTCGTTTATTGTTATATAGTCGATTAAAACAACTAACCTTACTTTAACTGGAGGGTTTATTGTTAGTTTACTTGGAACTTGAGAAATAGCATGTACAACGCTTGCCTGCACGTTTGTCGGATCAATAACTTCTAAAACGACCTCATTTAAAGCTTTTGACAAACGCTCTTCCTCGAGCATTGCTTCAAACAATTCGTCCGGGTCTTCATATATCTTAGCCATGTTGAGTTTCTTTTCTAACTCAAAATATTTATTTAAATTAAAAAAAAAAAACTTAGTCAGAATCAATATCAACGGTCTTTTTGTGCTTGGACTCGTAAACTAAAGTATAAACGCCCTTTGGTGTTGTTAATGTGATCTGTTTAGAACAGAGTTTAATGTCTCGTTTACTTTTTTTAAACATTCCTTTTTTATCTGGTCGGTGTCTGGCTGTTGAGAAAAAGTTGCCCTTGCCTTTCTTTGAAGATCAAACTTTTGTCTTTTGTAGTCCTCAAAATCAGCCTGTAGGCGACTAAATTCTTCATCCGTGATGTTCGAGTCGGCAAGTGCTTTATCAATTATCAGTTTGAAGGAACTAAGTTTAGCTGTTATTAGCTGAACCATAGCTGTGTGCTTTTGGAGTTTAGCTTTTATTTTTTTGCTGACAGCACTTACAGCCAATGAACACAGGCCAAGAGTTAAAGACAAACCGCCAAGAGGTAAAGCTGCCGGTGCACCTACGCCTGTTGCTAAGAGACCTACACTTGTTCCTGCTGATAGAGCACTAGTGATCGATGCTCCAGTATTAACATATGTAACAGCATTAAAGACAGCAGAATACCTTCGTTTGGTTTTACTGTATTTTGAAAGGTCCTGCTCTAGTTGGGTTTGCATTTGTGTTATGTTTGTTAATCTGAAAGTTTTTATGTCTACAGCAACAGAGTTGCCTACTATCTCTTCTTTGGGCACTTTTGGATAAACCTGAACAGACATGCTTTTTTTTAAAATAAAAATAATTTAGTATTGGATATCTTTTAATCTGTTATCTTGAATATTCAGCTGCGCATCATATATTAAAAACAAATGTACATTAAGTGGTTTATCACTCTCTTTTTCTTTATCAATTTGAATGTTTATTACGTCTTTAACTGTTCTCCCACTCCCATGCAACTGATTATCCTCTGTTGACCTTAGGTCAATCCATAAACCGTATTTCGTTGTTAAATATTCATCAAGTCTAACACTGTGAAGGTGTAGATCTTTAGACACAAGGTCTACTGTTGGACTTCTAGACCTCCCGCCTCCAAACAATTTTCTTATTTCATCAAAATGATGATAAGGTTTAAGCCCACTACCGTAGACTTGGTTAGGACTACCCTCAATTGAACATTGTACTTTCGTTATTTTAGGATTGATAAACTTTTCACTTTGTCTTTGGTATGGTTCTTTATCATCTTCACACAGCAATAAAATACCTTTAAGTGATCGTGCTGTGGCGCTAAAACTAAAATTCCATATAGTGTCTGCCCTGCTTTTAGGATATTTTGAATGATGAATCACTCTTTCGTAATATATTGCTAATTTTGACTGATATTGTTGCTCAATCAGCCTTGCTAAGTTAGGGTTGCTAACAATGTCAAACTCTAACGAGATGTCGAAAATGCTGTACTTGGAATTAGTGTCTGTAGATTTAATGACACGTTTGTATTCATTAAAAGTTAGTTCATATGACAATCTGTCTTTTAATGCTCCTTGAAAGTATGGCGCATGCGCTTTTAACAACTCAAAATCCAAGGGTATAGAAAAGCGATTTCCAAACGCATAACTTACAGCTTCAGCCTTGTTACTATCTTTAGCATCTTCGGCGTCTATTCTGTGTTTTAGTGCTTCGTTATTTTCGATTCCTTGAAACGCAAGATCGGCCCTTTCATTCGCGGTTAGCCATAGATCAGAATAGATTAGAAATATGTCTGCATTGTGTAAAGAAAATATTTCTTGCCCCTCAAGTTTTATAGAAATTTTCTTAACGATTGCCCGTCCCAGATTCTGTACAACTGTCCTGTTTGCGTCTGTTGCTGAATCAAGTTCTATTTTGAAAGTAAGTCGGGCAGAGCCTGGTACAATCACTTCATCTGCTCCTAGGTCTGGAAATTTAACAGTAAGAATTTGATCTGAATCAATAGTAGATGGATTATTTGGAACAATAATATTCTGTTTATTTCCCTTCACGCCAAAGGGCTCTTTCAGTCTTCTATGCGGGTCAAGAATTGAGCCATATGCTTGTGACATTTTTTTATAAAACAAAAATAAAAAGTTAATTATTTTTAAAACATGGCAGGCATTGAAGATTATGATGTTTTTGATCCTGGAGACGACATGAGTGAAATGACACCTTTGACACATCCATTGCGCTCATTGCGACATGAATTAACAGAAAGTAAGGTCAGATCATTTTATCAAAGTTTAGGTCAAGAACCTCCCGAATTTATAGACCCTAATGATTTTGAAACAAAAGATGACCATTTGTTTGTGAGAAACGACGAAGGACAACTTGTTCAGCTTACAACTAAACCAGATCCGTCAAAGTTTTTAAAAAAGAGTACAATTAGACAAAGGCTCAGTGTGAGCGAACAAAATCGCCTTGGCATTACTAAACCAAAATTAGATAGGGAAGCAGTTGCTAAACTTCAAAACACACTACAAGAACTCCCAACAGATAACCAAATACAAAACATGGAACTTAAAGATTTAAGCCCAACAGCAGACGAAATAATACAAGCAGAAACCAGTTTTTCAGAAGAAACAGCATTAAAAACTATCCATGATCCGCCGCTACCTATGCGAGAAATAGTGGCCCTTGATCATGCATTGAGAAGCATCAGAGGTGAATTAACAAACAATTTAGCAAAACTGGGTGAACTAGATGAGCATATAAAAAGAGAAAAAGAAAAACTAGTTGAGGCTGATGACCACAACTTAGGACCTGGTGTTAAAGAAAGAATAACACAAAGACTAAAAGATCTTGAACAAGAGAGATCAGCAAGACTAGAAGTGTTGTCTAATAACCGAGAACAATTACGAACTCAAGTGAGCAGAATAAGAGAAACTATCCAAAGAATTTTATATGAAGACACAACGTTAGCAGAACGAATAAGAACACTGTTTAGAGAGCAAGGTGTCACATTAGCAAGTGTTATAACAGCCTTAGGATTTGCAATAAGTACACTGGTGGTGGCTATTACAGGTAATGGTGGGGGAGCAGTGCCACCAGGACCACCATCAGATAAATCATGGGTAAAAAAACAACTTGATCATCTTGCAAGTTTATTAAAAAAAATTAGCCAGTAAAGCAATAGACTCTTTGCCTGGTATAATAGGGGGGATCGTTAGCTGGCTTTTGTCTGCCGCAAGTAAAGTAGTTGGCTTTATGGCTGAGCACTTATGGACATTAGTTGTCTTAATAGTTGGGTTACTTTATAGTAAGATAAAGACCAAGTAATCCTAGGGCAGTTAATCCAATAACAAGTGCCGTCTTTTCATATTCATGGGGGTCGCTTTTATTCACCATGGGATTGGTTGGGGTTTTGGGGTGATTGGTGGGACTTCTTTTTTTATTGCTATTGCTGGCTTAGAATATATGTCGTTTTTTCCGACCTTCTCTTCTTTACCAGCCACAAGGATTTCATTATTATAGTTTATTATTGTTCCTATCTGAAGTCTGAGGTCAGAAGGCAGCATGTATAAACCAGTGCCAACAGCAAAGTCTACTTTCGATCTTGCGTATTGCAAAACATTTTGGTACCTTTTAATACTTGAAGGCAAATCAATTGCAGAATTAATAGAATCCTCTAAATTTGCTAAATACTGTTTTTGGGCGTCAAAGCCAGTAGAAGGATCAATTATGTTTGATCTCGTTTGTGCTTGCGAACCTAGCAAACACCAAACATAAGTACGAA
>CM065729.1:62423153-62425653 GCA_033310375.1 Conus canariensis
AATTCATCGTCCAGATTCTACTAAACTTCAAGAAATATTGAGAGTTATTCCTGATTTTCTGCTGATAATGTGTAAATTATAACACTCCCTCCTATCTGAACCCTTCAACAGCACTTACATGTGAGTTAATGAAGCTTATAGTTTAGTGTCTATTTTGACTGCCGATACCTTTCATTCAATGCCTATCTTGCGCTGAAGTGGATGAAGATGAGTGATTGCTCGTTGATTTTCTTTGTCCTGAGCGTTTTGCATCTTGCCTGAAGAAGACCTAAGGGTCGAAACGCGTCGTGTTTTGTCTTGTGATTCATTTGTCTATGGGTTTTTTTGTTTTGTTTTGTTTTTTTGGTGGTGCACAATAACTAACATTCAAAATTTGTTTAGATTTCGGCCTGCAGTGGCCTCACTTTGCAACTAGATCTAACTATATCGATACCTTGTTACCAGATGTTGTACATTCATAAATCCTATGTAAATGCTACATTTTTCTGCTTCATGCACGATAAATGTCTGATCGTTATAGTTTGTTGAGAATCACACGCACACACACAAAATGTAAATGAGTCGCATTCTATTTAACAGTGCACATGGAAATCATAATATTAAAAAAAAAATTCAGCGGACTGCTGCTTAGTCACATTTTGCGTTGTAACAGGGCCTGCAGATAAGACAAGACAGTGATGCGTCTGGGAGATTGTATGTCTGGCGACAACAATGTGATAGTGAGGAGAAAAAAATAGCCATGATAAAAAGTAAGCAGCAACACCTTCCACCCCACTCTTCGTTTCTTCTGAAATCCTAAACAAACAAACCTGAAACTAAACTTCTTTTTTTTTCAAAAGAGGAGGAAGTTTCATTTTTCATAGCGGATTAAATATCAGCCCCTGTGGATATAGGGGGAAATAATACTTTCGATTAAGCGCTGCTTCACACTACCCATCACCCCAACCAACCCCCACCCCTATCATCACTTCCTCTCCACTTCACATTTTCTTCACTCAGTCTTCCTCTCTGACCAGCCTCCTATCCGCCCCCCCCCCCCCCTCCCCCCATCCCCTCGAACTGCCAGCCTCTCCTTTTGCTACCCCCTTTTCTCACTTCCGTCGTTGCACTTTTGCCTTCCCAATTCAACACTTGTGATATGGAGCGTGGTAGAGAGGGGCAACTGTGCTCGTAAACTTGCTGATGCACATGTAGTGTATGCACACATGCAAACACGTGTGTGTGCGAGAGCACTCATGCGCGAGCGCGCACGCGGGCGTGCGTGTGTGTGTGTGTGTGCGTGCGTGTGTGCGTGTGTGCGTGCGTACGTGCGTGCGTGCGTGTTGTGTGTGTGTGTGTGTGTGTGTGTGTGTGTGTGTGTGTGTGTGTGTGTGTGTGTGTGTAGCCTTTGCCTTTATTCCTAAGCGAGTGCTGTAAACATATGCATACAATGACTGGCTACACATGACATTAAAATTGTAAACTGAAACGTGATTCAGACTAAAAGATAAGGTAATGAGAAAGAGAGAGAGAGAGAGAGAGAGAGAGAGAGAGAGACAGAGAGACAGACAGACAGACAGACAGACAGACAGACAGACAGACAGACAGATGAACGGAGGAATGGGGAAATGAAGTGGGGAGGAAGGTGAGAAAAGGAAGAAAGAAATGGAAGAAAAAAAAGAAGTGGTGGTGTAAAAAATGAAGGTGGGGTGGGTGAATGGGGGAGGGGACACGGCAAAAAAAAAAGAGGGAGGCAGGAGATTGGGGGGCGGGGCGGGGGGGAGGGAACAGCACAGGGTTAAGGTCATGGTCAGCTGTGGCATTCTGGGGAAGATCATGGCTTCGTCCCGGTGATGGGGCAGAAGACCCAAGCATGACCACCTGCATTTGAACTCCCAAAGAGAAAGACGGTCGTGGTGGTAGTGTGTTCTGTCATGTCTGTAACTCGGACAGTTTCTGCACTGGGTTTGTGAGTATGTTATTTTCTCTTTTTTTTATCATACATTGTTGGTTTTCGTGTTTGTTGATATCATAATTGTTTCAGCGTGAACATGAAAAGAAAAGGCTGCTGGAGAACTGGCCACTGCATGCAGACTGGCTGAGCCACCTTGATCGACTTCACGTCTTCCACACAGACTGACTGTTCATGTCAATTTGGGAACCACAGCCCTGGAACTGTTGTCTGGCACTGTCTAGGGTACAGCCTGCTACATACCTGGCTAGAGGGAGCAGAGCTCAGGATCAATGCTGTGAGGCAGATTGACCGACTTGGAAAAGAATGTGGAAGCTGCAGAATTGATGCTAAGCGACTGCATCTGGACGCCAAAGAAGTTACGTTGTATATGTTGTCTTGTGTGTGTGTGTGTGTGTGTGTGTGTGTGTGTGTGTGTGTGTGTGTGTGTGTGTGTGAGTGTGTGTGCGCGCGCGCGTGTAGGTTAATTAAGTAATCTTTCCGTTGTTTTGCTTTTTTTCGTACAGAATCCTTCACAGCAAACCCAACAAAAACCCATTATAAACAAGA
>CM065729.1:62440653-62443153 GCA_033310375.1 Conus canariensis
TACTCAAGAGACTCAAGGTTACTTTTGGATTTGACGATATGGTTCTCAAATGGTTCACATCATACCTTTCTGACAGGACACAGACGGTAATCGTTAATGGTGCTAAATCATTCCCTTCTCCTGTTCTGTATGGTGTTCCCCAGGGCTCTGTCCTTGGACCAGTTCTTTTTACCCTTTATTCTCAGCCCTTATCTGACGTTATTTCTGCCCATGGCTGTGACTTCCACAAGTTCGCAGATGACACTGAACTCTCTAAGAGCGCAACCACCAGCGATTTTCAAGGTGCTCAATCAGATATTACCGCATGTTTTAGGGACGTAAAAGTCTGGATGACCAGCAAGAAACTCAAGCTGAATAGTGACAAAACCGAGATCATGGCTGTTGGTACCTCCTGTCGTGTCAAGATGGTTAAAGCTGAGTCGGCAGAAATTGATGGTGTTGTTTTACCTTTCAAAGAGTCAGTGAAATATTTAGGTGTTAGCATTGATCAAACGCTCTCTATGCAGAACCAAATATCTAATGTTTGTCGTGCATGCTTCCTGGAATTGCGACGTATTGCTTCTATCCGGTCTTACCTCTCCACACAGGCAACAATCAGACTCATCACCGCCATGGTAATGTCCCGACTAGACTACTGTAACTCTGTGTTAGCAGGACTTCCTTCAGAACAGCTTGCACGATTACAAAGGGTGCAAAACAGTGCAGCTCGGCTTGTTCTCAAAAAGCGTAAAAATGAGCATATTACACCTTTGTTACGTGAACTCCACTGGCTTCCCATCAAATATCGATGGCAGTTCAAAATCGCAGTTTTTGCCTATCGTTTCTTTGATGGGACACTCCCACAGTATCTTTCTGCTTCTCTGTCCACCTATCAAACTTCTCGGTCTCTTCGCTCATCTTCTCAAAAACTTCTGAAAATTCCTAGGCGCTCGTTAAAGACAGTCGGTGAGAGAGCATTTAGCTTTAGTGCGCCCACTCTTTGGAATTCTCTTCCTGACAGCTTACGTGACCTGCCTACAGTATCTAAATTCAAGTCAGAGTTAAAAACATACTTCTTTAGGAAAGCCTTCTTCAACCATAATATCTGAATGCTGTGTCTATTATTATGACCTGACTTTTTATGTACTGCATGCATAACTGTATTGTTTACACTTGAACCGATGAACTTGATAAGTGCGCCTGTGTCGGTAGGTGTGTGTGTGTGTGTGTGTGTGTGTGTGTGTGTGTGTGTGTGTGTGTGTGTGTGTGTGTGTGTGTGTGTGTGAACACATGTTAGTGCGAGTGTTTGAGTGTGTGCTGAGCGCAATGAGTTGATCCCAAGAATTGCGCTATATAAAATCCATACATTATTATTTATTATTATTAATTCTTTAATTATGGATACTTGATAACCTCCACTATGAACATGACGTGTCTACCAGCATACCCTGTTGTAAATATTTGCTGTCAGCAAGAATCTCAAATATAAACAAACAAATAAACAAACAAGTCTACCTATCTGATTCAAAGCTAAAACAAAAGTTTGAATGTACTATGTAGATGGACCCATTGAATTTCAATGTGGATCTGCAGAGCAGACTTGGTCAAACAGCGAATCCACAATCTTGTCCATGAGATCATTACAATTATCCACTGAATATGAACACTGCGAAGTGAATCACCCTGAATTGATAACTGTTTATGGAACCACGCATTTTTTTCGTGCAATTTCAAAACTGTGTAATTATGTGAAAAATAGTGAATTTTTGCATTGCTTCTCTTTTCAAGTATGACGAAAGGTACACTTTAAATTCATATTCCACATTGCTTCTTTTTTTTCAAGAAAAACTAGTTTTGCTAAACCTCGTAAATGCGCACACACACACACACACACACACACACACACACACACACACACACACACACACACATATATATATATATATATATATATATATATTTATCTATCTATCGACCCATCTATCTATCTATCTATCTATCTATCTATCTATCACATCAACATCTTTTTTTCCCATTTTCAAGTAAACACAACGATTGCATCACATTGTGTGTTTAAATCCAGATTTAAAAAAAGCGAAGCGAATGCGAAATCCATATGGCCGTGGCGGCGACCTGCACTTTCCGGGGTGCCCGTCTAGTACATTTCTCTACGTACTGCTTCGCTGGACTAGTCTGCTGCTGGGACTACAGCTACGATAGGTCAAAGAGGGTTAAAAGGCCTTTTGGGTCAGACCATCCATGTCAGTCTTTGCATGTTCGGGGACTTGTGCATGTCCATTGTTTATGTAACTAAGTGGGGCTGTGTGGATCATCTGTGTCAGTGAGTCTGTGGTGTTGTACAGGAGTGGGAGACGGTGGATGTGTATAACTGTGTGTGTGTGTGTGTGTGTGTGTGTGTGTGTGTGTGTGTGTGTGTGTGGTCTGTGTGTCTGTGTGCGTGTGCGTTGGTGTGTGTGTGTGTGTGTGTGTGTGTGTGTGTGTGTGTGTGTGTGTGTGCGTG
>CM065729.1:62458153-62463153 GCA_033310375.1 Conus canariensis
TTGGGATTTGAAAAAAACGATTCCGTGAATTTGTTTTGATTTGTTTTTAGTTAAATGTTTAATTATCTGTTTAACATAGGGATCTATCCTAAAGACTGGAAAGAATCCACAATATTACCTTTATTTAAGAAGAGGGAAATGAACGATGCAAATAATCATAGGCGTATTTCTTTGTGCAACGTACGTAATAAACTCTACAGTTTTGTTATTGATAATAGACTACATGAATGAAGATCTCAGAATAATATAACAGGAGAACATCAAGCAAGATCGAAAATAAAGATTTTCCTACCCTTGAGCACATGTTTAGTCTGTTAGCTGCAGTTCAAAAACAAGTTGTAAATAACAAGAAGGGCGCTACAATCACCAGGGAAATAATTAAAAGCATCGCTGCAGGAAGAGACTAGATAACAGTTGAAGGCCTTTGATAGAAACTGCAAGAAAAAATGTGAGGGGGTGGGGGGAGGGATGAGCGGGTGGACAAGATGAGATGGAGAGGAGTTCCAGAATAAGACAGATGCTGGCAGAGGCAGTTCTCATTCACTGAGGTTTTGGGGTCAATACGTCTCTTCCCTGTCATTTTGCTGGATCTGCTATAAATCATTTTTCTCTCCTTGAACGGAACATGACAAGAGAGGCATGTCAGGACTCGGACTTGTGTGTGTTTGCTGGACAATCCAGCCTGCTTGCTTCCCTCACTGTGCTCCAGTCCAGTGTGTCATTTTCTGTGTCCGTGTCTGTGTGTGCTTGTATATTTGTCCCCCTCTCTTTGCTCAGTTGTCCTGGCCTCTTTTCTTTGCTCTTTGCATGCCGCTATATTAATCCAAATGTTGAAAGCAGCATCTACGCATCGGCGAAGGTATGGTATGGCTTGGTGAAACATTATTTGTTTAAAATACTACAACGTTTGAAAGTACCGAACTAGTCTTCTTTAGGAGTGAACAAAAATAACAGGTCATATTCCACCAGGAAGCAGACAAAAGTAAGCTATTTCAGTATCTCCTTGAAACGACAGGCAATACATCTAAATGGACATGGTTTTGGCGAAAGAGGAGAACATCCGTCAATGTGGTAGTAAAAACAATATTGTCATGGTGAACTGGACAATACAACACTGGATAAAGAGGCCACAGGGGGCACCTCGCTGAGTGTCAGACGGTGGCCAACGACACGAAGAGCAGGGAGAACTGGAAGAACAGGTGTGGGGATGGTGAGGAGGCCTGGACAGACTGAAACAAAACGGCAGAGACCATCCATTTTTCGTTCCTTATCTGCCTTCTCCATCATATCCACATCCCGACCGGTCCAACATGTCATCTTGCTGGACAGTGCTGTGATGCACGACAGGAGGATTTCTGTGGGTAGAGACTGTTTGTATTTGCTAAACAATTCTGCTTTTAGCTGCCTGCATTCCCGCGTCTGTCGCTCTGTGTGTGTGTGTGTGTGTGTGTGTGTGTGTGTGTGTGTGTGTGTGTGTGTGTGTGTGTGTGTGTGTGGCATTAAAAAAAATCTTGGGTGCACTCCTTCATCATCCCGACGGTGAAAACCCTCATCATCACACCCTTTCAACGTGTAGTAAAGCAATGTGTGTGTGTAGGATGCGTTTGTTCCTATACACGCAGACATAGAGCACTAGTATACTCTTTTTAGTTTTCTCTCTCCGTCTTTTCCTTCATCTGCAACTCTGGTTTAGACTTTTCCAGATCAATGCATATTTGATATTACTGAAATTAGACAGAACTGGAAAACAATGCTGTGGCTCCAAAGTAAGAGAAATGTTGGGTTGGACTGGTTTTCATTTTGTTTATTGCAACAAGATGTTGGAGACGTAAAAATGTTCTTACGTGTATTTATACAAGGGGGTTATTGCTATGTTCACCCAGGAATGGGCTGGCACCACACGAGACAATGAGAGATGCGAAAATTATGGAAATGTTACAGCTAATGTTAAAAGAATGTCTTTCAGGTATGAATACTTACTGTTTCCGCGTTGCCATTACACGAACAAGATTCTACTGAATAGCTTACCTGCACCACTATAGTAAAACAGAAAAGGAAACGTGTGCCCATTTTGTCGTGATCACGTCCACATGGACCAGTTTGTTTTTCATTTTAGTGCTCCCATTACATGGTAGACCTCAGAAATCAGTTTGTCAAAACATCGGCTAGTTGTGCTTTTCATGTGTTTTGAAGGCATTCAGAGCATCGCATAGACAAATTTCTTAAGGTATATTTTTCATACAATAAACAGGAGGAACAGGTCAGTTCTTTAGTAACAACTACCATCACTTTGGCTTTCCTTTGAAATGTTCACTTTCATTCTTATTGCTCTTTCTTGTGATCTCAATGCAAGCGCGTGTTGTATCTTTTCAAAACTCGTATTTCTAAGGGAAGGGATGAATATGGCAACATTTTTCAGTTCAGTTTGTTATAGCATCTGCATCAGCTTCACCCTGTTGCTATCCAACCCCCTCCCCCTTTCCTTTCCATCTCTATACCGTGGCCCAAGACCAACGTACATTAAACTTTTTTGAGTTCTGCTCTTTGTCTCTGTCTGTCTGTCTGTGTGCCTGCCTGCCTGCCTGTCTGTATGACCTCTCTCTCTCTCTTTTCTCTCTCTCTCTCTCTCTCTCTCTCTCTCTCTCTCTCTCCATCCCATCAATTACCACAATTATGAGGCGAGAAAGGGGGGGGGGGGGGTGATTTCACTAGTTAGTCAAGGTTGAAGGTCAGGGTTGATTGAAAGCCGACATATTTCAGTCCTTCATCTTGCTCAGTGTCACAGATATCCGGCGATCTTCCCTTCCCCCCTCTTCTCCTGTTCCCCTTTCCCCCTCCCCCTCCCCCCCCCCCCCCCCCTTCCAGTTCTGCTCCTTACGTCATGTTAGCTGTGATCATCTATAAAAGCGTTCTCAGGCTTCTCTCGAAGTCTGTGCATTGTGGCTATTGTCTCCTCGTCCTCTTAAACGGTTAATGTTTGGCGCTGTATTTTGCTGTTGATATGTTTATTGATAGTAATTAAGGAGATAGTGGTGGTGATCTTGGTTTCTGATGTTGCCGTACCCATTTCTGTCTCACTGTCCCTGTCTCCCTCTCTCTTTCTCTGTCTGTCTCTTTCTCTTTCTCTGTCTGTCTGTCTGTCTGTCTTCTCTTTCTCTCTCTGTCTCTCTTTCTCTCTCGAACAGAATGAGAACTTAAATTCAATGCTTATTCCCACTGTAAAAGTGTAAAAATGTAAACATAGAGCAGGCAAGTGTCTAAATTTTTGTAAACATCCCTTTAAAAAAAGTCTGATGATCCACAGGGGGTGGATCATTGAATAAAGGAAACCTGACAGTGGGTTGTGAGAGAAACGTGCCCCGATCAAACACACAACAGTGCAAAGAACAAAGGCATCACTTCAGGAACGGGCTGGACAGCGGATGAAGAGCTTTGATAGGAACTGCAAGAAATGCGCTTGTGTGCGCGTGCGCGCGTGTATGTGTGTGGTGCGTGTGTGTGTGTGTGTGTGTGTGTGTGTGTGTGTGTGTGTGTGTGTGTGTGTGTGTGTTTGTGTTGTGTGTGTGTGTGTTGTAGTGTTTTGTTGTGTTGTGTGTGTGTGTGTGTGTGTGTGTGTGTGTGTGTGTGTGTGTGTGTGTGTGTGTGTGTTGTGTGTGTGTGTGTTGTGTGTGTGTGTGTGTGTGGTGTTGTGTGTGTGTGTTGTGGTGTGGGTTGTGTGTGTGTGTGTGTTGTTGTGTGTGTGTGTGTGTGTGTGTGTGTGTGTGTGTGTGTGTGGTGTGTGTGTGTGTGTGTGTGTGGTGTGTGTGTGTGTGTGTGTGTGTGTGTGTGTGTGTGTGGAGAGAAGAGAGAGAGAGAGTGGGTGTGTGTGTGTGTGTGTGTGTGTGTGTGTGTGTGTGTGTGTGTGTGTGTGTGTGTGTGTTTAGAGCGGGGAAGGAGAAGAGGATGAGCTAGGCGAGATGGAAGACAGATGGTTGCGGAGACAGTTCTAAATCGCTGATGTTTTGGGGTCAGTATCTCTCCTCCCTGTCAGTTTTCGGTGCCTGCTATTCATCATTTTCTCCCCCTGAGCGGAGTCATATTGTATGATAGGATGGAGGATGTATTGGGAATTTGACTTGTATGTGTTTGCTGGACAATCCAGTTTGCTAGCTTCCTTCACCGTCTTTCAATACAGTGTGTCGGTTTTTTATGTCTGTGTGTATGTGTGCTTGTTTGTCCGTTCCCTTTTCTTTGCTCTGAAATGTGCTGCTTTATAAATCCCAAAGATGAAAACTACACTGACGCATCGTGTAAAGGTATGGTGAAACATTACTTATTACAAACACCGTGATAGTTTTAATAATCGAATCATCTTCCAAAATAATAAGCAATAACAACAAATACTAAAGCGTACAGTTCTACCAACTAGCAGGAAACAGTAATCTACTTCAATAACTTCTTGAGAAGAGAGGCGAAGCACCTAAGTAGACACGGCTCCTTGTGAAATACTGGGACAGCCGTCGATGTGGTAGTCAAAGCAATAATGCCTTGAAGAACTGGGCAATACAACACCTAATGAAGGCGTCACAGGAGCACCTCGCTGAGCGTCAAACGAGGTCCAGCAACACGACACGCAGGGAGAGATGGAAGAACAGGTCCGGTGAGAGCGAGGAACCATGAAAAGACTGAAACAAAATGGCAGAGACTGCCCATCTTTTTTTTGTTCCTTATCTCACTTCCTCATCATGTTCACATCGTCATCAATCCAACATGTCGTCTTCCCGGAAGAGGGGGCCGGAACAGCTCAGTTGGTACAGCGCCGGACTCGTAATCTTGGGGTTGCGGGTTCGAATCTCCGCCGCGCCGTTTCGGTACAGGGGGATTTTTCCCTCAGTGTTAACATTGGTTCTGACTCCATTTCCCATACAGTCCTTCGAATGAGACTATAAACCGAGGCTCCGTGTGTGAATGCACGCATAACATCTTCCATATTCGTAAAATCCCATCACCAACTTTCGGAA
>CM065729.1:62465653-62470653 GCA_033310375.1 Conus canariensis
AATGTGAAGGTCAGACATCTGCGACATCGCAACAATAAAACCCCTCTTCTTAAATTCTCTCATCTTAATCATAAATTCATTGATCCATCAGATTTTAAATCGTGCGCAACGCGGTCTCAAAACTTAGCAGATGTAACGCAGTGTATATAGACTAGTCCTCACGCGTGCCATGATCTGAGGGTGAATGCTACGGCTGTGTACTAGCGATCAAATATTGCGGTTTCTGGTTGTGAAAGGACATACACCAGAAAAAGGCAGGAAATCCCTCTCTTGCACTGTTTACATTTGATTTTAGGACCAGAAATCTTACACCCTCTCGTTCGCTGTTATGTCTGGTTTTGCTTACAGCTGTCTGTGTGAATTTCTTCACTCCATCTCTCCTTGCGGTCACCTTGGCTTGACGTCACGCGCTTTTCTGCAACTGCCCACACTGAACAAAGACCAACGATGAAAGATCCTCCACTTTCCAAGCCACAACCACGTGGAACCTTACGTCTGTTTCTTCAGTATGCAGATTCTCCTACGTTACCGACAGATTGCAAAAAGTTAATAACTGATAAATAGAATGCTCGCATGATGGTATGTTGAGTTTATGTGGGCATCGTCGAAGTGTTTGTGTATTATATGTATGCATACTGCACATGGAACATGCCCACACTGAAAAAAACCAACGATGAAATGATTTCCTCTTTCCAAGCCCCAGTCACACGGAACACGCACGCACGCACACACACACACACACACACACACACACACACACACACACACACACACACACCACACACACACACACACACACACACACACACTCTGTTCAACAGTAAGATTCTCTCTGGATTAAAGATAGACTTCATATCGCATCTGCCATAACAAGTAGTATATATATAACGCTCGCACGATTGTATGCTGAGTTTACGTGGGCAGGATAGGAACGTTTGCATTATATGTATGTCCATGTGACATGTGCGTGATTAAATAATTCAATGCCAGCAAGTCATAACTTCTTTTTGTGAAACACTGTGAAGAGATCTCAGAAACTGTTAGCAAAATAAATATCTCCATATTATATTATATCAAACATTGTGTATCATGTGCTGAGAGAGACATCATGAAATGCACAGAGAGTGAAGAAGGGGAGTATCTAATATTCAAACTCGACTTGCTGGAAGAGATAACAGGTAAAACATACAAGTTTAATGTTGCCAGAAGGAAAAGAAACGTTGATAATAATAATAATAAAAAGCAGGAAGTGTCCCTTGTGTAGCAGTGGAAAATGTGCCAGCATCGAAGCATTCAATAGTAAAGCGGAGAAAGACACCTCCATCAGCAGTGCGCTTTAGTAATGGGTAATGTAGTCCTACAAAGACAAACACCCACAAACTCCAAACATTTATCAACAGATGTCTGCGAAACATTGTGAACATCAGATGGCCAGATGTTATTGCCAACACCGAACTGTGGAACAAGACCAAGCAAGTTCCAACAGAATCAGAAATCAGAAAACGAAAGTGGGGATGGTTTGGCCACACCCTCAGAAAGTCTCTATCCAGCATCGCAAGACAAGCCCTTGAATGGAACCCTCAGGGCAAAAGAAAAGTGGGAAGACCAAGACAGACATGGCGAAGGAGTACCGACGCAGAAGTGAAGGCCGCCGGATTGACGTGGGCCGAGCTGAAGAGGATCTCCCGAAACCGTGTCCGCTGGAAGAGTGTGACTGCGGCCCTAAGTTCCCCAGGGAATTCAGAGGACTAAGTAAGTAAGTCAATGTAGTCCTGCCGTTAAGGCGGTGGACGAATGCAAGAAAGATGAGGGCAGAGACGGCTTTAAATCAGTTTTTCTCTCTCTTCTCTGTCTATCTCATGTGTTTCTGGGTCCATCGCTGTGCGTTGGGGGTACGGTGGGAAGGATATGTACTTGAGGATCATACTTGTACATTGCGATACAGTCTGCCATACTGCTTTCTTTCCACTCACAGTGTTTTCCTTGTTTCTTTCGTTCTGTGTTTTCTTTCTTCTTCTCTGAGTCTTCGTGTTGCCTCTCTCTCTCTCTCTCTCTCTCTCTCTCTCTCTCTCTCTCTCTCTCTCTCTCTCTCTCTCTCTCTATCTCTCTCTCTGTCTCTCTCTCTCTCTCTCACATACACACACACACACACACACACACACACACACACACACACACACACACACACACACACACACACACAACACACACAAATGAATAAAGAAAGAAAGAAAGAAAAGAAAACAGACAGAGAAACAGACAGAAAGAAAGAAAAAAGAAAAGAACGGAAAACAAAAGAAAACGAGGGAAATTACATTGTTCTTGCATGGATTCGAGGTCAAGTTGGCACTCAGGGACATGAGCCTGCCGACCAGCTGGCCAAGGTTCCACAAAATGAACTGTTAACACCATACATTCCTTTCATAAACCTGAAACCAAAAAAAAAAAACAAAGACATGTCAAAGACCTCTGACAAGAGGAATGAAATGTATAGACAGACAAATCTCTTTTTGTTTTCCAAATGTGTCGTGACTGAAATAATTGTCTTTATATGTCTCTAGGAACAATACAGAGGATTTGTTTTGTTGTAGGTGTACATAGTGGTCATACTAAGTTTACTCATTATTCATTACTTTTCCAAGAATGACGAGGATTTATGGTTCATTTGGTTCGGGAAATCGATCAACATTAAACGTCTACGGATTCAATCAAGACCTTACTGTAAAATGTTCTACAAGATAAAACAAAAAAATGTTTGTTTTTGGAATGAAATCGACATGATTAATGACACCTGTCGTGTATTGCTAGGATATTCAGCTTTAGCATATTCACTTATACCTAGTTCTACATAGGGTTTTTTTGTTTGTTTTTTGTTTTTTTTGTTTTTTTTTTTGCTTCCTTGCAATGCTTGTGTGACTTTTACGGTCAGCTGGGCTATAATAAACAGCATGGCTTGACTTGTTTTACACTCATATGTGTGTGTTTGTGTGTGTGTGTGTGTGTGTGTGTGTGTGTGTGTGTGTGTGTGTGTGTGTGTGTGTGTGTGTGTGTGTGTGTGTGTGTGCGTGTGTGTGTGCCTGTGTGTGTGAGTGTGCATGTGTGTGTGTGTGTGTGTGTGTGTGTGTGTGTGTGTGTGTGTGTGTGTCTTCGGTTCAGAGAGAGAGAGAGAGAGAGAGAGAGAGAGAGAGAGAGATCATTTGACTGCAATGAAAAAGAAAAAGGGGATAGGAGAGGAGACAGGAATGATGGTACACGGAGAATTAAAGTTTATCTGGCCATGTTGCCAGACATATGAGACACAGATAAATGCACTTAGGAGAGAGAGAGAGAGAGAGAGAGAGAGAGAGAGAGAGAGAGAGAGAGAGAGAGAGAAAGAGAGACACTTAAGAGAGAGAGAGAGTGAAAGAGAGACAGACAGAGGCAGAGAGAGAGAGATAGAGAGAGACAGAGACAGAGAAACTTACATACATACATACATACATACATACATACATACATACATACATACATACATACATACGTACTACATACATACATACATACATGCATACATACATACATACATACAGACATACAGACAGACAGACAGACAGACAGACATACATACAGACAGACAGACAGACAGAGGAACGCTGGCCACATTTCAGAATTCGGGAACAGTGAATAATGAAGTGGAAAAGAATAGGATGCCACGGAGGCTGGGACGGGGAATAGGAAACGGATAGGCTGGGAGAGGGGAGTTAGGAGGGGGCGGCGGGAGGGGGTGGGGTGGGGGGCAGGAGGTTTTATGTGCCATGTGCGCCACAGGTCTTGTTTTTATTACATTTTTTAACATCAAGTATGTTTGCTCTGGAGTGCATTTTGTTCAGTAACTTTTCATCACTTTGTTTATAACTTAATCTCCCACCACAAAAACAGATAAATGCCCTCCAGGAGCCGTTTTGCTCGTATACCTATGTACATAGAAACGCTTAACAGAAAATTGAATTTATTTCCTAATCGACCTTGGGAACTCATTCAGTGTTCAAAACTATTCCTTACAGTGTGTATGAGGTCTGATATTTGATTAGAATCCACTGAATGTTTTAATATAGTGCCAATATACAATCGGATGTTTCTGCTCTGCATCTGAAAGATACGTCACTATTTCTTACAGTGTGTATGAGCTCTGATATTTGATTAGAATCCACTGAATGTTTTAAGATAGTGCCAATATACAATAGTATGTTTCTGCTCTGCAGCTGAAAGATACGTCACTATTTCTTACACTGTGCATGAGGTCTGATATTTGATTAGAATCCACTGAATGTTTTAATATAGTGCCAATATACAATCGGATGTTTCTGCTCTGCATCTGAAAGATACGTTCCCTCCGAACAGTGATTCGTGACATGAACTTCTACATGGTATACCAGACTGTTCCTGAATGAACATGTCTACTAAGTTCTGCCTGACAGCATTTATCAAGCCATTTGCATTACCTGCACATTCTTGGTAGCCATATTATGCTACACATCGCTGCTAAGGTGTTGATTGGTGTTGCTGTTGTTGTTGTTTTGTTGTTGTTGTTGTTGTTGTTGTTGTTGTTGTTGTTCGTTGTCGTCGTTGTCATTGCTGTTGTTGTTGTCGTTGTCGTTGTTGTTGTTGTCGTTGTTGTTGTTGCTGTTGTTGTTGTTGGAAGGTCCTTCATTTCTTTGTACCGTAAGCAATATAAACACATACTGTTGCAATTGTATCTTCAGCATTGTGAAGTGGTAGCTTAAAGCTATCATGAATGAACTAGCAGTCAATGAAATGTGACCGCTAAATACGGTTTGTTTGTAAACATCATTGGCACTTTCGTTAGTCTGTGCTTTCGCCAAAATACAGACCAATGCATGAGACAGGCTAAACCTTGACATGAAATAGTTTGAAGTAGGTTGTGTTGGGCGTTTCTTAGACTTTTGAAAAGCCATGACAATACTCAACGCCACTCTTTTGTGTTTTGGAACTAGATTCTA
>CM065729.1:62488153-62495653 GCA_033310375.1 Conus canariensis
GTGTGTGTGTTTCTTTAACATATTTAATAAGTTTCTTATGACTCTTTACTTTCATTTCCTACCCTCTGTTCAAAACACGTTCAGCCAAGTCTAAATGTCTCCTTTTGTCTTGTTCTCTCACATATTGTTGGATGTTGAAAACAAAACGGTCCCAGGGTCGAAGGATTCATCGCACTTTGTACTGTTCTTGTTCGAGTGTTGCATGTTCAGTGGATTTTTAACACCATTATTTCAACCGATTTCATACCCAGCTATATACCCACTTAAACTGGTTTCAGAATCTCACTCAATGCCGTACAGTTATTGTCTTAATTTCACACAATATCTACACCAGTGAAGACGAAGGTAATGCGTTCTAATATTCGGAAGAACACAGGATTTTCCTCCCGCCACCCCAGTCCTGCTAATTCAACATTATCAGTTCCTATGTCCCCCGCTCCAACCTGCGGGTCTGACAGTTAGGCAATTTGGCAGACCAAAACCATTCTGAGAGTCTGTGGATGGATTTGGCAGCACTCAAGTGGAGACGAGATCACTCTTGCGCTGCTGAAGAAGCAATAAGGGATAGAGGAAAGAAGTTGGGGAGGGAAGAGAGAGAGGGGTGGTGGGCAGGGTAGGCATGTGACTGGTGGTGCTTAGGAAGCGATGTTTTGCGTACGTAGAAGCGAAGCAGATTCCATCCTTACTGAGGTATAGGCCACATGCCACAACTAGGATTTTGCACTGAATCATAATATAATCCATGTAAGGGATGAGGTCTACCATAACTTTTGAGCCAGAATTTAATTTAAACTGCTAATTGATCAAAAGAACAACTCCCCACCAATCATTTTCCTTCTTTGGAGGGATGTCCACCAATGAAATCACATACACTCTTCACATACATGACCTTCCCCTTAGCTGACGTCAGATTTCAGGCCTTTGCACTCGCCTATGACCCTATCTTTGCGTCAGCTGGAACTCCCCCCCCCCCCTTCCCCCTCCAAATAGTCCCATTGCTTTGATTTTAATCTGTCTGCTTGGAACCACCTGGCTTGCACCTTGATGGCCATGTGAAAGAAAATGGGAAGAATCAACTTTCAGACAGAATAACAATTCTCGAAACAATCTGTTTGCACCAGTCTATACATACTGGACTCCTTACGCAAGGCCTTGGCGCACTAATTTCTGATGTGCAGTCATTTTTTCTCCTCTTGTTGGTTAACTTCCTGTTGACTGCTGGAAATTTTAAAAACAAATATAAAGGGAGTGAAAGTGAGGTAGGTGACTGAACGGAGAGCACTGGGCCAGGTAATGTCAGGTAATGTTGCTTATAGCCCAGCCGACCGCAAAGGGCCATATCAGGGCTGTCACCACGTTGAAGTCAACTCATAAGTCATAAAAAAACAAAAAACAAAAAACACACACACAAAAACGTTCACTCCTCTTTTTAAAATACACCTTCTAAAACACACCAGAAACTTCATTTAAAAATCTTTCTTCGTAAAATCTTAGATCAACAAAAAAAAATGATAATCTCTTCCAGAAATTCAAAGATCACATCAGGTGGAACATCTCTGAACAAAAGGTTTTCATGGAGTCTGCTGTGAAGTGTTTATGTCTCGCATCATGCAAATTCCAACACTCTTAAAGAATATCTTTCACTGTGAATGGAACATGACATGGAATGCACCACGAAGCTTCTTCACAATTGCGCAGGTCTGGGTGTGCAGGTAAACGTTGGAAAGCAAAGACAGTTGGGGGGGGGGGGGGTTGAAGAAAGCCGTGTGGTGGGGACGAAGGGGGGGGGGGCGCAGCCCGCATAAACGCTTTGATAGTAAGATCAACGCCGCGAGCGCGGAAGGTGGTACGGAGACATGAGCGGCCGTTCTGAAGTCAGAAGTCTGATCGAGCGGCAGAGCCGCGTCATGAGTAATCGTGATGGGCCAGCATCATCATGTCTCAGAGTTTCACGAGGGCATCAGCTCGTCTGGCGTGTGTGTGTGTTGCATGTCTTGTCGATCTAACTTCTTTCTCTTTCCGCACGGTCTTCACATTGTCTGTCCTCAAACCCCTGCCGCTCTCTCTCTCTCGCTCTCTCTCCTCTCTCTCTCTCTCTCTCTCTCTCTCTCTCTCTCTCTCTCTCTCTCTCTCTCTCTCTGTCTCATCTCTTCTCCTCTCCTTTCCCCTGTCTCTGTCTCTGTCACACAGTTATTGGTTGTACTATTTTCCTCTTTGAGGTGATATGTCTTGACATACAAGTACTACATGTATGAAGATGAAGGATGTCCATTTTCTTGGTCCTCGCCCGTCCTTACAGTCCTCCCTCTTCTACCACCTGCCCAAACCAGACCTCCATGGCTGGGTTTCTTATTAGTGTATGGGTCAGTGGCCTTCATGAACGCGCGTAGGTGTGTGTGTGTGTGTGTGTGTGTGTGTGTGTGTGTGTGTGTGTGTGTGTGTGTGTGTGTGTGTGTGTGTGTGTGACAGAGAGAGAGAGAGAGAGATACCTCCCTTGGCTGTTAATACCTCGTCTATGTGTCACAAAGAAGAGAGAGAGAGAGAGAGAGAGACAGAGACAGAGACAGAGACAGAGACAGAGACAGAGAGACAGAGAGAGACAGACAGAGATGAAGACCTTTTTGGAACGTATTATTAGACCGCTTCTTAACAAAGAGGTTCTTAACAAAAAGGCCTATGATATTACATAAGTTAGGAGCGACTTTCGCTTTGGCACGTAATGTGGGCAGCACTAGAAAAAAAAAACACAATCTCTCTCTCTCTCTCTCTCTCTCTCTCTCTCTCTCTCTCTCTCTCTCTCTCTCTCTCTCTGTCTGTCTGTCTGTCTGTCTGTCTGTCTCTCTCTCTCACTCTCTCTCTCTCTCTCTCTCTCTCTCACACACACACACACACACATGTGCGTGCATACATGCAAACTCACATACACAGACACACACAACACAGAGACATACACACATGAGCGCGTGCGTACACACACACACACACACACACACACACACACACACACACACACACACACACACACACACACACATGCATACACATGCATACACATGCGCGCACACGCAGAGAGAGACAGACAGACGGACAGACAGGGGTGGTGGAGGGGAGAGTGGTGATCATCACATTAAGTCTGTCTGAGACTTACAAATCGGGACCAGTCAAGCAAGAGAATAATCGCTGTCTGACAAGACATTCCCAATTAATTCCACATGGCGACTCCCAGAATTCCCCTAGTAGTATACCTCCCCACGTCATACCCTTTCAACCTTCCCCGACCCAACGTCCCCCCTCTCTCACCCCCTCCCCTCCGATCCCTGCCCTCATCCTCCAACTGCCCATTCCTCAGACCCTAAGGGTTTAGGGGGAATCCAATTGCAGCACCTCATTCTCAGAACAGCTGAACGCGCGGGGAAGGACTGGTTAGCTATTTAGCCTGATTCTGCTTCGCTGGACATGAACCTCAGTGCCCACCCTACACACGCACGCACGCACACACACACACACACACACACACACACACACACACACACACACACACACACACACACACACACTCAACATACACACACAACACACACACACACACACACACACACACACACACACACACACACACACACACACACATACACGCGCGCGCGTGTGCGCGCGCGCGAATGCACGAGTGCAGCATGCATGTTCGAACGCACGTATGACATGCGCAAGCGCTCTCTCTCTCTCTCTCTCTCTCTCTCTCTCTCTCTCTCTCTCTCTCTCTCTCTCTCTCTCTCAGCACGTCACATCACAACACACGCCACTCGCCCTGTCCGCACTCTTCTGGCATGCCCTCCCCCACTTTAGCACACTTTCAAACTTCTTTTTTTTTCTTTTTTCAGATGAAAACTCTAACCTCAAGGGAACAGAGGAAGGGGGCATTACTCGGCGCAAGCTGTGTCTAACATCCGCCCCTGTCTCACCAGGCGCGAGTTTGAAGGAAGAGGTGTAACTCTGGCTCTACTCTTCCCGGTAGTGTCCCTTTGGCCCCTTTGCTCAGCGGGTGGAAAGTGTCAAAATGGTGTCATCTTTAGCACGGCCTGCGGTCTTGGCTCTCAACGATAAAACATAAGAGACCATAACGATTTGTTGATTTTTTTTTCTAATTTCTCGTAATTAAACGTGTGTGTGTGTGTGTGTGTGTGTGTGTGTGTGCGTGCGTGCGTGCGTGCGTGCGCACGCGCACGATTATGTGTGTGTGTGTCTGCGTGCGTGCGTGCTTGCGTACGTGCGCACGCGCGCGCGTATGCGTGTGCGTGTGTGTGTGTGTGCGCGCGCGCGCGCGTGTGTGTCTGTGTCTGTGTCTGTGTGTGTCTGTGTGTGTCTGTGTATGTGTGAGCGTGTGTATGTGTGTGTTTGTGTGTGTCTGTGTGTGTGCGTGGTGAATGACCTTGGCTTACCATCTTCTTAACAGATTGTTCTGTTGTTCAATACAAACACATATACACGCGCGTGCACGCGTGCGCACGCACCACACACACACACACACACACACACACACACACACACACAACACACACACACACACACACACACACACACACACACACATTCGCATGAGTGCAGCATGCACGTTCGAATGCACGCATGTCACGCTTAAGCGCACTCTCTCTGTCTCTCTGTCTGTCTGTCTGTCTGTCTGTCTGTCTGTCTCTCTCTCTCTCTCTCTCTCTCTCTCTCTACACACACACACACACACACACACAGAGAGAGAGAGAGAGAGAGAGAGAGAGAGAGAGAGAGAGAGAATAGTTAGAGTATGCAGACGACATTGCTCTTGTCTCAGATTCAGTGGCAGATGTACAGAAGAAGATACATTGTTTAGAATATTATTGTAAAAAATGGGATCTCATGGTCAATATGAGCAAAACTAAAGTGATAGTGTTCAAAAATGGTGGTTTTGTTAAAAATTGTGAGAAATGGTACTATACAGGAAAAGATATAATTGTAGAATCTAGTTATAATTACTTTGGAGTTATTTTTGGTTCAACTCTTAACTGGTCAAAATGTGTTGGAAATCTATCAGGAAAAGCCCTGAGGGCTGTTGCAGGGATGAAAAGACTATACTTTAGACTACAATGTTTCCCTGCCTCTACAGTTTTTAATATCTTTGATGCAAATGTTAAACCCATTCTCTTGTATGGATCTGAAGTCTGGGGCTATCAGCAGTATGATGATGTTGAAAAGGTTCAGGTCAATATCTGCAAAATGATCCTAGGGGTTGGTAGGGATATAAAGAATGAAATAGCTCTGGGTGAATGTGGTAGATTTCCGATTTACATTGATGCTTTCATTCGATTAATTAAGTATTGGATCAAATTGACTGGCATGCCTCACCATAGGTACTCAAAAGAATGTTATATGATGCTACATGCTCATGATACTTCAGGCAGAACGAATTGGGCAACACACATTCGAAAACTTTTATGTACCCATGGTTTTGGGTATGTTTGGGCAATGCAGAGTTGTGGAGATATTTTGTCATTCCTGAATGCATTTAAGATGCGATTACATGATATTCACAATCAGAAATGGCACGATTCCCTCTCAAATCAGCCTGAATATTTAGACTACCATCCAAACATATGCAATGCAAGTTACATAGATGAAATGAAATCAAGTGAACTTCGTACAGTTGTTTGTTTGCTACGAACAAACAAATTACCTTTAAACGGGGTGTCTCGTGATGGGAACCTAACGTCCAACCCTTTCTGTTTGCAATGTGATGGTCAGCATATTGAAGATATTTTTCATTTTGTGTTTGTATGCCCGAAATACTCCACCCTTCGCAGAAAGTTTATTCCTTTGTGTTATTATAGATTTCCGACAATTGTCAAACTTCGACTACTTTGTACGACCACCAATGGAAACCTTATCTACAAAATTGGGTTATATCTTACTACATCTTACTACTATCTGTCTACACTTAAGAAATAGCAATGTTCACCTCTCATCTATTAACTAATTTTGATAAAATATTCTGTTGCTCACATGGGCCAAAAGGCCTGCAAAAACTGAATAAAATTATTGTTTATTGTTGTTTGTTTGTTATTGTTTGTTTACACACAGAGAGACACGCAGACATACTCTCTCTCTCTCTCTCTCTCTCTCTCTCTCTCTCTCTCTCTCTCACACACACACACACACACACACACACACACACACACACACACAACACACACACGCACCCTCGCATGCACTCTCTCTCCTCCCTCCCCCTCTCTCTCCCTCCATCCTCTCTCTCTTATTCTCTTTCTCTCTCTCTCTCACACACACACACACACACACACACACACACACACACACACTCGACCTCATGGCGCCACCATCGCATTGCCCTTTCCACACTGCCACACGTTTCAAGAATGTTATTCCCGAGGAACACTCTGCAACCTTAACCCCCAGGAGAGCTGGAAAAGGGACACTACTCGCGGAAAGCTGTCTGCAGTCACTCCAGCGGTTCAAGCGTGAGTGTTCAGAAGGAAGAGGTGTAACTCTGGCCTTGTTTCTCCCTAGTGAGGTCCTGCTGCTTCACTACGTGGTGCTTTTTCAGGCACCCTTTGATGGGGTGAAAAGGTATCATTCTCACAAGGTGTTGCTGCATCTAGAGATACAAAAGCAGGAACAGATACCCCAACCCACCACCCCCACTTGTTGTCTCCCCCACAAAATCATAATTGTGTTTATTGATCATTTCTGTTGTTATTTGGTAATGATTGTAGTGCCCTACTTTCTTTTTTTTCTGCTACCTTTCATCCTTTTTTCTCTTTATCCTAATTTGTTGTCGCAGTTCTTAAGTTTATGTCCCTGCTCTCTCTCTCTCTCTCTCTCTCTCTCTCTCTCTCTCTCACACACACACACACACACACACACACACACACACACACACACACACACACACACACACACACACACACACACACACCACACACTCGACCTCATGGCGCCACCAGAGCATTGCCTTTTCCACACTGCCACACGTTTCAAGAATGTTATTCCCGAGGAACACTCTACAACCTTAACCCCCAGGAGAGCTGGAAAAGGGATACTACTCGCGGAAAGCTGTCTGCAGTCACTCCAGCGGTTCAAGCGTGAGTGTTCAGAAGGAAGAGGTGTAACTCTGGCCTCGTTTCTCCCTGGTGAGGTCCCGCTGCTTCACTACGTGGTGCTTTTTCAGGCACCCTTGGATGGTATGAAAGGTGTCATTCTCACAAGGTGTTGCTGCAGCTAGAGATAGAACAACAGCAGGAACAGATACCGTACCCCCCCCCCCCCCCCCACACACACACACACACACCACACATCCTGGTCTTCTTCCCCCAAAATCGTGATTGTGTTTATTGATCATTTCTGTTCTTTACACTTTCTTTTTTCGGCTACCTTTCATGGTTCTTTCTCATTATCCTACATTTGTGGTCGCAGTTTTTAAGTGTATGTTCCTTCTTTATTTTTAACTCTCTCTCT
>CM065729.1:62500653-62513153 GCA_033310375.1 Conus canariensis
TGTGTGTGTGTGTACATGTGCCTGTGGAGAGAGGGTGGGTGGGGAGTGAGGAGAGCAAGAAGGAAAAAAAGGGGGAAAATATTTGAAACCTCAGAACTGCGTGCGTAAGGGCAAGGTCTTAGGTGAAAGGGTTTGAATGGAAGAAAACATCTGTGTGTCAAACGAAAAGAAAACAAAATTTCGGTCGCGTGCGTGCGCGCACACGCATACACACAGACGACACACAAGAAAACGTACGTGTGCAGACGCACGTGCACACATGCACACATGCACACACACACGCACAGAGAGAGAGAGAGAGAGAGAGAGAGAGAGAGAGAGAACACACACACACACACACACACACACACACACACACACACACACACACACACACACTTACAGCTGAATTAACTGCTATTCTCATGGCTTTGCATTATTTGCTTGATTTTCCGGAAACTGTGACTCAAATTCTTTTTTTGTGTCGATTCAAAATCAGTGTTGTATGCCTTAAGCAATTCAAATTCTAGTGTGAGACAAGATTTGATTTTTGAGGTTAATCATTTGGTGCATTTCCTTATCCTACGAGGTGGTAATCTTACATTTCTTTGGGTGCCTTCACACAGTGGAATACATTTCAATGAATCCGCAGATAAACTAGCTAAAAATTCTACAGATTATACAAACGAAACATATGATTTGAAAATCCCATTATCACTGAAAGAAGGGTGTAGCCTACTGCGGAATGCTTGCTGGAAGCATTTTAGAAAGAAACAAGAAGATGTTGGCCACTCATCACCTGCTGACCACCAAACGAGTTTTGAAGATGTTTTTATATCTAAGTATGGTCAACTGTCTAACTTAAGGCTTTTAACTTCCCTTGCCTATAGATTTGAACTTAATGTTTTTATGACCAAATTCACTTCCAACATCACATGCGTTTGTGGTGGGAAAATTTCTAATGAACATATACTTTTCCACTGTAGAAAAATGAAAACCTATCTGCCTGCTTTTTCGGAAAAGTCCCTGAAGGAGGTTTTAATAAAACCCCTTTTGATTTGTGACATTGTTTTAGGACTTGTTCAGAGTACCATTTTTAGATTCCTTTAATAATTCTATTTTCACGTTAAATGTTACTATCCTGCTACCTTGAGCGTTCATCTGATTTTTTAAAATGTTATTCTAGCTATGTTATAGGTTGCAATTTTTATTCATGTTAACATTTTTTCTTCCGATTCCCATTCTGATCCTCATTTTTCTCTTTTTCCTTTTTCCATTTATACTTCATCTTTTTCTATCTCACCGTTTCTCTATCTCTTTATCTCCTTCAGCTGCCTGTCTACCCACCCCTTCTCCCCTCCCTTCCTCCTTTTCTACCTTGTTTATTCATTTATTTTGGTTGTCTAAAATCACTTATGTGTATAGACATTGAATTGAAGAACACACACACACACACACACACACACACACACACACACACACACACACACACACACACACACACACACACACACACACACACACACACAAGCATCACCACCATGTTTAGCAAGTAAAACAGAGACGATCAGTATACCTAAAGAAAGAACAAACCATACACGGATTAAACATGATTTTGAGAGAATGTTGTGGTCTCTCGTTTCATCTCAAGAGTTGTAGCAGCTGGTGAGAACGACACCTTTCCTACACCATGATCAGATGCGTGCGACGTTACCACGTAGTAAAGCAAGGCGACATCACCAGGGAGAGGTAAGGCTAGAATTACAGCTCTTCCTTGACTCTCAGGCTTGAACCAGGAAAAGGACTGTAGGCAGGTTTCAGCGAGTGATGTCCCTTTCCCAGCTCTTCTGGGCTGAAGCTGTAGAGTGTTCCTCGGGTAAAGCATTCTGATAAGATGTGGCGGTGTGAAAAGGGCATGCGCAGACCGCGCCAAGAGCTCGAGTGGTGTGTGTGTGTGTGTGTGTGTGTGTGTGTGTGTGTGTGTGTGTGTGTGTGTGCGTACATGCGAGCGTGCGTTCGCGCGTGCGTGCGTGTGTGCGTGCGTGTGTGTTGTTTTTCTTCAATTTAACGTCTTCCCACTTAAAGTGATTCCAGACGGATGTGTGTTGTGTGTGTGTGTGTGTGTGTGTGTGTGTGTGTGTGTGTGTGTGTGTGTGTGTGTGTGTGTGTGTGTGTGTGTAGAAAAAATGGAAAGTAAAGCCCTTTACTGGTATGCAAACATAACAGGTTTGAAAACTGTTACGGTCCCCGATAATACTTTCAAGACAAAATGAAACATACTGAAGATGATACACATGCCTTTTCTTGCGCCGAATTTGACCAGATCAGTGATTGCTCGTTCTTCATTTTCGTTGTTCTGAGTGTTGTTTATCTTGCCTGAAGAAGACCTTGTGAGTCGTTTGTCCATGTTGTTTGCGGAGTTATTTCAAACACTTTTTTGTGATTTGTTGAGATTTCCGCCTGCAGTCGCCTCATTTTGTAACTATGATGCACAGGCATTCACTTAAATACTTCATCACTCAAACGCAATAAAAATGAATTCTCAACAAGAAAACAAACAAACAAACAAACGCCCCACCAGTACCACGCCACCACCATCAGCATCTCACCCCTCATTCCGACCCCACGACCACATTAAGAAAACGAGTGTGACACGGGTTCTTGATCTTTTATGACCTTTGTCGTTTCCACGAGACATTTTTGTAACTCCTGCAGCACCCCCCCCCTGCCCCCCCCCCCCCCCCACACACACATTCCCAACACACATTCCTCCTGCCCCCTCCCCTTACAATCCTCTTTCCTCCAACCCCAATCCTCTGTCAGCTACCCCTTTCCTTTACCATTGTCCCATTATAATGTCATTTTCTGCCACTTTAAATATGTATTTTGATATCCAGAATCTATCCTCCGCTCTTTCCTCCCACCTCTAACCTCCCTGTATCAACACACCGACCCCTCCACCCCACCCCCACCCCCCACCATCCACCTCATCCCTCGTGATTTCTTCTCGCGCCAGCAGAACAACAACAGGAAACAAAACAAAGTAAACAACAATCAGTTCCAGTGAGAAGAAAATAGAGCTAATCAAGGGGAAACAGGAGCAGGCGATGTGAAGGAACATGGGAAGGATGAGGAGGAGAAAGAAAAAAAATGTGTGGCATAAAGAAGACAGTGTATGAGGAAGAAGAAGGGGGAGGAAGGGGTGGAGGAGGAGGTTCCGAGGAGACGAAGGAGGAGGAGATTCAGCCGAAATAAATTCATATGGCATTTGGAACCCCCAGCACGCGCGCGCGCGCGCGCGCACACACACACACACACACACACACACACACACACACACACACACACACACACACACGAGTACGCACGCACGCACGCACGCACGTTCACACATACACACACATACACACACACACACACACACACACACACACACACACACACACACACACAAACGCACGCACACGCACACACGCACGCACGCACGTACGCACGCACGCACACACACGCACGCACGCACACACACACACACACACACACACACACACACACACACACACATGCATCAGTCGCTGCAATGCATCCTCTCCTCGTGAAAGTGGAAGCTGCACATGTTGCAGACAATGTGTTGTTGTTACTCAGTTGTTGTCTTTCTCTGTGTCTCTGTTTTTGCCAGCTAGTATTACTTTTCGCCGTGCAGCCTGGACATGTCCAAATAATTCAATGCAGGGCTATATTCTGTTTATGTGGCACGTTTTGCCTGCAGACCATTCTGACATTTGGCATATTTCTGTGACAGCAGTGTACTCCCTGGCCTCTGGCATAACCCTCCTCCCAAAAGACCTAACCCTGGTTTTCTAGGACATTTCCGATCTATTTTCATGTTTTTACCCCCCTGAGAAGGGGATTTGTTAATATTTCATGAGTTTTGTCTTGTAATGTGTTTGTTCCTGTGGTTTGGTGCATTCACTAACAATTCTCTAAGAAAAAAAAATTCATGGTTCCATGGAGGCGCACATACACAACGAAAAATGGAACAATGCTGCAATTTGTGGAAAAAAAAAAGTTGCAAGGTATCAGAAAAAAAGGAACGTTTCAACGTCCGTGATATATTGCACGAAAAATGTATGGGCTGTCACACTGTTCTTCCGGACTGTTATATTGGTATACTTTTCGTGGAGATCTCTGCGTTGTTACATCTTTATCCAACAGCATTTTCTATGGTTTCTTGAGGTCTTGTTGAGGTACTGAACTTCAATGAATATCAAGATTTTAATTCTTTTCCTGTTTAGGGAGTTTGAATTATATTAATTCCTTCTTTTTTTAACCCCTCAGCAACACTTAAATGTGTAGTTGATTACGCTCATATATTGCTGTCGATCTGGACTAGAGATACCATGTTTCTGGATGTTGCAAATTCATGAGTCCATTGAAGTTGTTATATTTTTTTTGTGTTTGAAGCACGAAAAAGGTTACGATTGTTACATTTTGTTGCAAAGTACGCTCAGGAAATGTAACAGCGTTATGTTTTATTGGATAGGCCATCTTAAATTGTTCAATATTTTGACAGTATTTCAGGGAGGAGTGTCGCTTTGTCCTATTTTGCGTTGTATCATGGCATGTAGCTTAGACCAGGCAGTGATGCGTCTGAGAGACAGGGTGTCTGGGGACAATGCTGTGAAAGAGAGAAAGAAATAACCAAGATAAAAAAACAAGAAAGCAACAATACCCCTCACCCCACCCCCTTTTTCTCTCCTGCAATTCCAAACAAACAAACAAACCTGACACAAAACAATTCCTTTAAAAGAGGAGGAAGTAATTTCTTTTCGCGGTGGTTTAGATTTCAGCCCCTGTGGATATGGAGGGGGAATGTATGCTTCCGATTGAACGCTACTTCACACCACCAGCCCTCACCCCAACCCAACTCTTACCACCACGTCCTCTCCCCTTAGCGTTTCCTTCCGCCCGTCTCTCTCTCTGATCCACCTTCTTTTTCCTGGAAGATGTGTGACACAGAGCGTGTTAAAGAGGGGCAACTGTGCTCATGAACTCGTTGATGCATGATTAGTGCGTGTTCGCCCTCAAACAAACACTGCGCGTGCACGCTCGCTCTGTGTGTGTGTGTGTGTGTGTGTGTGTGTGTGTGTGTTGTGTGTGTGTGTGTGTGTGTGTGTGTGTGTGTGTGTGTGTGTGGTCCGAGAGAGAGAGACAGAGACAGAGAGACAGACAGAAACAGACAGACATACAGACAGAGTGTGTGTGCGTGCAAGAGTGTGTGTGTGTGTGTGTGTGTGTGTGTGTGTGTGTGTGTGTGTGTGTGTGTGTGTGTTTGTGTGTGTTTGTGTGTGTGTGTGTGTGTGTGTGTGTGTGTGTGTGTGTGACTGTGTGTGTGTGTATGTGTGTGTGTGTGGTGTGTGTGTGTGTGTGTGTGTGTTAATGTGAGAGAGAGAGAGAGAGATCCCTTTTTCCATGCCATCGCAATGACAGTAGTCTTATGCTGCTCCTTCTTTCCTCCTTCTGTACTCCTGCTCACTTCACTCTCTTACTTGGACCCAGCGCTCACTCACACTCCATATAAAGAGACAGTTGCAATAGGTGGCCTTGAGGAAACCCACACCAACCAAAACAAACCTCAAGGTCCTCTGGATGTTGTGCTTGCACATCAGATAGTCCCCCATCTCCCAATCCACATGTACTGTCCCCAATGTCCTCTGACCATGCGAGCTGTACTCACAATCCTTCATATGTACTGTCGCCAATGTCCTCTGACCATGCGAGCTGTACTCACAATCCTTCATATGTACTGTCGCCAATGTCCTCTGACCATGCGAGCTGTACACACAATCCTTCATATCTACTGTCGCCAATGTTCTCTGACCATGCGAGCTGTACACACAATCCTTCGCCACTAGCTCTGTCAGTGGAGGAAGGGAGTTGGGTTTGGGGTGAGGGATGACGTCAACATTAACATTTTTCTCTGCGTGTTTGTAAAGACTTTGTGTCTGTGTGTCTGTGTACCTGTCTGTCTATCTGTATCTGTCTTTGTCTCTCTCTCTCTCTCTCCCCTCTCTCTCTCTCTCTCTCTCTCTCTCTCTCTCTCTCTCATTTGTAGTAGTAGTACCAGCAGCAGCAGCAAGCAGCAGCAGCAGTAGTAGTAGTAGTAGTGATATAATCATATTAGTTGTAATTATCATTATCGTCTTCATCATTATCGTTAGGATTATTGTATGAACATTTCAGATAGACATTATATCAATAATGACTGTCTAATATAATGATATAGCGCAGTGTGTTATGAACATTTCCAGTCCACACATACAAAGCAACAGTAAAACGGAGACACTCTCCGACACATAAGAAGACGAAAGATGGAAAAAAAAAACCTCCGCCTTTATCGATCGCTGTCAGTGTCCTCCTTCCCAACTCCTATGTCAATGTGTGGGCGAGGCCAGCAGACAGGCCAGTGATTTGGGGGGGGGGGTTGTTTCATGGAGAGAAAGGAACCACAGCCACCAGTCTTCACAGTGCTCTGACAGGCCAGTGATGTGGGCGGGGACGGGGGATTGTTTCATGGAGAGAAAGGAACCACAGCCACCAGTCTTCACAGTGCTCTGACAGGCCAGTGATGGGGGGGGGGGGGGTTGTTTCATGGACAGAAAGGAACCACAGCCACCAGTCTTCACAGTGCTCTGACAGGCCAGTGATGTGGGGGGGGGGGATTGTTTTATGGAGAGAAAGGAACCACAGCCACCAGTCTTCACAGTGCTCTGACAGGCCAGTGATGTGGGGGGGGGGGGGGGACGGGGGATTGTTTTATGGAGAGAAAGGAACCACAGCCACCAGTCTTCACAGTGCTCTGACAGGCCAGTGATGTGGGGGGGGGGATTGTTTCATGGACAGAAAGGAACCACAGCCACCAGTCTTCACAGTGCTCTGACAGGCCAGTGATGTGTGTGTGTGTGTGGTGGGGGGGGACGGGGGATTGTTTCATGGAGAGAAAGGAACCACAGCCACCAGTCTTCACAGTGCTCTGACAGGCCAGTGATGTGGGGGGGGGGGGATTGTTTCATGGAGAGAAAGGAACCACAGCCACCAGTCTTCACAGTGCTCTGACAGGCCAGTGATGTGGGGGGGGGGGGGGTTGTTTCATGGACAGAAAGGAACCACAGCCACCAGTCTTCACAGTGTCTGACAGGCCAGTGATGTGGGGGGGGGGGAGGGGGATTGTTTTCATGGAGAGAAAGGAACCACAGCCACCAGTCTTCACAGTGCTCTGACAGGCCAGTGATTGGGGGGGGGGGGGGGTTGTTATGGGAGAAGGAACCACGCACAGTCTTACAGGTGAGGCAGTGATGTGGGGGGGATTGTTATGGAAGAAAGGAACCACAGCCACCAGTCTTCACAGTGCTCTGACAGGCCTAGTGGGATGGGGGGGGGGGGGGGGGATTGTTTCATGGACAGAAAGGAACCACAGCCACCAGTCTTCACAGTGCTCTGACAGGCCAGTGATGTGGTGTGTGGGTGGGGGGGGGGGGGGAGCGGGGATTGTTTCATGGAGAGAAAGGAACCACAGCCACCAGTCTTCACAGTGCTCTGACAGGCCAGTGGGGGGAGGGTGGGGGGGGGTGGGGGGGGGGGGGGTGGGGATGTTCATGGGGAAAGGTCATGGAGAGAAGAACCACAGCCACCAGTCTTCACAGTGCTCTGACAGGCCAGTGATGTGGTGGGGGGGGGACGGGGGATTGTTTCATGGAGAGAAAGGAACCACAGCCACCAGTCTTCACAGCGCTCTGACAGGCCAGTGATGTGGGGGGGGGGATTGTTTCATGGACAGAAAGGAACCACAGCCACCAGTCTTCACAGTGCTCTGACAGGCCAGTGATGTGGGGGGGGGATTGTTTCATGGAGAGAAAGGAACCACAGCCACCAGTCTTCACAGTGCTCTGACAGGCCAGTGATGTGGGGGGGGGGGTGTTTTCATGGACAGTAGGAACCACAGCCACCAGTCTTCACAGTGCTCTGACAGGCCAGTGATGTGGGGGGGGGGATTGTTTCATGGAGAGAAAGGAACCACAGCCACCAGTCTTCACAGTGCTCTGACAGGCCAGTGATGTGGGGGGGGGGATTGTTTCATGGAGAGAAAGGAACCACAGCCACCAGTCTTCACAGTGCTCTGACAGACCAGTGAGTGGATGGGGGGGGGGGATTGTTTCATGACAGAAAGGAACCACAGCCACCAGTCTTCACAATGCTCTGACAGGCCAGTGATGGGGGGGGGGGATTGTTTCATGGACAGAAAGGAACCACAGCCACCAGTCTTCACAGTGTCTGACAGGCCAGTGATGTGGGGGGGGGGATTGTTTCATGGGCAGAAAGGAACCACAGCCACCAGTCTTCACAGTGCTCTGACAGGCCAGTTATGTGGGGGGGGGGATTGTTTCATGGGCAGAAAGGAACCACAGCCACCAGTCTTCACAGTGCTCTGACAGGCCAGTGATGTGGGGGGGGGGGGATTGTTTCATGGCAGAAAAGAACCACAGCCACCAGTCTTCACAGTGCTCTGACAGGCCAGTGATGGGGGGGGGGGGATTGTTTCATGGACAGAAAGGAACCACAGCCACCAGTCTTCACAGTGCTCTGACAGGCCAGTGATGTGGGGGGGGATTGTTTCATGGACAGAAAGGAACCACAGCCACCAGTTTTCACAGTGCTCTGACAGGCCAGTGGAATGGGGGGGTGGGATTGTTTCATGGAGAGAAAGGAACCACAGCCACCAGTCTTCACAGTGCTCTGACAGGCCAGTGATGTGGGGGGGGATTGTTTCATGGAGAGAAAGGAACCACAGCCACCAGTCTTCACAGTGCTCTGACAGGCCAGTGATGTGGGGGGGATTGTTTCATGGACAGAAAGGAACCACAGCCACCAGTCTTCACAGTGCTCTGACAGGCCAGTGATGTGGGGGGGGATTGTTTCATGGAGAGAAAGGAACCACAGCCACCAGTCTTCACAGTGCTGTGACAGGCCAGTGATGTGGGGGGGGATTGTTTCATGGACAGAAAGGAACCACAGCCACCAGTCTTCACAGTGCTCTGACAGGCCAGTGATGTGGGGGGGGGGGGGATTGTTTCATGGAGAGAAAGGAACCACAGCCACCAGTCTTCACAGTGCTGTGACAGGCCAGTGATGTGTGGGGGGGGGGATTGTTTCATGGACAGAAAGGAACCACAGCCACCAGTCTTCACAGTGCTCTGACAGGCTCTGTCCTCCTGGAGGCACCGTCCTTCTCCTCTTGTCCTGCCAGAGGAGGAAGGGAGGGGAGTGTGGTGTGGGTGAAGGGTCATGTCAACATTTCGCTACGTGTTTGTCCACACTCTTTGTCTGTCTGTCTGTCTGTCTCTGTCTCTGTCTCTGTCTCTGTCTCTCTCTCTCTCTCTCTCTCTCTCTCTCTCTCTCTCTCTCTCTCTCCCATCTACAGAGAGAGAGTGACTTTTAATTTAGATAGATAGATAGATAATAGATAGATAGATAGATAGATAGATAGATAGATAGATAGAATGATAGATAGATAGATAGATAAATTTGTCGTATTTATGTTGAGTTGCTTTTCTTTTATCGCTTCTCTTTAATTTTCAGTTTTTACTTTAGATAGCATCAAACGGATGAAAATGTTTCTTTTTTTCTTTATCTTATTTTTCTGTACTTTCATGTACTCACTTACCCTTGTTTTTAATGCATGTGTAGAATCATTTAGTGTTTAGTAGGTAGATATATGACAGCAGTATGAAAAATGGCTGATATAAGCCAGTACCTTTACTAAAATGAAGAATCATTGACTGAATTGAAGAATGAATGCCATTGCCATCGTCTTTGTGTCATCGACTTCTTTCTCTTTTTCCTCTTTTTTTCTTTCTCCTCCTCCTCCTCCTCCTCCCCCATCTCCACCTTCTTCATCCTCCTTGTAGTAGTTGTCGTTGCCGTCGTCAATGTTCTATTCTCTTCCTCGCTATTCTTCTTCTTCCCCTCCCACCCACCCCCCCCCCTTTTTTTTTTTGTTTTGTTTTTTTTTTTGTCTTTTTGTTTTACATATCCTCGTCCTCCCCATTCTTCTTCTCTCAAAACGCCTGTTCATATTACACCATCTATTTTCTTCTCACTTGAGGCGAATTTAGGTTGTTGTTTTGTTGTTGTTGTTGTTGTTGTTGTTGTTGTTTCATATTTTGGTGTTTTGTTCTGTTTGTGTAAGAAGAAATCACCGGGGTACTGTGTTGAAAGAAGGCGAGTGGAGGGGCATGCAGTGGGACTGGTATATCAAAATGCAACTTTTCAAACGGCAGAAAATGAAATCAGAATAGAAAGATGGATGGAAAGGAGGCGGACATTAGAGAAGGGTGTGGAGGGAAAAGGGACTGAAAGAGACGTCGGCAGATGGGAGGCTAGGAAGACAGGAGGGAGGGAGGGACAACATGCAGGGGTTATAAAATGTTTAATGGAAATAACAAAGGTAATAAATATCAAAAACCCGTTCTCTCGTTGACGGTGGGGTCGGGTAGGGGTGGGATGAAGGTGGTGGTGGTGGTGTGACTGGTGCTGGTGCTGGTGATGGTGATAGTGGTGTGGTGATGGTGGAGGTGGCACAATGGTGATTGCGATTTTTTTTTTTCCTTTTTTAATTTCTCCATGTTAAAATTTGTTTCGGGTAGTTTCATTTGTCTTGTGAGGCATTCACGAATATTTCTCTCTCTCTCTCTCTCTCTCTCTCTCTCTCTCTCTCTCTCTCTCTCTCTCTCTCTCTCTCTCTCTCTCTCTCTCTCATGATTACCAAGGTATTCCGTTCTGTGACGTAAATAGCGCCATTATTAACTGAAGACTCCAGAAATATGTCAAAGAACATACTTCAAATAACGAACATCAGGCTGGACCTAAACGCAGATACTCCACTGATCTATCTGTATAGGCTTACCCCTCTTGCCAGAATTCAGAAGCAGTTTTTTTTTTTTTTTTTTACCGCAAGCTATGCGTAGCATTTATAGATTTTGAAATGGTATTTGACTAGGTCAATCAAAATTTACTATGGCCTCTATTGATTAAAAAAACCCGGTGTAAGTGGAAAATTGTTTAAGTGTATTCATAGTATGTAAAATGCCGTTAAAAGAAGGATAAGCAGTGATGATGAATTAACAGATTATATTGCGTGTACTAGAAGAGTAAAACAAGGATATGTGTGAAATCCTATCATATTTTAATGATTCAATAATGAGCGCACGATTGAAATACTAGAAAACGGTAGGCATGGTGATAGGTTTACGTAGGATCTCATGGAACTCTTTATTTTATTACTAGCAGATGATGAAGCTCTGCTCTCGGAGATTGTGGCTGGTCTGCAGAGACTACTAGATAATGTAAAGTACTCAGCTGATGAATTAAAATTGAAGGTAAATCTTGATTTAAAAAAAACCCAGCTTATTGTCTTCAGGAAAGGAGGTTACTTGGCTGCAACCGAGAGATGGCTGAATGATGGTTCTGTTATGCCCGTCGTAAACGTTTATAAATACCTCGACATGATCTTCCCTACTCGGCCGAGTTTTTTTTTGCTGCGTGTAGAGACCTTTCTAGTAGAGCGAGGAATGTGTTATTATTATTATGTTATGAAGAAATTGTTAGTATTAAATAATAACTTCTTGGAAGTGTTTGTCAAATCGTTGATGCACAAATACAACCCATTGAGCAATATGATCCGGAGCTATTCATTGTGTATCAGTTCATTTGACTGGGTTGAAAAAAAGTGTTTGAGTGTAGAACTCAGTGCGCCAAATGACTTTGTATGCGAGGAAACGAATAGATATCCAATATGTATAAATTCTGCAGTTAAAAGTCTGTGCTACTGGGTAAAGTTATTAAACATGAATAACGATAAATCACCAGGAAAAGTGTATAATGCGCTATTTGTTCTCTACTGAAGGGGCAAAAAGGACTGGGTTTCAAACGTACGTATTTGTTTGTGTGAGCTGGGATTAGGGTATGCATGGAGGGTATGTAAGAGAAGAAAGTAAGTTTATCCAAACAGATCGACAAGGATTGATCCACAGTGTATGGCAGACATGGGAAATTCATATTCAATCAAGTAACAGATCTGATGTATGCAAAGTTTACAGTTCCTTACATTTAGTTAAGAATTACTTTTTGTTTAATATGAGCAAATGTCTACGATCTACTTTCACTAGAATTAGATTTGGGCTCTCTGAAATTAAGGTATATGCTAATCGCTACAAAAACGTAAGTTACAATACAGAAAAATCAGTCAAAGATGACGTTCAGTTTGTTTTGCTATGTCCTGCTTTTAGTGATCTCCGTTTGAAGCTAATACATACGATATTTTGTCATCAAGCATGCATGTTTCGTTGTTGCTTGCTGATGTCATCAGAAAGAGAGAGTGTGATTCGCAGTTTAGTTCTTTATGTGTATAAGGCTTTCCAGATTAGAGAAACATTGCTTTCATTGCTGCTGGCATATGTGATTGTAAG
>CM065729.1:62515653-62520653 GCA_033310375.1 Conus canariensis
TCTGTAGCGCTGACTGCCAACGAATTAACAATAAACACAAACGGGCGCAACATTATGTGTAGTGCACATCATCAACGTCCAACGCTTGAGCTCATCAAAAAAAAAAAAAAAAAAAAAAACTTGCGAGCCGAATCATGATATGCTGTCAGCGTAAGCAGACGTTAGTGATTTGACAGACTTCTGCTTCAAACTGACTGCAAAAACGGCAAGGTAAAAAGCTGGAAAATAATCTCGAATTAAAAGGAAAAACACCAGTTCTTTCAATCATCACCTCAAACTTGCGGACGTTTTGATTATAGTGACAGTAGCTGTTGCCAATCAGCGGGCCTCTGCTATTGGACAAAGCTCTTCATCCACCATTTGATTTGGCGGTTAAAAAAATCATACGGATAGAAAAATCTCCCTGTAGCTTTTCCTCTGACAATACCGAAGACTATAATTTGCCCTTTTGCTGAACTGAAAATCAGCTGTGCAAACTTGTTTCCAACTTTTTGAATTTCCCCAGAAACCTGTCTCCAGCTTTAACACACACACAATATATATATATATATATATATATATTTCTCCCAGAAACCTGTCTCCAGCTTTAACAAAAACTATATATATATATATATATTTACACACACATACATAAACCTATATTTGGACTGCAGGGTACTTTCCGCTCTCCTGGAGACCTCTCGTCATGTCAGTTCCCAAACCCGGAGAAGACCTGACCAACCCTTCTAATCATCACTCTATACCTCTCATGAGCTATCTTTGCAAATTAACGGTGGAAAATAGTCCACTTTCGTCTGATGTGGAAGCTTGAAACCGAGGCCCTTTTGATCAAAGTACGATGCGATTTCCACACGTACCATTCATCCGTTCACCATTGAAGTCCGTTTTGAAACCATGTTCCGTAACGCGTTCGTAATACACATCACGCGGTAGCAATATTTTTTATCTGGGAAAGGCTTATGATACCACGTTCAAAATGGTATTCTACGGATCTTCATAACCTGGGTTTTCGAGGCCATTTTCCTCTTTATATTGACAACTTTCAGGCTGATAGGCAGTTCCAAGTCTGCGTGTACTGTCTGATTTACAGGAGCGGGAGTTAGATATACCCCGGTGGAGCATCCTTTTTCCTGCCTTCATCAACATCAAATTGATGGGTTTGTCATTCCGTAAACCGAAGTTTCGATTCTTATCTGTTTCTTGACGACGTTGTCCTGCACGCCTTTGGAGCTGCCTGTGCCAGCGTACACCATCGACTCCATCTTCCCAGCTGTGAAAGAAACCATTTATAGGGGAATTGTTTGTTATCAAAAACCATCGCTTGAAAATTTATCGTCAGAAAGCTGTGAACATTCTTCGAGTTGTGGTACATATGTTTTGTTTTTTCTTGGCGCAGATAAGATCACTCCTTTCCCCCTTCACAGGACGCTGATCAGCTTTTTGGCGCTGATAAGATCACTTCTTATGCTTCTGCCAGACCTTAAAACTGTGGATCTCATCCACCGCTGGTGGATTTCACTCGGTGTGGGGGAGCTTTGCACCACCCCTGTGTACAGTCTGTACGCAGAGGCAGGAGAACTCTGTCTTTCCAGTCATCAGCTGAAACTCTCCAACCAGACAGACAGAGATAGAAACAGAGACAGAGGCAGACAGACAGGGAGAGACAGAGACAAATATGTTCACACACTCACACACACACACACACGCACGCGCTCACACACACACACACACACACACACACACACACACACACACACACACACACAACACACACACACACATACACTCACACGCATACACGCACGCACGCAAGCACGCACACACGCACGCACGCACACTCACACACACACGCACGCACACACACACACACACACACACACACACATACAGAGAGAGAGAGAGAGAAGACAGACAGACAGACAGACAGACAGACAGAGACAGAGACAGAGAGAGAGAGAGAGAGAGAGAGAGGTGCCAAGCAGCCAGAGACAGGGACCACACACACACACACACACACACACACACACACACACACACACACACACACACACACACACACACACACACACACATACAGATAGAGAGAGAGACAGACAGACAGACAGACAGACAGACAGACAGACAGACAGAGACAGAGAGAGAGAAGAGAGAGAGAGAGAGAGAACGGATTTTATCTAGAGAAGATGTGTGGTACTCTTAATTTATTTTGCTCCCTGAGGAAGAAGAAGAAGAATGAAACAAGGAGGATAAAAAATGAAATAGAAACAGGACGACCTGAAAGGATGATCGTTTGAATTGTTGTCTGTCAACAGTAAATGTATTGTTGTCTGTCAACAGTAAATGGATTGTTGTCTGTCAACAGTAAATGTATTGTTGTCTGTCAACAGTAAATGGATTGTTTTCTGTCAACAGTAAATGTATTGTTGTCTGTCAACAGTAAATGGATTGTTTTCTGTCAACAGTAAATGTATTGTTGTCTGTCAACAGTAAATGTATTGTTGTCTGTCAACAGTAAATGTATTGATGTCTGTCAACAGTAAATGTATTGTTGTCTGTCAACAGTAAATGTATTGTTGTCTGTCAACAGTAAATGAATTGTTGTCTGTCAACAGTAAATGTATTGTTGTCTCTCAACAGTAAATGTCATGAAACATGACAGACATGTATGTCAGTGTTCTAAAAAAAAATTGAATGAAGATGAAGAAAACGAAAGAGAACAAGAAGAGAAAAAAAACATGTGAGATAGGACAACAACAGAGAAGAACAGACAGACAGAGATAAAGCACCATATAACAGAGAGCTACAGACAGACAGAGATAAAGCACCATATAACAGAGAGCTACAGACAGACAGAGATAAAACACCATATAACAGAGAGCTACAGACAGACAGAGATAAAGCACCATATAACACAGAGCTACAGACAGACAGAGATAAAGCACCATATAACACAGAGCTACAGACAGACAGAGATAAAGCACCGTATAACAGAGAGCTGCTAACTTGTAGGAATCTCCTGGGTTCTGCAGTTTCAGTCAGGGGAATATAACAAGGCCAGCTTCATCTTCCCTCTTCATCCGTCAGTGCCGTCACTCTCACCTCCTTCCCATCTCTTTTTATAAAGGGAGAAATGTGTGTGTGTGTGTGTGTGTGTGTGTGTGTGTGTGTGTGTGTGTGTGTGTGTGTGTGTGTGTGTGTGTGTGTGTGTGTGTGTGTGTGTGTGTGTGTGTTGTGTGTGTGTGTGTGTGTGTGTGTGTTGTGTGTGTATGTGTGTGTGTGTGTTTATGAAGTGGGTATAATAGAAGGTTAGAGTCATACTGCAAGTGATTCTCAAACTAAAAGAAATCCTTTTGTTTTAATGCCATCAGTCTTGGAATGCAAATACGGCGTATGTCAACTGTCAATGTGTTCAGATAAGTGATCCAGTTTTTACAGGATTTTTGACAAAATTGGGATTTAATGACCTTCAAAGAAATGCGTGAAAAACAGGGTACATTCCCAGACCTGCTTTCTGAACGACGTGACAAACGCTGTCCCTTCTACATAGAAACACCAACGACCACAAAAATAATCGCCACTGATGCTGTAACGGACGAAGACAGTCTAAACGGTTTATTAAATAAATAAATGAGGAACGCGTTTGCCCTTAAACAATGTCATTAACTATGCACAGCACATCTCGGAAACGTAGACTAGCTAGATGTCAACGGAAAAGAATCCTTTAACTCTGCGTATGAATGTATGAAGGAACCGAGACTGAGGCAGCGTCATTTTAAATTCCTTCACAACATGTACCCCACAAACATCCAAATGGGTGTGGTGGGAACACATGAATGCCACTGATGCTAAGAAACAGATTACATCGATTATGCTCTCTGTTCTTGCTCCAAACTATCGTGTGGTGGGAACGCATGAATGCCACTGATGCCAAGAAACAGATTACATCGAGTATGCTCTCTGTTCTTGCTCCAAACTATCTACATTCTGGAACTACATGAGAAAAAACATATCACCACATGGTACAGCGCAAAGAGCCTTATGATTGTAACGACAGATCTGTTTGGAGTTAACATAAAAGGAAACAAATTTTAAATGTAATTAATAGCGAACCGCCAAGAAAACGTAGACAAACAGATCACAAGATTCGTTTGTCTATGTTTTCTTGGCAGTTCGCTATTAATTACATTTAGAATTTGTTTAGATTTCCACCTGCAGTCGCCTCACTTTGCAAACAAAAGGAAATATTCAGTGAAGGGAAGATGGCTCTATTCATTTATAGCAAAACTTTTGATCTCAATTGAAGTGTGAAAATCTGGAACTGAAATTTTAGACTGAGTTACTCGTACAAAGGAAAGATTAAACATGCTCACGTTTGAATACTAATAACGAAGCAAACGAGAGAGAGGGCACACACACACACACACAACACACACACACACACACACACACACACACACACACACACACACCCAAACACACACACACACACACACACACACACACACACACACACACACACACACACACACAGAGGGTGGGGAGAATAATACTTTAAATAAATGGTGCATCTTAGAACATGTGCATGCTGATGCAAATTAACAGGAAAAAAAAATAAAGAAAGGAAATAACAGGACAGATGATGAAAATTGGAATCAGCTAAAAACTACATGAGTGAGGGGGGAAAAGCATTTGTATGATTGAGGGAAAAACGTCTCCACTAAAGACCGCTGCAAACTGCTTCAGTGTGGAACAGGAGGCGAGACAAGGTGGAGGCGATCAACACAATGGCCACGAATGGGAAAACACATCAACACACACAGTGCTGGTGCGCGTGCAGCCGACACCATGGAACCGTCAGCCCCTGCCTTTGCCAGATAGAGAACCAAGAATGTGTTGCCCAGACTGAGACATCACCTTATATCAAGACGTATAACAACGGAGAAAACGTTGCAGTGAATGAAGATGTCATCACAAAACAGAACACCAGAAAACAAATAACA
>CM065729.1:62523153-62530653 GCA_033310375.1 Conus canariensis
TTATAGGTTATAAATCCCGTTTGTCTGTTTTTAATGGCTACCAGACTAAACAAGCCACTTAGTTAAAGAAGGCTACTCACTGTGTGCGTAGCTTTCGTCGGCAATCCGGCCGACTTCTTCAGCGCAACTGCTGGGTTGAGAACTGGCTTCAGTGCGCACCGCCGTGAGCGAACTCACGACAATGCGACTGAATGAGTGAGGAGTACACCGATGGCAGGTTGTGTCGGCCCCAGTCGCGGTTAAGGGTGGGGTTCCCGGCGGCGATGTCGACTGCCTCCTTTACTCCCCTCTGGAACTATTCCGCTTCTCTGTCGAGAACTTGCACGCTGTCCTTTTCAAAGTGATGATCTTTGTTTTTAGTTGCTGATTCATGGTGTCTTTTTTTTCTGCGTGTTGACAGCCCTGAGGATGTCTATGACTAAAACATTAAAAGAAAGAAAACAACAACATCACACAGTGAAAGGAACTAAGTGTTACAGAACAATGACGATGGCTCGCCACGAACATCCTTATGTTGTTAAAATAGAGTACTAACCAAGGAATGGAAGTAATGAGCATAGTTAGTCCCTTTACAACCAATGTCGTTCTCAAAGTCGTTCTGGTGCCAGAATAGTGTAGTTTCTTTCGTATTTTGTTCCGTGCCTTTTCGAATGGTCCTCTTCCCATTTCTGTTCATTCCAACTTCCCTGTACACCACTACGCTCTGGTTCGTCTCGGCACCATTCTGGTTCGTCTCGGCACCATTCTGGTTCGTCTCGGCACCATTCTGGTTCGTCTCGGCACCATTCTGGTTCGTCTCATGACCGACTGTCCACAGGAAGCTGTTTTAAACAGGTCTCCATGAAACCACCGGTCAGAGGGGACCCTGCCTTGCTGCTGAGTCGTCTGACGTAGTATTCAATGAGGTCTGCTCAGGCCCGACATATGAGGACACCGTACACCACACCTGCTTAGTCGCTGAGCCCGTATAAGCCGGTATCTCTCTTCAGAGTGCAATAAGAGACTCGTAGTTATGATGCTTCTTTTTTAATACATGGCCACCCAGCATATTAACAATGTCAAAAGAAGTCAAACCTTTGACGTCAAATGTTCGTTATACCCATCAAAGTGAGAAATGTTATATTTCTAGTATACTCGAACATTACATTTCTAGTGAACACGAACATTATATTTCTGGGACATTATTATTCTTGCCGTGGAGGAAAATTACTCTTTTCGTGAAGTACGTCATTTGCAGAACTTTTGAGACCCCTACTCTACCATACATGACTCATCCCGTGATCTTTTGCCCTTGATTCATCGCCAGATTATAGCAAATTGCTGCAGTCAGTCCGAATTCGCTGCCTCCGATGTCACTCCCGAGAGTGAGCAACTGGAACCGAAAAAGACAAGGAGGGGGGGGGGGGCGGGGGCGTGGGGGGACCGTAGAGGGGGCAGGGGTGAAGGTGAAGGGGGTAGTCTGAGTGGAGGGAGGTGCAGACGGTGGGGGAGGGGAGTGGTGGGGTACAGGAGGGGTGAGGTTGTGGAGGAAGAATAATATAGACAGCTTCCTTGACTATGATAAATGATTAATTGAGCATTGACGATCACAACCATGTAGAAATGACTAAAATGAGAACGGGTGTCAACACTTCATTTTCATGAAATAAGATTTGAAGGTTACTCAAGATATGTTGTCATGCATTTCTAAAAGAAAATAAATAAAATAAAATATATTGATAAAGACAAGAAAGGGGAAGACCAACATAGACATTGACAGATTCAACAGTTTAAATATCTAAATCAAAAAGAAATTATATTATCATTAATGCTGTTTTTGTCACATATCCACTCATTCATTCATTTGATATAGTTATGTGATTACGTCGCAAAAGCTGTACCTTTATGGATTAGATAACTGCGATTATAATGCTGATTACAATTGATCTGATATATCTGGATATGATCCAGAAGCTCTCTCTCTCTCTCTCTCTCTCTCTCTCTCTCTCTCTCTTCTTTATATAGCTTAACCCATATTCCTGACGTCCAAATCACCAATGAATATGATAACCTGCACTGTCCAGAACCTGTGATTCATTGCCTGCTCCTGATTTTATCCTCGATCCCACACAACGCGGCAGTAGCCAGTATATACTCTGCCTCTAATGTGGCTTAGAAGAATAAGCAACGAACCTCAGCAACATACACACACACCTACACCACCCCCGAGACACACACACATACACACACGCGCGCGCGCGCGCGCACGTTATTGTGATAGCAGCATTACACAAACAGCCGTCATTATATTCACTTTCTTCCTTTGCTCTTTGATTTAATTTCGTTTTCTCACGACAGGGGCGGAAGGAGAGGTAGACGGGCACACGAGATGACAAATCGACTCACTGACAAACGGAGAGAGAGAGAGAGAGGAGAGAGAGAGAGAGAGAGAGAGAGAGAGGAGAGAGAGAGACAGACAGACAGACAGACAGACAGACAGCAGACAGACAGACAGACGGACAGACAGACAGACAGACAGACAGACAGAGACAGAGACAGAGACAGACAGACATACAGAAGAGAGAGAGAGAGAGAGAGAGAGAGAGAGAGACACACACACACACACACACACACACACACACACACACACACACACACACACACGCACGCACGCACGCACGCACGCACATACACTGAGAGAGAGAGAGAGAGAGAGAGAGAGAGAGAGAGAGAGAGAGAGAGAGAGAGAGAGAGAGAATATACCATACAACGAAGAATAGATTAACATACGATAGTATCAATATGACATGAATATGTTATCTGCTGCGTCAACAACCATTTATTAACTTTCTACATCCATGACCTGTTTTAGAGAAGTCCCAGTCCTTTCTGTGAGTAAGCAAAACAAAATGACGAGTTCATTGGTTTACCCGATTCACACAATGTTCGTTAATTAAAATGACGAGTTTATCTGTTTGTCGATTTACATTATGTTGGTTGATCCAATGAAACATTCAACACAAAACTTCTATCGCTGTTCCACGGAAAAACTCGCTTTGAGTGCTTTTTCCCTCATGATCTGTGATGAAAGTGCGATTATGACTCATCGCTCTGAGTCGAATGCATTTACATGCGTGGAGGATCATCACTACATAAGACAAGTCGTGCGTTTAACGTGATAAACACATAACGTCGCTCTCACAACGGAGCACAAGCCAATGAAATATATTCACATCGTCGGGTGAAGGATTATTAGGGGAGGCAAATCATTTCCTGCTGTCTTTGCGAACACAGGAGAGTAAAATTCTTGAAAATTGCTCAAGTTCCTGAAAATCTTGTTAATCACGTTCCTGGTGGCTTCTATCGACGGCTGGAACTATTGATTAGTTCAGGATCATGATTCGCTGACGTCTTGTTTACATCATTTTTATGGCATTTCTGTTACCTTATGTCTTGAACAGTCATCCATTGTTTCATTGCTTGAACAGTGGTAGTATATCCCATAGACTGGCTTGGATTTCGTACAGCGTGATGCAGAATGTACATATTTAAATAAATAGAATGAAAATCAGTGTCTAAGATCACGCAAGACTATCTAGTGTTTATTCGTAGAATGTTAGTACAGTTTTACACTCATATATTCATTTTCTTACGTGTAGAAGTGTTCATTTAATTCAACCCTAACTTTCTGATTTCCCAACGTGAAACAGTATTATTACTGGTATAACAATAGCGTCTTCTGTAAATGGTCACGTGGTACCTCTCATAAAGCTATGCCCGCGCTGAAATCTGCTTATTCATATCAGTTACTTGAAGAATACTGTTCCCCAAAACAGAAAGAGATCGAGGAATTTAGTGTGCTCGATTCACCAAGATGATTTTAGTGCAACTATTTGGTCCAAATATAATGCCAATATAAAACAAATGAAGGGAGAGGGGTGTAATTGGCGACACACACTGCTCGACAGGACCACTTTTATACTCTAGTCATCATTATTTATACCGTATCCTACTATGATGATATTGTCCCCATGATGGATATTGTAAAACACAAGTAATGTTATGTAATGTAAACGGATATTTATAGAGCGCTTTACGTCGCGAGAGCCCAAAGCGCATATTACAGAAACATTCTAACTCAAAGCATAATTACTATAAGTGATTGAAAGAAAGAAACACGAACTCTAACCATTAAAATGCTGTGCGAATTTGACACTGAATAACCAGAATAGTGTTACATAGCAGGGGCTGAGAGAGGGGAAGGGGTGTGTGAGGAGATGGGGGAGGGGGGGTTGTCAGCATTGCAATTTCATCGTAGACTTGGAATCTGAACTTGACTATAGAGGAGACAAAAAGATGATTTTGTAAGCCTCAAAAGAAAAAATAAACGGTTTCACAAAAATGTTAATATCATATGGGCATAATTCATTAAAATGTCCATTCAAAATATACAAACGCCTTCTCGCCCGTATAGTTTACTTTGTGTAATTCAATTCTTTGGTTTTCAGCATGTGTTCTGATACACACAGGCGTGCATATACATACACAAACACACAGACAGGCAGACACATAGACGCGCATACACACACACACACACACACACACACACACACACACACACACACACACACACACACACACACACAAAAGCACGCACGCACGTGCATACACACAAACACACGCGCGCGCGCGCACGCACTCAGGCACAGACGCACGCGCCCAAACGCACGCACGCACACACACACACACACACACACACACACACACACACACACACACACACACACACACACCACACCACACCACACACACACACACACACACACACACACACACACACACACACACACCACACATACATACACACGTGTATTATATATATATATATATATATATATATATATATATATTACATAGACACACATAGAGACACGCGCATAGACAGAAAGAGAGAGACAGACAAACAGACAGATAAACACAAGATTGAAAGATGCTGCTGCTACTACTACTACCACTACTGCTACTACTACTACTACTACTACCACCACCACTACTACTACTACTACTACTACTACTACTACTACTACTACCACTACTACTACTACTACTACTACTACTACTACTACTACTACTACTCACGGTATTATGAAGGAAATGAAATTCTGTGGGGGAAAAACTCACATTTTAACGGTCATGTGCTCCCATTTCAGAATAATTGTACCATTCATCATACAGTCCATTGATTCATTTCTTGCATTACGTCAGTGTGTACACGTACACATTTCTGCAAGTCACCTGAATCTTAACAACGAGTTTATTTGCCATTGTTTCGCGCTTGTATTGATAGGCTGCGTAAAAAGCGTCCAGAAGATGTATTGATTCCCTCATGCAGACAGGAAAACTTCCTCTTCATGGAAAGGACGCTCATGTATTTCTCCTCACAGTTCAACGCACTGAACAAGGGGTTATACAGACAGCAGAGACTTCCTAGAGTGTGAACGCTGTTTTTGACGAGAAAGACAGAAATCAGGGGAGGCGTCCCCCCCTCCCCCCTCCCCTCGCTCCCCCTCCCCCATTCCCCCCTCCCCCTCCCCAGGCTATGATTGTGTGCACTCGCCATGAGAATCATGTCTGGTTGCTTGAAAATGGAAGAGAAGCCAATGAACCTCTTCCCACGTCATTGTATTGGAAAGCTCTATGGCATCAGGTGAGAGGACTGTCAAAGGAGACAAATAGTCCTTAGTCAATATAGCGTGGGAATAAGAATGAAACACTTCAGCGTAATACATACAAATCCTAGGATAAAGTCGTCATAGTAGATGTGGCATTGGAAACATATCATCCTCTCGAATGCAAGCAATTTCCATTTGTTGGATGAATATGTATATGCATGAATATGAATATGAATGACATCAATTTGTGCGTTTTTTCACTAAATGGTCTGTCTACTGATTTCAGATCGGTGAACAAGCAAAAAAAAAGTAACTCAATACATCAATGGATAAAAGAAAAGGTACCAGAAAGAGAAAGAGTCAGACTGACAGAGAGGAACCACCATACAACGAAGAGCTGCTGACACGGTGGAAATCTCGTGGGTTCCTTGGTTCCAGCCAGCCAGCAGACAATAACATAGCCACCCTCGTCATCCACCCGTCTGCATCACCCTCATTGCTTTCCACCTCCTCACTATCCCCCTAGAGTGAAGGAACATCTGGCTGCTTTTTTAAAGACAATGGCGAGACAGGAGGCAAGGAGTATGTCATATGAAATTCTGAAACAAAGAATTATGCTGCTTAAGCGATATCAGACTTGAAATAGAAATTAGGTAACAGGGAGATGGGTAAATACAAATGTGCAGTTTGTCTCGTATGATATCAGCAGATGAAGCAATAGCATTGGCAGCAGTAGTAATGGTATTAGTAGAAGCGGTGTCAGCTCTTTCCAACATACTCCGCTAAAAGCTCAGTACACCAAATTACAGGAACCTTAATGTGAGACTATTTGTATCCCCTTTTGGTTCTCTACTGCCGCAGTTGTTGAGCTCATCGCTTCTGCCTTCAACAGGCATGTATAGTAAAGGTCAAGATCTTTCTTCAAAGTAGCAAAACATGCTTGACCACTTATCTGTTTATCAATAAAATTCCTAGAATTTACTCACCTATGTATTGACAAAATCGGACAAAAGAGCGAGTTTCCACAGTGCAAAGAAAATTCTTTGACCCCTATATTAATCTCCTTAGAATGCGGACACGGAAGTGAGATTAAGTAGACTTGCATCCCTTAAGACATTTACGCGTGAATGAGGGAAATCAGAGGGAGAATCTCTTCACAGATAACTCGCGCATTCGACAGAATGGATGATTCCGATTACTCTCAAATACAGCTCCTTAAAGCTTGACTCCCTGACTCTGATATTGCCTGAGAGCCACCTGCAGATGTTCGTTTCTCTTGACATCGTGCCGTCCAGCAAAGAGAACAAACAAGCAAATTGTCTGTCACACCTAGTGACATGAACTGTCTTATCATTCCAGAAATCGACACTAGTGTTATTTGTGAATGATTCCAACTTTTCTTCCGAAGTTCTGTCCAACACGACGCTTTCAGCACAATGGATTCTCTTCAAAAAATCTTTCTCACTATCTCTGACGAACACGGTTGCCTAGCAGTTTGTGTAACTCACTGCCGCTAATCATAGCACTATCCACTGAATTCAGAGCGTATTGACATTGCATGAATGCTTTCCATGTTGGGCCTTCTGAAGCACCTCTGTACCAGCTACTTTGTCCTACCATTTGATGTTCACAAAAGTTCTCAGGCATCTCATGTGCAGAGAGTTCAGCCGCCTGGCATGTCGACTGTACACTGTTGAAGTTTCACGGGCATACAGCAGAGAGGGCAATACAACTGCACAATGTACTTTGAGCTTGGTCTGCAGGCTTACCCTTCGTCTTTCCCACGCCTCAGCTCTCAACTATGGCTCCATCCATTCTTATACATATAGACAAGGAAGCTCACGCTTCA
>CM065729.1:62535653-62568153 GCA_033310375.1 Conus canariensis
TATCTGTATGTATGTGCGTATTTGTATTTGAATGCAGGTGTGTGTGTGTGTGTGTGTGTGTGTGTGTGTGTGTGTGTGTGTGTGTGTGTGTGTGTGTGTGTGTGTGTGTGTGTGTGCATGTGTGTGTGTGTGTGTGTGAATGTTTCTGTGTCTCTGTCTGTGTGTCTATGCATTTTTCTTTGTGTATTTGTGTGTGCACGTGTGTGTTTGTGTGTGTTTTTGTTTGTTTGTTTCTTTGTTTGCGTGACTAACCGTGCACACGTTTGTATGTAGGCGTCTGTGTGTGTGTGTGTGTGTGTGTGTGTGTGTGTGTGTGTGTGTGTGTGTGTGTGTGTGTGTGTGTGCGTGCGTGCTGTGTGTGTGTGTGTGTGTGTGTGTGTGTGTGTGTGTGTGCCTGTGTGTGTGTTAGCGTGTGTGTGTGCGTACGTGTGTGTGTGTGTGTGTGTGTGTGTGTGTGTGTGTGTGTGTGTGTGTGCGTGCGCGCGCGCGCGCGCGCGTGCGCATGTGTGTGTGTGTGTTAGTGTGTTAGTGTGTGTGTGTGTGTGTGTGTGTGTGTGTGTGTGTGTGTGTGTGTGTGTGTTGTGTGCACATAGACTGCTCCCTGTGAGTTGCTGATGCTGTGGCTGTGGCTTAAGGAACCAGGCTGTACTTGTGGTCTGGAATTGGTGGGGTGGTGTAGGTGGCCAGTAACATGGCACAGAAAATGAGACACAAAAAAACAACTTTCAGACAGAAAATAGAGGAGAGAAGCAGACAGACAGAGAGGAGCTACCACGCGATGAAGATCTGCCAAAATGGGGGATGTCTTGAGGGCTCTCAGTTTACTGCCAGCAGACAAAAACATGCCCCCCCCCCCCCCCCCCCCCCCCCCCCTTTTCATCCACACGCTTCCATCACCCCCCCCCCCCTTTTCTTTCACTTCCTTCCCAGTCTCCCAAGTACAGTAACGGAATCGTTGTGGAGAAGTGGGCGAGACAGGACGCAGGAAGGATGTTGCATAGCATTCTCTAATAAAACTGATTCCTGTTGTTGAAAATGTTTCATTCTTGAAATACAAAATCAAATTATGGCCCTATAGTTATGTGGAGGAGAAGTGCCTCAACTAGAGTGTTTTCCTGTACTTCCATTTACACACACACACACACACACACACACACACACACACACACACAACACACACACATGCACGCACGCACACACGCACGCACACACACACATATACACGCGCACGTGCGCACGCACGCACGCACGCACGCACGCACGCACGCACACACACACACACACCACATTCTACAAAGTTTGATCCATTAGTTTGAATTGCAAAATACAAACTTCCAGTTTCTGTATATTTTCACAGTGAATGACAACAAATAAATGTGTTTAGTTTTTGCAGTGTGCACAGTTTCAAATTGTCTGAATCACGTCAAATTAAGGTGTACAAAGTTTGCAGTTTTACAGAGTTTTAAAATGCCTTAACCCCAAGAAACAAACTCGTCTAGTGTATACAGTTGTACATATTTTCAATGAGTTTGAATTTCAATGAATTAACGTGGTGAAGTTTTGGCGTAATAGAAGATTTGAAGCTTTCACGTTTTATTCCATTATCTTTTATTTATACCAGTTGATCCTTCAGCGTGATGGAAGACTTAGAAATAAAGCAGATTGGAATCAGAATTATGACTTACTTCTACAATCAAAACTATCACCAGGAAAATCAGGATATAAGCACCACTCGTCTGGTGCAGATGCAGGTGCACCACTCATCTGGTGCAGGTGGAGGTGCACCACTCGTCTGGTGTAGATGCAGGTGCACCACTCGTCTGGTGCAGGTGGAGGTGCACCACTCGTCTGGTGCAGGTGCAGGTGCATGTGATGCGCCACTCGTCTGGTGCAGGTGCAGGTGCACCACTCGTCTGGTGCAGGTGCAGGTGCACCACTCGTCTGGTGCAGGTGCAGGTGCACCACTCGTCTGGTGCAGGTTCGCCCGCCCGTCAATCCGGTCACAGCTGCAGAGTGCTCGTGCGGCTTGTTCTGGTACTCTTGATGCTGTGATTTGCTTTCTAAAAAGGTTACCCACCCCATTGTTATGGAGTATATTTACTGTTCCACTATGAGGTGTTTAAACCCTGCATGTCACACTGTGAAAAAATGAATCTTGTGAAAATAATCACTCCCTAAACAAAAAGACCTCTCTACAACTGATTCAGGAACAATAGGTAGAACTTTTCAACAAACTGCAGGGAAGATGAAGCGCTTGAAATATACTGTCTATGAGCTTCAAGGGGAGAAAAGGGTGAAAAGAAAAAAAAAAACTGAGCGTCATTCAGACTCTGAAAGTGGAAAGAGAAAGCCAAAAACTGTCACTTCCAGAGAAGGTTGATTCAGACACAGCAGAAGTTGTGCAATACTTCCTACATCTGACAGGACATGACTCAGATCGTGAACAAAGAACAGTCAGAAAGAGAGGAGTATAAAGACCACACACTTAACCTTCTTGCTCCCTTGGACAATTTAGTAGTTTTTGGATCGATCCTTACAATATTTATTACTTTGATTTGTGTATTCTGTCGCTGAATCTTTTATTCATTGATCAGACCCTTTGAATAACATCAGATTCACAACGTCATGTACACGATAACGGATTGTTCTAATTTATTCAAAGATGTATTTAAAAGTGTTTTGATGTACGATGGTTATGTTACATTACCATTGTTTCTCTTAACGATCAGTTTCAATTTTTATCTGCGTTTTATCAGCAAGTACCTTAACGCCACTTTAGATTTCTGAACCATTCACATGAGAGAGAGAGAGAGAGAGAGAGAGAGAGAGAGAGAGAGAGGGGGGGGGGAGAAAGAGAGAGAGAGAGAGGTCTGACAAGCACGTTTTCTTTAGTCTATGGTGTTTATCTATGATGTGCTTCACATTTCTCTCTCTCTCTCTCCTCTCTCTCTCTCTCTCTCTCTCTCTCTCTCTCTCTCTCGTGTATGTATGTGTGCGTGCGTGTGTGTGTGTGTGCGTGTGTGGTGTGTGTGTGTGTGTGTGTGTGTGTGTGTGTGTGTGTGTGTTGTCTGTCTGTCTGTCTGTCTGTGTCTATGTCTGTGTCTGTCTCTGTGTCTGCATCATAGCAACAGGAAGCACACTTCTGTTCCAGTGAAACCAAGGAAAAGTCAATTAATGAATCATCCATTTCATCATAATCTATGTTTGAATACAGTGATAAACTATGTCGTCTGTTATTCTCAACCTGAATACTATATCACATGAAGCTCGGTATCATATTACCTGGTAACATCTTTAATTTCCTAACACCAATTTAATCCCTGGAACACTCCAGGGAACAAGAAGATCTCTCCCCACCCCTCTACCAACAACCCGAGTCCCTGCCTTGGACAAGTCACCATCCCATAATTATGTCCGAGGCGTCACAGAAGCCCTTTCATGTAACATCAGGAAAAACGGTGTGGGGGGTACACGCCAAGCCATACAATACCATCAGGAGCAAACTTGTCGCCATGAAAGACAAAATAGACAAACTGGACCAATCAGGAGCAATCTACGAAATCCAGTGCGGTGAATGTGACCAGTCGTATATGGGTGAAACAGAAAGAAAACTGAGGTTCCGTGTCAAAGAACACAAGAGGGACTCCTCCCCGGTAGGGGAACACATGATCAACAGCGGACATGTGTTCTCCAGTGACAACATCAACGTCCTGGACCGGGAGGCCAGATGGTTCCAGAGAGGGGTGCAGGAGGCCATCTACATCGCGGCCACCACACCAACCCTCAACCGGGACCGGGGGAGACACATCCTGCTATCGGTCTACAACTCCCTAGTTCAGTCGCATGACGTGAGCTCGACTCGCGGACGTGCGCACCGAACACAGTTCACCCCGTCAGTCGAAAAGTGCTAATGAAGGCTGCTGGATGGTAGCCGAAAGCTCCACTTTCGTCCGTCTTTCTTGAGAGTCCAGGTACGAATGTTTAATCACCAATTTAATCGTAAGGCTTCTGCTTTCTTATCAAATTTATTCGACCATGTATCATTTGCATTCCACTAGAAGTAAGTAGTTAAGCGAACACATATATAAGTTTTTAGTGTACATGCATATGCACACATGAATAAGTTAATTAAAAAAAAGATAGTTCAATGAATTTGAAATGAGCAAGACATAAATACGCACGCTTGCAGGACGTTAGATGGTCATGTATTTAATACCATGGAGGCCCTTTTTATGGTGTCATATTGATCCAGTCACTTTAAAATATTTCCTTTCAATAAACAAAAACGATTTCACCTTTTTTGCGACTTTCTCGCCTCAAACACAGCGCACAGCAAAAGCTAGCAGGGTCAGTACACCGCCTGAATGGTATCAGTACATTTTCTCCCCAAGTCACGTCTGAGCGAGATGCATAATATGAAATACCCAACTCCTATGAAAATAAGCTGGCTAAAAGACAGCGCGCTGGAAGACAATAATTCAGACATTACAAATAGTATTGTGACATTTCATTGTTTGGAACATTTGTTATGATTAAGTGATTGTTATCACTAAGCCGCAAATAAACAAATGAAAGTGGTTAGTGGCTCCACATCTCTCTCTCTCTCTCTCTCTCTCTCTCTCTCTCTCTCTCTCTCTCTGAAATATAACAACAGATTCCAAACACTCTGAAAAATAGTTGTTTATCAAATTCTGATCACACACAAAGGATCTATAAAATAACTTAGTCAGATGTTTGACATAAAGCAAAAGTAAAAACCATAATATACAAAAGTCAGTTCAGAAAGTTCCTCCACACTGGTTCAGACTCATTACATTTTCAATTCAACAATCAAGAAAATCCTCAGGGATGTAGGTTCAAAAGCTCTATAATCCCAGACATAATCCCAACAATGTCACTGATTTAGATGCGTGTTGATCTGCTCTCGTCATAAAATGTAAAAGGGGAGACCCGATTTCATGGTCCTGAAGCCTCTCCCGCCACAACCTCAGACCAGACATAAATCATGGTGAGCTTTTAATGCCAAGGCCGGCGGTTTCTCACTGGGCGAGGATTTCCGCACAATAAAGTGATGTAGGGCATGTGACAAGATGAGATTCACCCATGTTGGGCGAGCTGTTAGCAAGATTGATTGGATTATGAAAGGTGACACCAATAGTATCTTTATTCTATTTTTGGACATTTTTCTCTCCCATAATATCAATTGTTTTGTTTTGTTAGGTTTTGTTTTTGCCTGTCAGTTTTGGTGGTGGCATCTTCACGATCATTCTTACTTGTATGGAAATGCTGGTAAGTGTGTGCGTGTGTGTGTGTGTGTGTGTGTGTGTGTGTGTGTGTGTGTGTGTGCGTGCGTGCGTGCGTGTGGAGTGTGTGTGTGTGAGTGTACGTGTGTGAGTGTTTGCGCGTGGTGTGTGTGTGTGTGTGTGTGTGTGTGTGTGTGTGTGTGTGTGTTTGTGTGTGTACGTGTGTGCATGTGTGTGTGTGTGTGAGTGTTTGTGCGCGCGCGCGCGCGCGCGCGCGCGCGTGTGTGTGTGTGTGTTTGTGTGTGTGTGTGTGTGTGACTGGAAGGGTGGGTGGGTCAGTGAATGTGGTTGTGCATGCGTGTACGTGTCTGTGTGTCCATGCGTTTTTCTGTTTGTATTTGTATACTTGTGTGTGTGTGTTAGTGCGCGTGTGTGTGTGTGTGCGTGCGTGGTGTGTGTGTGTGTGTGTGTGTGTGTGTGTGTGTGTGTGTGTGTGTGTGTGTGTGTGTGTGTGTGTGTGTTGTGTGTGTGTGTGTGTAAAATAAAATGCAAACCCTCTATCCAACTCTCGTTTACAATCTTTTTCCTGACCTGTTTCACTTACTCACACGAGTCGTGTTTGATTTTTCCTGCTCGCTGTAAGACTGTTTCTAAAAGTACAGTCCTCTGATGCCTTTATCAGACATTATCATAGCAATAACTATCCCTGTGCCTCACAAACAGATCTTCATTCAGTGTTCAAGCCGCTAAACGCCAGACACCCTGGTTACAGGACCAGTGATCTTGGTGCAGTGGTCAGTGTCCTGGCTTGAGGGCCAGGGGATCATATAGTTGGGTACCCTCAGGGCCATTTATCTGTAAGAACGTTCAGCCCAGAGCTGAGTATACTGTGGGGCTGGCTACAGGAGAAAGCTGGAACCCTGCAGTTGGATTTCCTTGATCGGCTTGAGAGAATGTCAATATCCATGCTCTATCCCACCACATCTTATTTTGCACGAAAACCCCCCTTTTCACATACAAATCACGTCCTTCACATATCAGTTTTTGCCAAAATTAACACCTGTTTTCTAAACAAAATTAACACCCCAAAACCTCCAAAAATTGACGTAATCAGTACTTTTAAAAATGGGGGGTTTTCGTGCAAAATAAGCTGTGGTGATATAGAGCCTGGATATTGACATTCTCTCCGTTTGACATAGATATATAGTTGCAAGTCCCTCTAACTGTGTCAAACGTTCATGCATGCCCGTTTGACATAGATATATAGTTGCAAGTCCCTCTAACTGTGTCAAACGTTCATGCATGCCCGTTTGACATAGATATATAGTTGCAAGTCCCTCTAATTGTGTCAAACGTTCATGCATGCCCGTTTGTCCTAGTTACGAGTACAAAACCACTGCAGGCATATTCTCAACTTTACACTTTTGGATTAATATATATACTGTGCAAACTGAAAGCTTTCATAATTTTATGGTGTTTATGCATAATTGTGGCTGTTATTAAAATTGTTTTTTATTCAAGCAGAATAGTTTTAAAGGTTAAACAACAACTGTACTTTAAAGTACTTTTTAGTATCTACTTTGTACAATATTCATATTAAAAGCTTTAGCAAATTAAACACAAAAACACAACTTTTAATAATCAATTCTCTCTCACTGATCTATAAATAGATAATTTATTCAGGGGAGACAATTACTTTTATGCATAATTAAAGGGAGATAAATCACTTTAATTATTATTATTGGTTTGATTATTTTGATTGTTAATGATTACTCTGTGCGTGTGTGAACAAGGAAGGTAGAAATCAATACTCTACAAACTGCCGCCAGAGAGCGAAAAACCCCAGAGCTCAAAAATAGGCCTCAGCCGCCGCCAACGTTCAATAGGTGGGGCGCATTGCAGCGTGCTACAGGCCCATGCTGCGGCTTACTTATTTTTTAATTTATGATTTTATTCTGGTTTAAAAATGAAGCCCGAAGTAGCTACAGAGCTTATTAATATACTTTACGAGTTGGATTGGGAGCGGGAGGGTGATAAAGATCAGCTAGAGAGCAGGTTTGAAGAATTAATTACTGATCTTTTTGAACGCATAAATATTCGAGAAAGCGTAAAGCAGGTTGTTAGCAAAATACCAGATTTTTGGCCCCAACCAGCTGTAAAGTTGTTTGCCATTTTAGTTGATAATATGGCTCCTGAGGATGCTAATCTGACTGTTTCTACCAGCCCTGAAGGAGTAGCTATTCACTTTAATGAAGATCAGGCTTTACGATTAGAAAAGGCTATGAATAATAAACAATAGCTGAATTTACATTGTTAGTTATATAGAAAGTACTTTTAAGTTAAGCGCAAGTAAATTACAAGTTAAGTGCAAAAAAAAAAAAGTTCTAGTTAAGTACTAGCTAGGTTCTTAAGTAAGTTCTAGTTAGGTTCTTAAGTAAGTTCTTGTTAAGTTCTTAAGTAAGTACTAGTTAGGTTCTTAAGTTAAGTACAAGCCAAGTCAGTTAAGTTAATCTTTTAAAGTTCTCCAATGTCCTACAGCATATGAAAACTCATTGACGTAAGTTCTCTTGTTATTGTTAGAGACTAGTGATTTCTTATTAACTACAGTTGTGTTTACTTGATGAAGAGTAGATCGCAGATTAACATTTGTGTGATGAAATACTTTGTTTTCAAAGAGAGCTTGCTTGTAGTTGTCGTGAGTTATATTTTTTTTGACAACTTCTTTACTTATGCCCTTAGCTTTTTTAATTACAGAAGTTTGGTGGGCAACGCTATACATCTTCGACCGCAAGCCAACATATTCTTGTATAACCGCCCCATTAAGTTCATCCTTCATCTTTCCAATCACTTTCTTGTTTACAGTTGAATGTAGAGGCGAATCTTTAGGATAGTCGCATGTGTCGTACCACCCATCAGCTCCTTTAGCTACCTCCGCTTCTAAATCCTTGTAAAAGTCTTCGGTTGGGATGTCCATAATAAAACTATCAGTGTCTGTGTAAAGGACATTTGATTCTGGGTACAGCGGCTTAAAGTAGTCGTATAGAAATTCTAGCATTAACAACTTTGACAGCTCTAATACGGCAAATCCGATAAACACCGGCTTATCCAACTTCACACTCAGTTTCTTCATCATAATGCCAACCAGGCTGTCGCTAAATATTCTAAAGTCTTGGTAGTTAGGTTTAGAGGCCAGCTTAATTGCTTGTTTTTCTGTTGTAACTAATCTTATATCTTTACGATTGTGTACATTCTCCATCGTCTTACCAAAACAACTGTTGTTCATTAACTTAAAAAAGTCTTTTTCTGAAGCGTCAGTGGCTTTAGTCCTAAGATCGGTGTTCTTCATGATGTAGGGCCTCATGAAAGGCTCTTGGTCACAGGTAATTATTCTGTGAACAGCTGTCAGCTTTAACCCATGTCTTAAGTAAAATTGTAACAACCGGTAATGACAGACATATTTAGTTTTGTTAAAGAGGTTAGGTACAAGTTTAGGAGGTTCGATGGGACTCATCTTTAATCTTTCTGCGGCTAAGGGGAAATCGTTATGACGATCGTGCAATTCTTTAGGATAATCTAAGTCTACTTCCAAGATTAGCCCTATTGGATTATCGGGCGTAAGCTGTGATAGCATACTCAACACAGTATTGACATCATGGGGGCCGTTTATCATTTCAAAGTTTCTTAGTGGCAGTGCCTGGCTCATGGCCCACCCATACAGATTGTTGGCGTCTAAGTACATCAGATAGTTGGACGGTTTAGTTGGGTCATAATCATCTAAATACTTGTTGTTGGCTCTGCGGTAAGGATGACAGGCCATGCTAATGCCCCCCCCTTAGACCGCCCTCAATCATCTGAAGTGTATCCAGATCAGAAATTAAGTCAATATCGACGTTTGTAGACTTTAAGAATGCATCCCAAGACAGCCCTGGGGAAGAGATGTACTGTGATGAATCCAGACCGTAGTGTTTCATGCATGTAGATCTGTAATTCTGAAAGACGTCAGCTAATAAACACACGTCGACCAATAAATATTGATCGTGATAATCGCCCATCGTTTTGCAGTGTAATTCTGTCCAGGCTTTCTGGGCGTGTTCATAGTCGGCGTCAGATATGTCTCCACCTCTAAGCCGGCTGTAAAAGTCTTCCTTTGCTGGCAGCGCCGGCTCATCAAACCTCTCCCACGAGTCCATGTATTCATAAGGATAAACTCCCTTACGAACTAAAGATGGATTAAAGTATTTTTTAGTGATTGGATAGTCTTGCAAAGATCCCGCTAACTTATCTAAACTCCCCATCAGATGTTGGGCAGAGTCATAAAAGGATAAACAGTCAAGAGTAAAGGTCATGTACTTTTCTGAAGACTGTGCAATACAGCTAACCCTCTTATATTTAGAAGTCACTGCTTGCATGATAAAGTGAGAATCGTAGCCTCGTAAGTTATGAAAGAAGATAGGCAGTTTCCATGTCTTGGGATCAACCTTAAGTTGAAGATTGCAGCCGTTGTGCGCTGCCCCTCTGAATTTGCCAGTAATATGGTCATGGTCCCTTACAGCATCGCCTGATAGTACTCTGTTGCATATCCAGCAGTGTGTAGCTGATCTATAACGGTCTTCATCTTCAGGAGTCATCTTAATGCCTGAAAGGTTCAGCTGATTGGAGAATTGATTGCGAAGATGCTTCATCTGCTCCAAAAATTGATTAGCTGCGTCGGGGCCTCTGTAAATCTCCGGCTGTGTGTGTCCGCCATCTGACCTAACAGCAACAAATGCATAAGAACAGATCTGATGACAAGATAATAAGGTTGTTTTTTGTTGTGCCCGTTCTTGAGGGCCGTAGTACTGCGGCAAGATCGCCTCAAAGTCAGCATAGACTACGTATGGGCTCATCTGCATTTTTCGTATATTCTTAAACCTGACTTTAGACCCGGGCGGAGGCGTAAGAAGTTCGGTTTTACAGTCTTCATAACTTTTACAATGTTTTTTATGTTTGTCAGCTGCCTGTATAGATGGAATTCTAACCAAACACCTTCTACAAAGTCCTTGTTTAGCAAGATCCTTTGTAGTATAGGCTAACAGTCTGCTCATTGTTCTAATTAATACATAATGACTCTTTAGACCGTCTGCAAACAGAATCAAGTCTACATGATTCTTAAGTGATTCGCCTAAGGGGGAGCTTCGGGAGAGACCCTTATAGGCTGTAATTTGTCTACTACAGACCATGTGTATGCATTTACGGTTATTGGTTTGTTTTGCTCTTCAAACTGAGATATGCTTTCTATGCTCACTGGAAAGTTATGTTATCAAAGTTCAGGCTATCTTTATACTGCCAATAATTAGATACTCTGTCTGGATGCTTTTTAACAGGATGTAAGTGCGCCAAAACGCACCACATGAAACACATATTGTCGAATTATGTATATTTAAGGCTGCTCGTTTAAGAACTAACTCTCTCGGGAGAGGGATGTAAGAATTGCCGACTAACTCTCTCGGGAGAGGGATGTAAGAATTGCTGACTAACTCTCTCGGGGGAGAGATGTAAGAATTGTCAACTATATCATAGAACTTTATTTGCCTCAATTTAATTTCAAGGACTGTTCCTTCAGCCCAAGCGGAACCGCACGTTTTCGCTTTTCTAACCGCATGGTCAAACTGTGTAAGCATGTAATTATCCCAGCCAGGTGTAAAGCTGTGATAGCCAGTAACTTTTTTCTGTATAGTTGAAACCCAGACTTGTATAATACTTCATCAGGGCTATATATTGAATCAGAATAGCTAACATCACTTTTACTGGCGGGTTAATTTGAAGAGAGACTGGGATTTTAGAGGTAGCATGTGCCACGCTTTCATGAACATTTTCAGGGCTAATAATGTCCATGTTTAAGTCAATGGTCCTATTGTTTAATGATTTGCGACTACCTTTCAACTGTACGTTGTGGGGGGTAGTATTTCAAACTCGGGCTCACTTGGGGGGCTCATTTTAACCCCACAATATTTACGTAAATTAAAAAAAATAAATGTAAATAAAAGTAAGTAAACGGGCTTTTTATTCTTCTCCCAAGCGTTGCAACACTTCAAGACACGTTAACCTTACAATAACACCTGCTAATATTTTAGCTTTTTCTGAATCACTACAGTCAATGTTCATCACTTTAATTGCTTCGTCAAATAGTTCACTATGATCTTTTATTATATTGTTTACATCATTCTCAAACCCAAATTCACTAAAATCGATGTTTAACACTTTCATTGTTTCGTCAAATAGTTCATTACAATTCTTTAAATCAGATTCACTGAGTTCGGCAGCCATTTTTTAAATCTAAAATAAATAAAAAAATAATTGTAAATTAACTTGTATTTATCTAGTTCTTAACTTGTACTTTATTTAGTTCTTTAAAAAAACTATTCCATAGAAAATGGGTCTACAGCAGGAGGTTGTACTTTTTTTACAGAAGTTGGTTCTTCTTCTTTTACTGGGGGGGTTTGTGACTTTGCTGCTGCTAAGTATGGCGTTAGACATTTGTATGCTAAAAAACCCCCACCAACAACAACAGCAGCAAATACATAATAATACATCTTATCGCTTGATTGTGATTGTGTTGTTGTTAATTGTGTTGTTGTTGACGGTGGCGATGTTGTATTACTATCTAATAATTTTTGTTTTGTTGATTGGTTTGCTTTTCTCAGTCTGTTCCATTCAGCTAGTTTACGACCAGCCTCAACACGCCCAGCACTTTTAGACTTAGTAACACTACTCACTTGTGGCACACTCGTCTGTAGATTCACTTGTGGGACACTCTCTTGTGAGGCACTCACTTGTGGGCATTCTGCTCCTGCGGAGTCTTCTTCTCCTGATCGCTCATTTTTTTTATTGCGATTAAAATTAATATGATTAAAATTAATATGATTAAAAGTAATTAATCCCATGATGAATGGGCATAACATCGTTCCAAATCTATAATACATGTCACATCCTAGAGACTCTAATGACTTTGTTAAAACCGGATCTTGCGATAAGTCATATTTTAAATCTTCTTCTGAATCAACCGGCACCATCTTACTTACTAACTTAGCATATAAACTAATCATTGTCTGCCCCACCGATTTAACCATTTTTGATCCTAGCTGTGCCTCGTACCTGGCGTAATACTTCTCAACGTCTGATGTAGACAATTGCTGAATCTGTTCGATACTTAGTTCAACACCTAAATACTGCCTGGTTTTCCACACGCGCCAGAGAGTATAATCTTTCTTTATGGCAGAGGTTCTGCCTGCTCCTCACACTTTAATAGTTCGTCACAATCCATTTTTAAAAGCAATAAAAAAATAATATAATACTTTTAAAACCATGAGTTTAACGCTGGTTAATTATGCAGTGCCTATCGTTGGTGTTATAGTCTATTCAACCCTCGCAAAATGTTTGTTAGGAATAAAACCGCCCAACATGGGAAAGGTTGAAGATTCACCAAGGCTAGTTGCGGCCTTATTTTTAGCTTTAACAACAAAAGATTATTTGATTAAAAAGCACATAGACAGTCTTTCGTATTATGATATTTTAATTATTTTTTTAGTTAATAAAAAGATGAGTGAAAAAAAGATTATCAATACGATTTACCATTCTGCTGTAATTAGCGGCCTTAGTATTGGTTATAGCGTGCTAGCAAAAAACATGTTTAAAATGAAGCCGGCGGATCTAGGAAGGTTAGACATTGAGGATGTTGTTAAGGTTATAGTTGTAATTACTGCAGGGATTGCCTCAAAAGACTTTCTTGTTACGCAGGGGATTATCCCAGAAAATATTAATGCATAGGCAGATTAATGCATAGAAAGATTAATGCATAGGCAGATTAATGCATAGAAAGATTAATGCATAGGCAGATTAATGCATAGGCAGATTAATCTAGAAAATATTGATTTATAAAAAGATGTCTGGATTGGTTCTGATGGTGGGAGGAGCTATTGTTAATGCATTGGCTTTCTCTGGCAGCAATTATATGTTTAGTAAATTGCGGTCCGATGAAGAGAGAGAACGCCATAACAAGGCAATGGAAGATTTAGCTAAGGCAAGAGACGCTTACGAGAAAAGGAGAATTGCTCACTTAGACTTTATTAATAAAAAGTTAAGAGAACAGGGGCATGCAGAGCACACATTTACAGACGTTGACCAAGCAATGAATGAGTATTACTTAGTGACAGGAAAGAAGTTTCTAACATCGCCGCCGCCAGAACTGTCTGACTTTTATGAACCGTCTGAGGATCAGAAAATGGTAGAAATAGGCTTTATTATAGGTGCTATGGGAGCAATCTTTCTTATCGCATATTCAATCTAAAAACATAGTTAAAATGTAATAAAAAACAGTCCCTTATGGGCGATACGAAGTACAAAATATATTATTCTCCTGGAGGGTATTGGAAAGGAAAGGCCGCTATTGATAAACTGAGTAAAGCCGCTAGGGTGTCTGAATCAGAAGCGAAAGACTGGCTTTCAAAACAAGCAATTTGGCAAATATATCTGCCTGCCCCAAAAAGAATAATAAGGCCTCGATTTGTTAATTCAGTTCCTAATGACACCCACCAGATGGACTTGCTGTATCTTCCACATGACAAAGTTAGAAGAAAAAAGTTTAAATATGCTCTTACAGTTGTTGACATGGCTTCGAGGTACAAAGACGCCGAGCCTCTAACGGATAAAAGCTCAACTGCTGTGGCTGTGGCTTTACAGCAAATATACATGCGAGGTCCATTAAAGTATCCTAGGCTGATTCAAGTTGATGATGGAAAAGAGTTTAAAGGAGCTGTAAACCAGTTGTTTTTAAGGCACCGGGTTACAGTTAAGAGAGGGATCCCAGGCAACCATCGATCACAAGCCCTAGTAGAAAACTTTAATAAGAATCTGGCTGAGCGCCTGTTTACCTATCAATATCACAGAGACCTTATGGACGGGGAACGCAACACAGAATGGGTTAGGAGATTGCCAGCAGTCTTACGCGCCATGAACAATGAAGAATTTAAAGCAACAGGCCTTAAACCGGTGAACGCGATCAAATTAAAAAAAATTAGCATTACTGAAAATGTGCAGGGTACTCAGAAACTCTTGCCGTTTGGATTAAAAGTAAGATACTTGTATGCGCCAGGAGAAGCAGAAGGCGATGTTAGAATTAGAGCCACAGACCCTATATGGAGCGTAGATGTATATGAAGTTGAAAGAATCATGAAAACAGCCCCACCCGTGTATTATTTAAGAGAAACTCTCTCTTCTAGCGGTGCTACTGCGTCTAAAAGGCCCGCCCCTAAAAGATCCTTTGTTCGTGAAGAGTTGCAAGTTGTCCCGCCAAACACAGTGCCGATTAGTTAAAAAAAAAAAAAAAAAAAAAAGTATTTGCTAAACTTATAATTTATTTTTTTGCTAAACTTATGATTTATTTATTTTAGTTCACATCTTATTTTTTTTAACTTATTTTGGGTTTAACCAATCATGCGTTTGTTTTTCAATGTTCTGTTTAATTGCACCAGTGTCTACCTGTTGTGAAGTAAAAGTCTTTCTCCACTCCTTTTGAAGTTCAATTTTTTGTCGCCTGTAATCCTCACCGTCGGTCATAAGCTTCTGAAATTCTTCGTCTGTAATGTTTTTATCCTGTATTGATTTGCTTATTCTTAATTTTAATGAAGAAAGTTTTGCTGTTGCTAGGGCAACAATGGCAGTGTGCTTTTGTAATTTAGGTGTAATCTTTTTTAAAACAGCACTCACAATCATAGACATGGCGCCTAAACCTAGTCCAAGGCTCCCTAATGCTAAAGAGGCTGGCGCCCCGGCCCCAGTAGCTAAAAGAGCAACACTAGACCCGGCACTTACGCTAGCTACAGCTGATGAGCCAGTAATTACATAAGAAAGAGTATGTAAAGCTTTAGCATATTTCTTTCTAGTAGCCCTATACTTATCCAAGTCACTTTCTATTTCTTCTTGAAGTTCGGTTATTTGTTCTAACCTAAACTTTTGAACCTCCATTTTTAATTAAGATTAATTTTTTAATTAATCTTATACATATCTTCTTATTATTAATTCTTCTGGCAGCACTTCATCAACAGAGTAAAACGCAATAAAATCAACATACTTAATGAAAATAAAGTCAAGTACTGTTAGTTTGTCTTTGTCAACCATCACAGTAACCTTGTCAGATGATACAAGGGTGTTTATTTCATCTCCGTTTTTAGTAATAACAATGGCGAGCTTCAGAGGGGCATCCAAGTTTTCAGCCTTTATTTGTATGCCTCTAATTAACGTATGTTCTGGCAAACTAGAATCAGCCTCCCTTGGAGTAATAAATAAGCGAAAAAGCATCGTCATTTGCCTAGGCAGTGACTGTAGCGTTGGAGTAAACTCTAAGCCAACGGTGTCATCCCCCACTTCAGCTAAGGGCCTCTTTCTCTTTAGCATATATTCAGAACCCTGCCTAGTTATTTCAATCTGTTTTTTCTGTTGTGTTCCTGGGACCAGGCTAACAAGAAAGGGGCCTGCATTCAAAGCTTTTCTAAAATTGTTTTTCTTATCAAAGTATACATTAGGGCTTCGTAGTTCAAACTTTAAATTCCAAGCAATTTCAGGAAGCAACGCCCAAGCATTCTCTCGTTTATGAAGTTTGTATTCGTGTTTGCCAAAATCGTTTGTTCTTAGATTTCTTATCTCTTCCAGGTTAGGATACTGCTGTCGTTTTTTATCTTCAATTTCTGTTCGTTTGTAAACCCCATCGTCAGTGTACTCAAATCCATAAACATTTCCTGGAACTCCTATTAAATCAAACTCAGTTGTGTCTGCTAGGTCTTTTAGCTCTACTGCAGTGCATTTAGGAGCTAGCTGCGCTTTTGATTCTGGCCCTCGAGACATTCTTTTTAATATTAAAATTATAATAAACAATTTGTTATAAACAATTTATAATAAACAATCTACAATAAACAAACGTATTGAACTGGGGGGTCAGTCCGTAAGCATAGCTTAGCGTGCTTAGATTTTTCTAACTGCTCTTTTATTTTTTTTAACTCATCTTTGTCCCTGATTATATAATTTTCACTTAAACATTCTTCAAAACTATCCCTGTCCTTAGTATAGAATAAGATGACTGATTTTAACTGCGATCTAAAGTCTTTTAAGACAGCATTGTATTTTTGAGTTAAGAGCCACACAGAAACTAAGGCGTGGCGTCCACTAAAGGCTAGCTTAGACAAAGACCTTCTTTTTTTAACAATGTCTCGTTCAGCTGAGCAGTCATCAATAATAAACAGTGTTTCAGTTCCCTCAAATAGTCTATAGTAATGTTCTAAACAGTCGCTCAGTTTGTCGCTAGGGTCAACTAAAAATATATTATCGTCTGTCCAAATAAACTTCCTTTCTTTGTAAGACTTGTTGTGCTTAATGGTTGTGCAGAATATAACAATGTGCTCGTAATGAAACCTGTAGACTGTTTGTAACAAATCAAGTATAAAGACAGTTTTCCCACACCCAGTAATCCCGCAGATAAGAGAACAGTGCGGATCTTTGGGCAGAAACTTCAAACTATCCATCTGTTTTTATTAGAATATTTCTTCTGCATTTTAATAAGCCACATCTTTTAGCCTGTTTTCTTCAATGTTTAGCTGAGCGTCACAAACCATAAAAATATGAATTTTTATTGGGGCGTTTCCGTCTGCTTTCTTATAAATATTTATTTTTATGCCATCTTGCCCCACCCTTTCTCCACTTCCAAACAATCTGTTGTCAAATGTGGATCTAAAATCCAGCCACAGTCCATATTTAGTTATTAAGTAGTCTTCGAGTCTTACATCATAAAGGCGAAGTTTTTTACATACACGATCAACTGCAGGATCTCTTTGCCTACCTCCAGCAAATAACTTTCTTATTTCATCAAAGTGTTGGTGAGGTAAAAGTCCGCGCCCCGAATACAACTGATCAGACTTACCATTTATTGCACAGTCAACCTTCTCAATTTTTGGGTTATAAAACGCTTCTGATTCTCTATGAAAAGGAGTTGTTCCTTCAGTAAACAAAAACAAAATTCCTTTTAAAGACTTCAGAGACTGATTTAGATGTATGTTCCAGAGAGTGTCTCGCTTGTTTCTATTTTCTGTAGTGGAGTGTATAACTCTTTCATAATAAATAACTGTTTTATTTTTATACTGAGTTAAGATTGTTCTGGCCAGTTCAGGGTTAGTAACAACATCAAACTCAAGAGAAATGTCGCTAACTGTGTATTTAGCTTCAGGGTCTTCAGACAAAACAACAGAACCGCTAGGATTAAATGTCAGTTCATAAGTAAGTTTTTCTTTTAGTGCACCTTGGTAATATGGCATATGCGTCTTTAACAGCTCAAAATCTAGAGGAATGCAGAATCTGTTGCCAAATGCTTCTGCTACTGCTTCATCTTTAACATCATCCTTTGCATCCTCCGCTCCAACTCTGTGCTTGAGACCGTTTGGATTTTGTATTCCCTGATAAACTTTCTCTTTTCTTTCTTTTTTAGGCAGCCATAGGTCAGAATAGAGGGCAAAAATGTCTGCCTCGCCTAGTACAAAGACTTCTCTGCCCTCCAGTTTGATTGCTATATGATTAACGATTGCCCTGCCCAAATTAGCAACAACAGCAGCATTAGGATCTTCCGACGTAATATCTATTTTGAATGATAGTTTAGCGGTGCCTGGCATTATAACATCGCCGGCGCCAAGATCGGGGAACTTAACTATTAAAGTTTGTCCGGGCTGAACTGTTGATGGAGTATTTACACTAATTACAGTCTGCCTTATACCTTTTACGCCGTGAGGTTCTTTCTCTTTTCTGTATGGATCGAGGTCGCAACCGTATGAGTTCATTTTTTTTATAAAACAAAAAAGAATATAAATAAAAAATATGGATGAAGATTTTGACCCGATTGATCCTATTGAAGAAGATGATGAAACAGAATCGGGCCCTTCATTAGAAGATGAACTTGAAGAATCACGTTCTTCAACCCCCTCAGTAGAAGAAACACCCCCTGGAGTTATTACAGCTCGTGCAGAACTATTAACAAATAAAATTAACTCATTCTATAGAAGCATAGGATTAGAGCCGCCAGAAGGCCACAGTGCTTTTGATTTTAAGATGGATAAAAATAATCATCTGTATGTAAGGACTAGTAAAGGACTTGTACGACTTACTACAAAGCCAGACCCGGCCAAGTTTTTAAGCATGAGCACAATTCTTAGAGAACTCCCTGTTGCCGACCGAAGGCGGTTAGCCCTTATTGGCAATCTAAGGCCTGAGGCTGTTAGTGCTTTACAGAACTTGGAGCGGAGGTTGCCAACCCGATCTGAAATAGAAATGTCCTCTTTTCAAGATTTAGGTCAAAGAGCAGATGAAGCAATAACAGAAATTGAGACGAGTTTAAGTGAGGAGACAGGCGTAAAAGAACTTGTCAATTCTCAATATTCTGATCGAGAGCGTAAGGCCCTTGATAAAGCTCTACAGACAATAAGGGGTGAACTAATGCACAACACAGCAAAACTTGGTGAGCTAGAAAGAGATATAGAAGAAGAAAAAATTAAACTGGCTGATGCAGACGATAACAATCTAGGACTAGAAGAAAAGGCTAGAATACAACAAAAATTACAGGAGTTAATGAACAAAAAGACAGAACTGTTAGACGCAATTTCTATTAACAGAGGTCATCTAGAATCACAAATAACCAGAATCAGAGAAGTTATAAACAAAATACTTCATGAAAACACTACGTTAGCAGAAAGAATAAGGATTCTGTTCAGAGAAGAGGGAATTACAGTAGTTAGCATATTAACGGCTGTTGGGTTTGCTATCTCTACACTGGTTTATGCATTAACTGGCAGTGCGCCAACCGGGCCAGTAGCTCCTCCAACGCCTCAGCCCGGTAAAAGTTGGATTAGAAAACAATTGCATCATCTAGCAAACTTATTAAAGAAGTTAGCAGCTAAAGCCCTTGATGCTCTGCCCGGCATAATAGGCAGTGTTGTTAGTTGGGTTTTGTCTACCATAGGCAAAGTTGCCGGCTATATGGCTGACCATCTATGGACGTTAGGAGTGCTGGCTGCTGGTTTAATTTTTAGTGAAATAAAGTATGGCTAATCCAGTAAAAGTTAAAAACACAACAAGGGCTGTCTTTTCGCTAGTGTGACTGTCGGGGTAAGGCAGATCAACAGGCGGCGTGCTTTCTGGCTGTGGGTGCTTATAACTGGATCGCTTTCTGGCTGTGGGACGCTTATAACTGGATCGCTTTCTTCAAGGATAGGTACTTTTTTTAAAATGGATGGAGCAGGCCTTGTGTTTAAGCCTTGATTGTGCCCTAAGTTTTGATTGTCTCCAGCTATAAGGATTTCATTGTTATAATTCTGTATCATGCCAATCTGTAGTCTAAGGTCAGAAGGCAGCATGTATAATCCATGACCAACAACAAAGTCAACCTTTGACCTAGCATGTGAAAGAACGTTTTGATACCTTTGTATGCTGGCAGGCAAATCAACAGCAGAGTTAATAGCATCTTCTAAATTGGCTAAAAATTGTTTTCTGGCGTCAAAGCCTGTAGATTGATCCACTATGCTAGATTTAGTCTGTGCTTGCGCTCCTAATAGACACCAAACGTATGTTCTTATGGAGTCATTAAGCCTTTGCACTCCTGGCATTGTTAGACCTTTACTTTCATCTAAGATAAATGTTGCCCAAGCATTAGGATGTTTTTGTTCTATGGATCCCAATCGAACTTGTTTGTTTGGTTGAAAAGAGGTGTGGCCTGGCCAGTAGTCATAAGTATATTCTCTTTTTGTACCCCACAAATACAATGTGCCTAGCCCATGATTGCGGTCTAACTTTTGTCTAAAGTCAGTTGAAGGATTAATATTAAATTCGTTGCAGATTCTTTCATATGCATTATTGTCCATTGGACTGAGAAATGGATTAAACGCGTTGTCATTGGGGAGGCGTACTTGTAGTTCAGTTAGTATTCGTCTGTACTGATAATAAACATGAAAGTTATATACTGACCTTACTAAAAGATTGGGGTGGTTTAAATGGTTTGCATATGAAACACCGCAGCCAGTGGTTGCGCAGTAAATGGCAAAATTTAACTGATTCTGGAAAAAAGCCATAGGGTTGGATGACCATGCTGATGGCACTCTGTCGCTCTTTATTGGAGGATTTAAATATCTAGTTAGTGGGTTTACAAGTCTAACTTGGAAGCCGTATGACCCATCTACTGCAATTGTTAGGCTGCTGAAGTCCAAAGATTTGGGGTTATAAAACGCTCCTACATTGTAAGTAGCACTTTCATTATATTTAAAAGGCTCCATTTTAAATAGTTTTTTAAATAGTTATAAAAAAGATGTACATCTATATAACCAAACAAAACGAACGTGTGTTCTTAGCGTACCCAATTACCAATTGGAGCGGGAGTTGTAGGATTGCCCTTAGAGAAATTGGCTTTAAAGTTATGTGGGCTAATATATCCGAAGGAGCTCAAAATAACTGGATTAATGTTGATGACGAGGCAGGCAATCAAATAAGCCATATACAAATACCTGATGGTTATTACAACTTTTGTTCTTTAAAAGAAGTATTTGGCAATTTTGGCATATTGTTAACAATTAACGAGGCGAACCTTAGAATTACTATGAATTTTCCACTAGAGGAAAGAAGGGAGTACACTTTCCCTAAAGGCCTAGCTAAAATCTTGGGCTACAGAGATTATAAATTTAGCACAAGAGAGGGCATCTATCAGTTTGAAGGTAATAAACCTTCTGATTTTCTAATTAACCCCATGCTGTGTGTCCATTTGCAGCAGTTAAAAACAAATACTAATTTGTTTAATGGTCAGCCGTCTACGGTTCTAAAGGCTTTGCCGTCAATTAAGGCGGGGTTTTGCGATTATCAGCTATATACGTTTGATGGAGACAGTCAATTTAAAGAATTAATTGAGGGAGCTATAAATTCATTAGATGTAAAAATAACTAATCAAGATGGAGGGCTAGTTGTTTGTTCTGACTTATTAATGGTGCTGGAAGTAGTAAGGGCTAAGTCTTGCGGACGTTAATAGCTGAGAGAGAATGTCAATATCCAGGCTCTATATCACCACAGCTTATTTTGCACGAAAACCCCCCATTTTTAAAAGTACTGATTACGTCAATTTTTGGAGGTTTTGGGGTGTTAATTTTGTTTAGAAAACAGGTGTTAATTTTGGCAAAAACTGATATGTGAAGGACGTGATCTGTATGTGAAAAGGGGGGTTTTCGTGCAAAATAAGATGTGGTGGGATAGAGCATGGATATTGACATTCTCTGCTTGGGTTTCCTGACTAGGTGTCTGTGTCTCTCAAGCCTGGTTGTTAATGCTTGTATGCATTAGGAAAGGAATCCTACAGCACAGCCCTGTCATGCAGCCTCACAGCATTGTCTCCTCTGGTGGGCTTCCTATGAATTGCTGGGGCTGGAGCTGTGGTGGGACAAACGAGTCTGTGGTCGTGGCATGGGAGCAGGAATGGGCGGGGTGGGTGCAATGCAACAGACACAGCACGGGAAGATGAGAGAGAGAGAGAGAGAGGAGAGAGAGAGAGAGAGAGAGAGAGAGAGAGAGAGAGAGAGAGAGAGAGAAAACCCTGTGGGACAGCACGTAAGACGGAGGGAAGCAGGTCGACTGACAGAGAGGAGCTACCTTACAATGAAGATCTGCCAATATGGTGGAAATCTCCAGGGTTCTCCGTTTCTCGACAGCAGACAATAACATGTCTCCCCTCCCCTCCCCCCTTGTCATCCACCCGGCTCCTTCACCCTCCTTCTCTTTCACTCCATTCTGCAAGTACAGCTGTGTAGTTGCTGTGGAGAAGTGGGCGAGACAGGAGACAGGAAGGATGTTGCATAGCATTCTCTAATGAAAATGTATCCTGTTGTTGAAATGCTGTCACTTTCGAAATACGGATAAAATGATAACCATAACAGCCATGAAGAAGAAAAGGGGTTAAATTAAGAGTTTTCCTTTACTTCCTTTTACACACACACACACACACACACACACACACACACACACACACACACACACACACACACACACACGCACACACACACACACACTCTCTCTCTCTCTCTCTCTCTCTCTCTCTCTCTCTCTCTCTCTCTCTCTCTCTCTTACTTGCATTTCCATACAGGCAAGCATACACGCAAGATACCGCCCCAGGAACCTGGTAAAACTCGGTAAAGACTCGGACGGATCTGGAAGATAGCTTCAAAATGAGGCGACTGCAAGCGGAAATTGATACAAACTTCAAAGACAGATGATCCTTATTCCGCCTGGCAAAAGAGACGAACAAATTCGACACCAAACACGACGCGTTTCGACATCTTTTTGGTCTTCTTCAGGCAAAATGAAAACATTCAGGACAATGGAAACGAAGATCTAGAATTTGATAGCAAAAGGTTAGTTAGTTTTCATTCCATTTTTATTTCACGCCCGATTAGTTTTCATTCAACGTCCGTTCTGCGCCCAGTTTGAGAAGATAAGTGATTCCTCGTTCTTCATTTTCATTGTCGTGAATGTTGTTTATCTTGCCTGAAGAAGACCAAACAGGTCGAAGCGCGTCGTGTTTTGTCTTGTGATTTGTTTGCCCCTTTTGTGCGGCGGAATGATACTGATTTTCTTTTAAATCTATCACATGAATTCAGACGCGGATATTGACACCAAAGGAACATTTACATCAATAAACAGTTTGCAATACGTTTCACAGACATACAAAACATTGCATTACCTTACTCTTTCACGCTGTGATTTTTATTCACAGTCACTTACAAACTTTCTCTTCAGTTACCAGAAACAATGCTGGTTTCTTTCTGCAAATCTCTCCAGTCAAAAACAGCACTCAACAAGAGCTCATGAAGTGGGTACTCTGCACATTTGATTTTGACCGATAGGTGTGTAGCGATCCGAATGTGAAGAATTCAGTATCAAAGATATTCTGGCCATCACAAATTGCTTTGATGAATAATAATGTCAGGAATTGTATGTAGGTTGTTAGTTATCCTTTAGGAGCATTTTTACTGGCTTGAGTGTTCCTATCAAGCAACAACTAAACAAACTAATTGAACCCTTCTGCTCATATTCATTCCCAAAGGCAAATGTCGAAATTAGATTCAAAAGACAGCACAAATCTTTTGCTATCAAATTCCCATCCGAGGCAAAAACTATTTCTAAGAAACAATTCATTCAGAGATTTCACACGAATCATATGTAACTAAAAGGATACAAAACTTGGCGTGGACAGTCCATTTTCACGGGCTCAGCATCAAGACATCTTCTGTTCTACAATTAAGAGAGTCAAACCAAAGATGATTTCGCACGCTTCATAGTCCTGGACTGTGTCACTGATTCAGAGGCCTGTCGATCAGTCCCCATCATACACTGTGGAAGGGCTGTGGAAGGGCTGTGGAAGGGTTTTAGGGACCTGAAGCCTCTCCCGCCGTAAGCTGAGAGCAGACATCAATCATGGAGAGCGTTTCGTGTGAAGACCGTCACTTTCTCTCTGGGCGAGGATCTGCGCACAAAACAGTTGTATAGGGCATCTGACAAGATTGTATAGGGCATTTGACAAGGTTGTATGGGGCATTTGACAAGATTGTATAGGGCATTTGACAAGATTGTATAGGGCATTTGACAAGATTGTATAGGGCATTTGACAAGATACGACACGGCTATTTGTCATGTCAGCACAGCTGTCGGCAAAGATTGACGTTATGCTGTAAGATGGCACTTTAGCACCTTTACTGGATTTCTGGGCATTCACTTTTTGCCCCTCCACCCCCACCCCTACCCCCCATGACGGTCTGTTCTAAAAAGATACAATGTTACGTTTGGCCTGACATGGTTTTGTAGGAGTTAGTTTTGTTTGATTGCTTTGTTTATTTGTTTGTTTATTTGTTTGTTTGTTTGTTTGTGTCTGTCTCATCTTCTCTGCCACTCCAGTTGCGTTGCCTCAATTTGCTGTCTCCTCCTTTCCATCCGTTCACACTCTGCCTTTTGTCCCGTTGCAACTAGAGCATCCATTTTGGTCTGTTTATAGAGCATTGACCTTTGCCACTGTTTCTTTGTTGTTGTTGTTGTTGTTCTTGTTGTTGTTGCAGCCGTTCGGATCTCCTCCTTCGCCACCCCCACCCCCCACCCCTCTCCTCTCTCTTCCCATAGTTTCCCTGCTTCTGCTCTTTCGCGCCTCCATTTCCACTCCATTTTCGCTCTTCGCCGATGCGACGTGGTAAGTCAGAATGCTTTAGACGTCCTTGTCGTTGTTGTTTTTTTCGATAACCGTTCAATAATTCACTTAAATAAGTTCTGTTCATTTGTCATTTCTTTTCTCCTTTCCCGCTCTTGTTTTTTTTTTTTTTTTATGTAATACGTACCAAGGATTGCAGTCTATTTGTAAGCCGGTCCAAAACTTTCTGTCATATATGGCAGACTATCAAGGAAAGCATCTGTTGGACTAGGAGCCTGTCTCTTTCACGTTATTTCTTTTTTTTTCTGGCCGTATCTGCCCATGTGGGAGTGTCGTGTTTTGTTTGAAAGAATGACAAAGTGTTATGACCCCATTCTCCTTGGAAAGAAACATTTTTGAGTTTTGAAATTTAGTTTTGAATTAACTGGTTCTGTTTGCATTCATCTCTCTCTCTCTCTCTCTCTCTCTCTCTCTCTCTCACACACACACACACACACACACACACACACACACACACACACACACACACACACACACACACACACACACACAAGCAATCAATCAATCAATTAGCCAATCAATCAATTAATCATTCCAAACAATCGGCCATGCTTTGACCCCAAGTCTTCAAAATCCTCCTGTTCCAAAACGGCCTGGCAGAGATTCGAACCTACAGCCCAAGGCTCACCAAGATTACGAGTCTGGCACTCTGCCAATTGAGTGATTCTGGCCCCCTAGGACAGTACAGTACTTTTACAGACTATCAAAAGCATCGCTATCTAATAGTATGTCTGAATACATCCTCTGTATGTGGAAACTCGTTAAAAAAAATTTAAAAAGCGGAAGCGTGTAAAAAGATACAACATAATAATATAACATCATATCTATCTCGCAGATGGAAAAGGGGGAGAGGCTGAAGAACAAATAAATAAGCAAACAGAAAAATAACAACAGTAACATTACCATGATAAATGAGAAAATGAAACTGGAATCTTTCTTTCCTCGAGCACGAAAGGGCGTGTGAAAGAAGTTGAATGCAGGATCTGGGAGTGTCACCAAGGGCAAAAGTACCCCGGGGAGCGGGTAAGGGCGAAGCAGGGAAGGGGGGGGGGTGTAAGTTGTGGGGGTGCGGGATGGAGACCCCCAAGACACACGCAGCTTCCACTTTAAGAGATATGTTGAGTCAGAACGAAAAATATGAGAATCTTGAAAAAATCGGGTTTTTTTTTGAATATTTTTCTTTCTCTAGTAAATTATTAGCAAAGTGCACCAAAGGACAGCAACCAAAGAGAAATAAGTTTTGCAAATATGACGATCAGGAGCACGCAACACCTCAAGACAAATCCGTAATCCCAAACCCCATTTTGGCACATAAAATTCACAAGAAACTCAAAACAAAAATAACAAGAGGTCATAGATCATATATATCCACACGCAAAAAGATCACACATTGATACGCATTAAAACTCTCTCTCTCTCTCCTCTCTCTCTCTCTCTCTCTCTCTCTCTCCCTCTCTTCTCTCTCTCTCTCTCTCACCACACACACACACACACACACACACACACACACACACACACACACACACACACACACACCTCTCTCTCATCTCACTCACTCTCTCTCTCTCTCTCTCTCTCTCTCTTTCTCTCTCTAAATTCTATTGCTCTTTCAATTACTTCCCCACCGTGAACAATACTTATCAATAATAACCATTAACAAATTTAGATCAGCACTCACCGGATTCAGATTAGGCATAAATGATTTAAAGATAAATAGACGCTACAGGAAAAATATTCTGAGGATATGCAGTGCCCATTTATTGCTCTTTCAAATTATTTCCACACCGTGAACAATACTTACCAATAATAACCATTAACAAATTCAGATCAGCACTCACCGGATTCATTTTGTAAGAATAGTGAAGATGAGCTACATTTTTTTTCTTTCGATGCGAAGCTTACGCATTACTTAGAGATAAATATATATCAAAGCATTTAAAGGTTAACTGGTCAACAGAGGTAAAGTGCCGACATTTATTGTGTAGTGAGGAAATCATTCGTGATGTAGCTATGTATATTTTCAATGCACTGAGACACAGGGAAGAACATATTATTGCTACAAATTTCAGTTGATTCCTATCATCCGGCTGTTTGGATAGCCACTACATTGTTTACGAGTACCTATGTTTACAGGCTGGAGGCCTAACATTAAAACATGTCATTGTCATTGTCTCTCTCTCTCTCTCTCTCTCTCTCTCTCTCTCTCTCTCTCTCTCTCTCTCCAACCCCCTCCCCCCTTTCTCCACCCAACCTACGCCCCTTCCAATCAACACCTCACTCCACTGCTGAAATATAGAAAAGCCCGCAACATATCACTGGTCCTGTCTGTGGTGGCGCTCACGCCTCTCCTACAAGCGTACTGTCCAGGGAGTGGAATGCATGACAGCCAGCCATTGAGTATCTTCCATTTTACTGACAGACTACTCCTCTCTCCTCCCGCCTAATTTACAGCGGTTTTAATCACGCAGTTCAAGTTCTTCCTGACAACTGACCATGGCGCGTTCTGAATGTTGCTCTGCGTATAGGCCGTGTCAAGAAACGTTCCATGTGAAAATGAAATCGAAGCAACTTACTGGCAGATATTGCTGGATCAGGAACCCTGTGACCCATCCATCCATTTCCTAACCACGTGACTCATCCATCTAGTTCCGAACCACACAACTCACCAGCAATGTTCTAACCTCTTTTCAGCTACCAGATTGCAATACACAGTTACCATGGAGGCCAAACTATATTTGTTTTATCAGATGTTTGTTTTCTTAATACACTATCGGGACCAGAGAAAAGTAGTACCAGGTTTAAAACAGGAATAAGCGAAGAAAAAAGCAAGCTACAAGGAAGACCCATAAGAAATGAAATATACGTATCTGTAACGAAAAGAGAATGGAGGTTCTGTACCATGAAAGAATCATATCTGAGGTTCAATGAGAATGTGACGTAGAAAAAGAATACTGTACAGTTTTCCTTTCATGCTTGTCTCTCCTCAGTGAAAAGAAAGAAACTTCTATTGTGTTACTTCTGTTGTCAGAAACTAAAGGTAAGTGGCACCCAGTTGCTGTGGTGCAGTGGTCAACGTCATGTCTGCAAGCTAGGTGGGCGTGATTTCGAATCTGATACAGAGATTTATCTGTGCGAGATTTCAGCTATGCCAAGCACCTGTGAGAGATTTCAGCTATGCCAAGCACCAGTGAGAGATTTCAGCTATAAGCACCTGTGAGAGATTTCAGCTATGCCAAGCACCTGTGAGAGATTTCAGCTATGTCAAGCACCTGTGAGAAAATTCAGCTATGCCAAGCACCTGTGAGAGTTTTCAGCTATGCCAAGCACCTGTGAGAGTTTTCAGCTATGCCTAGCACCTACCCACAACTTAGTCCACTATGAGCTCATCTGGGAAGACTGATACAGCACAATCAAGTTTTATCCACTCAATGGAAGCTTCTGAAAGAACGTTGCTCGAATTTCCTTATAACCACTGGAGGCGTCTGTGTCTACCAGGCCTGATAAGGATGGGACATGGTATGGAAAGAAGCATACAGTATGGACCGGTCATTCTAGTCTCAAATCAGAATGGAACACCATCGTCTTGTATTCATCATCTTCACTGACTATCGTTAATAGGTAATTCTCAGACTATGTGGCCCTTCGGACCCTGATATCCTGGTAACCTTAGTTTGGATTTCTTCTCACATCTTTTTCCCATAGCATGTTTGTGTCCCAGTCGTCTGTAGTGGAAGTTCACGGTGGACGGTTACAGGATGGACGGAGTGTTACTATCTAGATCAGGACTATCAGTCACGCTGGCTCTGCTGATTAGCAATTTTTGTCAGCAGTAGGCGGCTGATGATAGTAATGTCCTGTGTATACAGCATCAGAACAGGTACCGCTGGACACCACCAAAGTCATTCGGGAGAAGTGCAGCGTCTCCTTCAGCTGGTTGCTTTATAGTAACCTTATGGCATTAATTTTGTCATACATGCTTTACATATATCACATGTGTTTGTCAGATTTACGCGGCCATACTTTACAGTAATTATTTTCTATCCATCTATAAAACGCTTTATCAAATAATTTATTCATTTATTTCTTCACAATTGCCGAGGTCAAGAACTTTGATAGACTTTGTTCATTTCAGACGTCCAGATGGTATTGATCTACCTTTTATGTGGATGCCAGATGGATAATGCTTTTTTCAGTTACATGTCGTTTATTTCTAAATTCTAATGAACGCAATTGTGCTAGAAACCCATCCTGGAAATTTCTTCTGCTTCTTCTTTCTTCTTCTTCTTCTTCTTCTTCTTCTTCTTCTCTATTATCATCATCATCATCATCATCCATCATCATCATCATCATCATCATCTCTCTCTCTCTCTCTCTCTCTCTCTCTCTCTCTCTCTCTCTCTCTCTCTCTCTCTCTCTCTCTCTCTCAATCCACCGATCATCTTTTTACCACAACTCTTAACTCTCTATTCGCCCACCCCAACCGTCTCACTTCAGACCTGATCGCACGTCTCAATCGATTGCTGGCAAATCGCCCACATGCATTCAGCGTGTCATCCTGCGGACAAGACGACTAAAAAAAACACTCTTCGTGCCAACTGTAGCACGAATAGGGGGGATGTGTTCAAGGATTTGGAACCACATGACTCATTCAGTCATTTTCTATCTTTCATTTCACCGTCAAATCAGACTAAATTGGGCAGCCCATCAAGGACAGATTTCCCAGATGTCAATGTCAAGAGTATGTAATTAGGTGCTCAGAGGACAAAGAGGGAGGTGAGTGGCAGAAAGGAGACGTAGCAGTAAGAGACTCTGTTGTGAAGCAGGACAAAAGGAAATGCTAGAAGGAGACACAGACTGTCTCACATTGGTGTGAACTGATATCACCTGCACTGCCCGTCTCCATTTTTCATCATCTTTTTCCATTTTTCTTTCTTTCGTCATTCCTTTATTTTATTTTATTTTATTTTTCTAGTCATCCAGTTCGTAACCTTAACTCAAATGTATGACAAAACGTTTTGCCATTGACTTGATGAAATCAGTTAGTAACATTGAATACAGTGGCTTATGAATACGTTCTGTTGGTCTGAAAAGATATAAACAAGTCTGGAAGCTGCTATGGCAAGATTTGGAGTGTTTTATGAAACGAATAGGAAGCATGGCGAAAACCTTACGGCATGTTGGTGAACTACCAGCAAGGGGCTGAGATGTGTGATAAGGATACACATGAATTTGTGGGAAGATGAGACTGTTGAGAATTGGGCTAATGAGACAATCAATTGAGGAGATAGCTAGTGACAAGGCCTAGGAGCACCTGTGTGTCCACTGAAATGTGTATGGGGGTCTGCTATTTTTGCCCTTGCAAGAAAATAAAACTACAGAACACTGTTTAAACATACACACACATTTTGCACACACTGTAGTATGTATGTCCCTCTTGAAAAACTGAGGTTAAAAATCATCAGGAAGAGAATGTCGTATTATTAGTTATCAACTAAAAAAATGACATACAACAGATATATTGCAGAAAGGTGGAACAGATAGTTAAATGTATTCAGATGGACAGACAGACATCCAGACACCCAGACATCCAGACAGACAGACGGACAAACAAGGCAGGAATGATTCACGAGCTTTATATTCCGCACATAGGATGTATGAGAAAGATTGTACTGTGGCTTTCATCTGCACCCTTCTCCCTCTGATCTCAAGTCATCTTTAAAAAAAAAACACATGCCTCCTGTCTTTCCGGACAATTTGCCAATACTCTCCAGTTTCGTGCACCACTCACATGCCGCCATACTAAACACCATTCACCCAGACCACGTCAGAACACTTGAAGTGCGTATTCTGCAGTATCCCCGACTCCAAGACTATGGCGATGTTTTAGTTTCAAATAGGTGGACTTAACACTTTTCTTTGCCAGCAAATAAGAACAGAAACAAAAAAAACACAGCAACTACATCAAAAACATAAACAAAAACAACACATTCATTTCTGTCATGGAAAGTGGAGTTATATTCACACACACACACACACACACACACACACACACACACACACACACACACACAACACACACACACACACACACACACACACACACACACACACACACACACACACACACACACACACACACACACACAACTCTGACCATGGCGTGTATGTTGTCAGCATTGAATGAAAATTGGACCATTAGGTCTACACTGAACTGTTTGTTACAACATGCAGGGTTATGAGTAGTAACCATGCTAAGCCCCTAACATCACAATCTCCATTTTGTAGTGATGGAGTTAAATCTGCTGAAAATGGAGTGACTTCCTGGAAGACAGTATGTCCTCGTAGCGACGTTCATGATTCAGTACCCATAGCTCTCCCATCTTCTGGGGTTCTTGCTTTCTTTTTTTCTCTCTCTTTTACTCTGTTAACTTGGCCTTGTTTTTACCATTCTTTCCTCGTCTGCTGTATTTCTGAAACTGTGAACCATTCTCCGCTGGGTTTTTTTTCTCTTGCAATCATTTGACATTTTCTTCTCTGATCACAATTTGTGACATGTCAGCTTTTGTTGTTGTTGTTGTTGTAATCTGGTGAATAGGCATCAAAAATTGCATACATTGTCCAGAGCGGACACAATATGTCCATACCGAGTTGCCAAGTGTCTCTTCGCGCATATAGCTCTGTGTGTGTGTGTGTGTGTGTGTGTGTGTGTGTGTGTGTGTGTGTGTGTGTGTGTGTGTGTGTGTTGTCTGTGTGTGTGTGCGTGCATGCGTGCGTGAACATGTGTGTGTGTGTGTGTGTGTGTTGTGTGTGGTGTGTGTTGTGTGTGTGTGTGTCCATGCATGCGCATGTGATCCGATGGATTATGTGAATATGCTCCTGCAGTTATACATTTGTGAGCGTGCACGTGAACATGCCGGTTGTAAGGATTATGGTATCAGATCAATTTTTTATTCGTTTTCAGTTACCTTTTTTCTTTGCTGCTTGTGACCTCATTTTTTTTCATCCTTCGGTTTAGCATCCCTGAACATAGTTTAATGGGGTTGGATGAGCTATGATCGTGAAAGAAAGAAAATAAATGAGTCAAAATATTGAAAACAAACCAACAAACAACATTTATTCACAGTGTTTTCACTCTATGAAAAGGGGCTCCATGATCTGAAGTCAGCTTGTAGAAGCCAGTATATCGGACGATCCCCAGAACTTCGTCTGGAAACGAAACAAAACGGTGCTATAAACTCAAGTGATAACTTGGCATTAACATCATCATGCCATCGAGCAAACTAGGCATACAAGTACATCTTTGCGCTTAAAACAAAGGTGCTGATTTTTGGATGGATGTAAGTCATTAGAAGTCACCCTACTACAGATGTCGTTTGGTGCCAAAAGAGTTTTTTTTTTAATTTACCGTGCCTTATTCTCATTCTTCTCATTTCCACTCCCTCACCCACAGCCACACTCAGGCTCCTCCTGTCACTACCTCATCACGACTGTCCACAGGACGTTGTCTTGATAAGACCTTGATGAAGTCACCGGTCAGTGCAGACCCTGCATGGATGTCAAATCACTTTGCTTTGAGTTCAGTGATGCTTGTTCTATTCCTACAGAAGCTGAACACCTTTACAGCACCGTGCTTAGTTGCTGAACTAACATGAGTGTACGATTCTGTCCGTAGGGTGCCATCATAAGGGCTCATAGTCAATGTCTTGATTTTTGTAACACCCTGCCCAATATGTCAATAATGTCAAAAGTCAAACTTTTGACGTCAAAATGTCTTTCTATATACCACAAAGCGTTTGCTTAATATCACACGAATATTCCCGGGACATAATTACTCTTGCTACGTTGGGAAATCACTCCTTAGCGAAGTGAACCATAACGCATCTTTTGACTTTCCTGCTGTACCCTAGATGACTCACCCAGTGATTTTCTGTCCCTGATTCATCGCTAGATGAGAGCAAATTGC
>CM065729.1:62573153-62583153 GCA_033310375.1 Conus canariensis
GGACTTATCCATCAATTTCCAAACCATATGACTCATCTATCAATTTCTGAACCGTATCACTCATCCACCAATTTCTGAACATTACGACTCATCTGTCAATTTCCGAACCATATGACTCATCCACCGACTTCCGCACCATATCACTCATCCATAAATTTCCTAATCATTTGTCTCATCATTCACTTTCCAAACATCTGACTCATCAATCAATTTCCGAACCGTATGACTCATCATCAGTCTCGGAACCATATGACTCATCCATCAACTTTCACACCACATGACTCATCCATCCATTTCTGAACCATATGACACCCAGCAAAATGTTCTAACCTGTATTCAACCACCCGAATGCTATACAGAGTATCGCTGCAGACAGTCGATATTTCTTTTATCAGATGTCTGTGTCCGAAGCATACCATCGGAACTGAAGAAAAATAGCGCCAGTGTTGAAATTGGAATGAATACAGAAAAAAGCCAGCCACGAAAAGAGCCATGATAAATTGAATACACGTATCTGCAACAGGAAGAGATTAGAAGTTGTGACACCATCATGTGCGAGGTTCAACAAGAATGTGACGCAGATAAAAAAAAGAACATTCTGTACAATTTTCCTTTCATGTTTTCCTCTGTTCAGTGTACACGAAAGTCACTTTGGTTGTGTCCATCGTGTTAATACAAACAATGGTCAGTTCCTGCACCCAGCCGCAGTAGTGGAGACGAGTGGTTAATACCATGGACTTCGGGCCGGGAGGTCGTGGTTTTAAGTCTCTTCAGACATCTATTCCTGAGAAGTTTCAACGCTACCTATCTCCTCTCCACAACTGAGTCAGCTGTGGGCTCTGATGGGAAGACTAAATCAGCACGATCGAGTTTGATCCACTGACTGGAAGCGTCTGAAGGAACGTCGCTCGAATCTTTTATAACCACCGCAGGTGTCTGTGTCTTTTAGTCCTGATGAGAATGAAATATGATATGAAAAGAAGCATTCAGTATGGACCAGTCATTGTAGTCTCAGACCAAAACGGAACTCAATCGCATTATATTGTTTTCATTGATAATCTGTAATAAATAATTCTCAGACTATGTGTCCCTTCATGCCCTAATCTTGTGGTGACCTTCGTTTGTATTTCTTACTACATGTTTACCCACAACATGTGGTGTCATTGTCGATCACTGCCAGCAAGGTCACGTAGATTGTCATCAGATGGACGAAGTGTTGCTATCTAAATGAGGACGATCATTCACGCTAGCTCTGCTGCTGAGCGATTTTTGTCGGCAGTGGGCAGCTTGGCAGATTATGTTCTGCGTGCACTGGATCAGAGCAGGTACCGCTGAACGCCACTAAAGTCATTTGGCAGAAGTGCGGTGCCACCTTTAGTTGGTTGTCTTGTAACAACCCTATGCTGATAAAGGTTTGTAAACTGCTGGTGCTGAAGCTGCGACAAGATGGGTGTGAATGTAGGTGTGTGCTTGATGGACAGAGGAAGCGGAGTGAGAGTAACGCTGTTGTTGAAGCGTAGAAGACGGTTAAAAAAAAGGGAGAAAAATGTACGCTTCAACTGTTTATGTCCGATTTAACAAGAACCGTCGGGCTGTTGTGCGACTAAATAAGTCCAAAGAGCAGTGCTCTTAATATATGACATTAATTTAGTTCATACATGGTTTACATATATCATGTCTACTTTACTTTCAAAACGAAGTGACTGAGGGCGGAAAATGAAGCACCATTTAGAAAGAATAGGGGTCAGTTACCGCTACATATACACACAAACAGATTACAGGGCAAAACACAATGTATTTCGACCTCTTGGGTCTTCTTCAGGCAAACACAAACAACATTTAGGACAATGAAAACGAAGAACGAGAAACTACTTATCTTCTCATATTTGGCGCAAAATGATTGTTGGATGAAAACGAGGCCGTTAAGAGGGGAATCATGGGAGTTAAAATAGTAATGATGACCATGATAATCATTGTAATAATGGTAATAATAGTGATAATAGTAGCGATGATGAAAACGTATGTGATAAGAGGAGGGATACTGGTAAAGGTCTATTTGTCAGCTTCCAGCAGTCATGTTTTCATAGTTAATATTTGTCTATCTATAAAACTCTTTATCAGATAAATCATTCATTTAACTCTTTATGAATGCTGAGGTCAAGAAATCTAAAAGACTGTACATTTCAGCCATTTCGATGGTATTGATTACTTTTAAGATATAGCTGGGAACTATGTGATACTGTTTCAAATTACATATCGATGTGTGTGTGTGTGTGTGTGTGTGTGTGTGTGTGTGTGTGTGTGTGTGTGTGTGTGTGTGTGTGTGTGTGCATTTCTAATAAACACAAATGTGCTAGAAATCTGTCCTTTCTTCGTCCTCTTTTTCTTCTTCTTCTTCTTCTTCTCTCTCTCTCTCTCTCTCTCTCTCTCTCTCTCTCCATAAATTCTCTTTTGGCCATAACACTTGACCTTCTGTCCTCCCAACCATCTCACAACAGATTTAATCGCACGCCCCAGGCGGCCATCACTGACAATTTACCCACAGGCATTCAGTGTGTCGCCCGGCTGACAAGACGTCTAACAAAACACTCTCCGTGCAAACTGGAACAACTTGTGGAGGAGGATTTTCTAGGGTTCCGAACCACATGACTCATCCAGTAATTATCTGCCTTTCATTTCGCCGTCAGATTACACGAAATTGGACAGCTGATCAGAGACAGCTTTTCTTAGATGTCAATGTCAAGAGTATAGAACTGGATGCTGAGAAGAAGACAAGGATGCAAGTCTGTGGCAGAAAGCAGAAGTGAAGGAGGAAGGGACACTGTTGTCAATCTGGTCAAAAAAAATTGCGTTTAAGAGAAACATACGGTCTCGTATTGGTGTGGAGTGGTGGTTGTTGTTGTCGTACCCTGGCTATAGACTCCAGGAGTCATCCGAACAGCCGAAGTACTTGGACACTATGGTACAAATGCATCAGCTAGGGATAAGAACATTACGTGTGTGACCGTTTTTGATACCCCCGCCACGTGAGCAGCCACACTCCGACTTCGAGGGATTTTGGAGACTGATGGTGTTATGCTAGGAGCTTGATGGTGTTATGCTAGGAGCTTTTCACGACTGAAGACAATCCCCGTATAACTATGCAGAGCATAACAGCATTTTGATGTAGCCTTGGTGTTCTAGCCTATGTCAATTGGTCTGACACAGCCTTAAGCCAACGCTTGGTGTGGAGTGAGAATGCTGAACTTGCCCGTCTCCACTTTTTCCATCTTTTGTTATTTGTCTCCTTTCTTGTTCCTTTATCTTATTTTACTTTGGGGTTGTTCAGTTCCAAACATTGACTTGAATGTTTGACAAAAACGTTTCGCGATTGGTCTAGTGAAATGGGTTTGTAATGGAATACAGAGGCTTACTGAGTTAGTCACGTTGTTCTGAAAGGATATAAATGATGTGATGATAAATGATGATTATGTCTGTCAGTTGCTCCGGCATGATGTCGACGATGAGTGTTTACGTGAAATGTCTTGTAAGCGTGGCAAAAAACCTGAAGGCGTGACGGTGAACTGCTAGCAATGAATGAGGCGTGTGATTAGAAAAGGCATGGAAATGTATGGAGGTGAGACATTTGAGAGCAGAGCTAAAGAGATGATCGATTGCGATAGAGACGGAGCCTAAGAGCACTTATTTGTCCTTCAAAGTGTATTAGGGAGCCTGATGTTGATAAAGATTTTTTTGCCTTTGCCAGAAAATAAACCTGCAGCACACTGTTTAAAGAGTGTTCTGACATTTTGTAATCACAGTAACATGAAATCCCTCTTATTGAGCTGGTGTCTAGAACTGATCAGGCAGAGAATGTCTCACTATTGGTTATCAACAAAAATATGACAAAGAAATTATAATATAAGCACAAAAAGCACATAATACATATCTCCTGTGTCAGTTTAACCAAAAGATAGATAGATAGATAGATGATAGATATAGAGATAGATAGATAGTGTATATAGACTATTTCGCAAGCAGTGACACCTTGATGAAACTGAAACCGAAACTGTTAACAAAAAGACTTCACCCCAGTCACTTCCATTACCTTAACACACACCCCTCTCTCTCTCTCTCTTCTCTCTCTCTCTCTCTCTCTCTCTCTCTCTCTCTCTCTCTCTCTGTGCAACAACTTGTACGGTCAGTACAAACACTTACAGAATCTGTGAAAAGAATAGAAGACCGACTGGAAACAAACAAGAACATTTTATCTAAAAAGATAGCAGAAGTGGAGACTAAACTTGACAGTCGTTTAGACGAACTGTGTGAACAACAGAAAATAATTACAGATGATATTGATGCAATGTCTGAACACTATGAAAGACTTGAGGACAGCCTGGAATCGCACCAAACACTTGTAGAAAAGCTTGAGGACAAAATGATGACTTGGAAAATCGTTCCCGTCGAAACAACTTGATTTTTGGTGGACTGTTAACAGATGGAAATGAATCCGGGAACAGTGTGAGACTAAAGTGCGCTCCATCATTAAAGACAACATGAACATCGCAAAAGATGTAGGAATCGAACGAGCGCATCCCTTGGGAAAAACAGGGGTGATAGTGAAGTTTCTGTCCTTCAAAGATCGGGATCTAGTGATGTCACGGGCCGGCCACTTGAAAGGAAGTGACCCCCATCTATATGTGAGAGAGGATGTGTCGGAAAAAGTCCGGAGTGAACAAAACGGACTGTTAGCACTGAGAAAAGAAATGCGCGACAACAACAAGAGGGCTGTAATTAGATACGACAAGCTCCGAACGCATGATGGGGTCTTTACCTTTGACCTGAAGAAAAAAGAAATGGTGAAGCTTGACGGCAACGCTCCTCGCTCACTCCCAGGAAGATTTCCAGCCCACCCCCCAGTCAGAACAGAGAGGCAGCGGCGGCAGGCGTGTCGGGAAAGGCAGATGACGGATCAACCGGCAGTGGACACGACAGCAGCGGGTCTGTTGACGACAGCACGGCCGCAGATCAGCGTACGCCTACACAGCAAGTAGACGACAGGCTGTACCTACCGTGGTGAGGGAGGACAGCCACAGAGGACGGGGAAGACCACACCAGCTCCAGGCGTCATCACGACCAGTCTTCCAACGACCAGTGCTGGGACAGGGTGGGGTTCACGGTACGCGGGGCAGAGGAGGAGTTCGATCTCGTCCTCCTGCATCGCACCACGACAGGCAAAACTCCGGTGTTACCAGCTCCGGGGGACGTCGGGACTGTAGGAAAGATTCCCGATTGACCACTACATCAAAATAGGGGTGTGGCCAGTCCCACGGACAATCAATGAAGGTAGGAAACTGAACGTGCTTACATGGAATGTGGAGGGGTTACTTCATCGTCTAGATTCGGATGATTTTGTAAGCTTTCTTAAAACATTCGATATTTTTTGTCTCATAGAAACTTTCGTAGATTTTGATTTCCAATCACATAAATTTTCGGACTATTGTTTTGTATCTTCTTTTGCAAGAAAATTAACGCGTAGGAGAAGAAAATCGGGCGGGGTTGTTGTTGGATACAGAAGCACATTGAGCAAGTCGATAAAGGTGATCAAACTCGATTGTGAAAACTTAGTTTGTCTGCAGTTAGACAGATCGTTGTTTGGAACATCCAAGGATGTAATGTTCATAGGAACATACATTCCTCCAAGTGATTCAAATGCATACAACGTTCTACAAAATGGATTTGGAATTGAAACCCTTGAAAGTTGTGTTAATACCATGTATGAAAGATTTGAAGACTTCTACTTGTTTATTTGTGGTGACGTAAATGCACGAACAGCTAGTCTGAATGGTTTGACCAATGTGGATGTTGACCCGTTTAGTCATAATGATGAAGTATTTGTATCAAGACGTTCTCAAGATTCAACCGTTAATTTATTTGGGTCTCAACTGATTGAATTCTGTAGTATGTTCCAATGTTCTATTCTCAATGGAATGTGTGAGAAAGATTTTGATGATGGCTTTACGTACATTTGTCGCACAGGGGGTAGCGTTATTGACTACTTTATCATATCTAATGAATTGCATGATCATGATTTTGTTTCTTCTTTCAAGATAATCGATAAGGTCGAGTCTACTCATTTGCCAGTATCAGCCACGTTCGGTAACTGTACTATTACCCATTCAGAAAACAAAAATGATAAACAGGGTGCTTGGAAAGAAAAGTTATGTTGGGCAAAGGAGAAGGAAGAGGAGTTCCTGGTCAATTTTACCTCTCCTGAGACAGAGGAGGAGATTTGCCGAGCTTTCAATGAAATTGAGACGAACACTGAGTCAGCCATGACAAGATTTGTTGGATGTCTGTTGAATGCGTCATCTTGTATGAAAAAGCGAGTCAGAACAGGTATCGAACTTGAAAATAAAGGGGCTCCTTGGTTTGATATAGAATGCAAAGAAGCTAAGCAAAAAGCTCGTAAACTTTTAAATACATACAGAAAATCTATGAAAAGGAAGGAAAAGTATTCAGATATAAAGGAACCACAGAGTAGTGAGAAAGTAGAAAATGGAAACGGTGATAATGACGACGAAGGAGGGTAATCGAGAACAGACATCTAGTTGCCTTTGTGGAAGCAAGGAAGAATTACCGACAGTTAAAACAAGCAAAAAAATCAGCGTATAAAAAGGAAAGAGCGAATAGACTGAATAATGCTATTCATGACGCTAAATTATTTTGGTCTGAAGTAAGATCAAATACATGTACGCATAAAAAGAAGACAGGCGAAAACATAACATTAGAACAATGGTGCCAGCATTTTAAAGCTGTTTTTTTAGGACGGAGGAGGCGGAGGGGCACAGAATTCTTGCCAACAGGTATGTTGATGAAGATACAGTCGATGAACTGAATGTCCCTATTACCGAGGAAGAAATTGGAAAGGCTATTTCTGGGCTAAAGAATGGCAAAGCGTGTGGCTGTGATGGAATAACCGCAGAAATGTTAAAGGTTTCTGGGTTGCAATCTGTCTCATTCTTGACTTGTCCGTTCAATAAAATTTTCAGAAATGGCGAATTCCCAGTACAATGGTCACAGTCAATAATTGTACCCATTTTTAAGAAGGGCGACACAGACGTGCCTGATAATTATAGAGGTATTTCTCTATTGAGTGTCGTGAGTAAACTCTATACAAGTATACTCAGAATGAGACTTACAAAATGGATGGATGTAAATGGAAAAATCGTCGAGGAGCAAGCAGGTTTCAGGAAATCATATTCAACTATAGATCATATCTATACGCTAACTTCTGTTATTGAGAAAACGTTCAATAAAAAGGGTGAAAAATTGTATGTCGCCTTCATAGATCTGAAAAAGGCTTTCGATTCAGTTCATCGTGTTTCCCTCTTTGAAACTCTCGGGAGAGCGGGTTTGTCTGGTCCATTTTTAATGGCCTTAAAGGGCATGTATTCATCGGTCGTATCATGTGTTCGTGTCAACGAAACAATGACCGACTTGTTTGAATGTCCTGTTGGTGTCAGGCAGGGTTGTATGTTGAGTCCTGCCCTTTTCTCTCTGTTTGTAAATGAAATAGCCATAGCCATGAAAGAAACCGGAAAACATGGAGTACAGTTACAGCCTGGTCTAACTGAATTGTTCGTTTTATTATTTGCAGATGATCTAGCCCTTTTATCAAGAACACCAGCAGGACTACAAAATCAGTTGAACCACCTTAGTGCACTTTGCAAAGATCGGTTCTTAGATATTAACGTAGATAAATCTAAGGTTATGGTATTCAGAAAAGGGGGTTACTTAGGCAGACATGAAAAATGGTTTCTGGATAGCAAGGAGCTGGAAGTTGTGAACAGTTATACACATTTAGGTTTTACATTTATTACAAGGTTAAGTTTTGTGCAAGGGGTCAGCCACATTGTAACGAAGGGAAAGAAAGCTGTCTTTGACTGTGCTCGAGTTCTCCTCAAACTCAATGAAATTACAAGACAGACGTACTTTAAAATCTTTGACGCCCAGGTCCAGCCCATCTTGTTGTATGGGTCAGAAATCTGGGGTCAAGATGCCATAGAAGTGATTGAAAAAGTGCATACTCAGGCGTGTAAGCGATTTTTCAGCGTCCCCCTAAAACCCCAAACGCATGTATGTATGGAGAGCTAGGCAGATTTCTCATATACGTCAATTCATGCTTGAGAGCAGTGAAGTATTGGTTGAAACTACTACATATGGATATTACCAGATTACCCAAGCAAGCATATTTAATGCAGCTCAGTATGGAAGAAAATGGAAATATATGTTGGGCATCTAAACTAAGAAATGTGCTTCAAAACTGCGGATTTGGTTTCGCTTGGCTGAACAAAAGCGTCGGAAATGAACGATCTTTTCTGTCATTATTAAGAGGGCGTCTTTTAACAAACTTCATTGATGACTGGTCCACTACAGTTAACAGCAGTGAGAGATTTTCTCTGTATTCTTCATTTAAGTCAAATTTCCTTTGCGAACCATATGTATATAATATGCGAATTAAACATTTTAGAGATACTATCGCTAAATTGAGAATAGGTACCCTCCCATTGAATGCAAACGTTTTTCGATATACTCAAAATAGTACCACAGATGTATTGTGTAGTTTTTGCAGAACTGAGATAGAAAATGAAATTCACTTTGTCTGTAACTGTCCATGCTACAAAGAACTACGACTTAAATATCTTGGCACAAACCGAATTAATGAGGAATTATTTGGCGACTTAATTAAATGTACTGATGTCATATCTGTGCAAAATGTGGCTCAGTTTGTGCATCATGCCATTAAAAAGCGTGAAATACTGACTGAAATTATAAATTGAATTAGTACTGTCAAGCCTGTTTTGAAAATAGTGCAATGTAAGTTGTGGGCCGTTGGCCGAAATCGAAATGTAGTGTATCAGGAAAGAGCAGGGGATGGGGGGGGGGGGGGGGGGGGGGGGGGTAAGGATGAAAGGGGGGGGGGGGTAGTAATGCGCATAGGTGATTCTGATGTTAGGAGATCGGGGTAGAGGGGGCTGGGATAGAGGGAAGGCGTAGCTGAGTTTAATTCTCTTGAGTTCAGTTCACAGCCTTGTCGTGTGTTTAACTCCCAGAAAATAGAATTTGTGTTATTTACAGAGTCCATGCATGATGTATTTTGATTGTATGATATTTGTATTTAACGGAAATGTTAAGAGTCTAATGACTTTTGAACATTAAACCATCTGGAATCTGGAATCTCTCTCTTTGTGTGTGTGTGTTGTGTGTGTGTGTGTGTGTGTGTGTGTGTGTGTGTGTGAATGTGTGTGTGCGTGCACGCGCGCGCGCGCACGTGTGTGGGTGTGTGTGCGCACGCGTGCGTGCGTGCGTGCGTGCGTGCGTGCGCGCGCGCGTGTGTGTAAGTGTGTGGTGTGTGTGTTGTGTGTGTGTGTGTGTGTGTGTGTGTGTGTGTGTGTGTGTAAATCAGTCACATTCTTCAGTCAACTCAGTTTTTAACGAAAATAAATATGAAATGAGACGGGGAACAGTAAACAATAAACAACAAACAAGTAGGGTAACTCTTGCTCGCACATGAAAACAAATATGGAGCTATGGGCGTTATTTGTTTTCTTGTGGAAGCAGAGTTACCCTACCTGTTTGTTGTTTGTCTCTGGGTTTTTTTAAGTCATCCTCTTACCTTAGCAAACCACATGCCACTATCCATTTTTAGAAATTTTAGGGAAATATTTTCTTTTTGTGAAGCATTAACAAATCCATTTACAGCAAATTCCTTCCTTCTTGTGCAAATCCTAGCCAAAAGGAAGTGTGATGACGTTTTCTTTTTCTTTTTTCCTGGACGTTATCCAACGAATTTCTTTTTTATGTTCAGTCGCAGCAACAGCAGCTGTAGCTGATTTTGATTCCTCAAGAACATCAATGTCATCAGTTCCCGTCCGAACGCCGACAAAGCCGAGAGAGGCTTCAGCATGATGCTGAAAGAGGGGTTGGGTCAAACAAGAAAAGTTAAAGAAGCCATCGA
>CM065729.1:62590653-62604346 GCA_033310375.1 Conus canariensis
TTCTACCTCAAAACCGGACATTTTTTTTTTAGTCAAAACACGCAGCTTAAAGTGTTTTGTTCTTAAATTCCTATCACAGGCAAAAAAGGTATCAGAACAAAATCAATTCAGCATTGTATCTAACACAAAAGGCACAAGAATCAATGTACCTGTAGATTTTCAATTTAACAATCTTAAACATCCTCTTAGAAACATGTTCCCAAACTTCATGATCCCAGATGTCAATGATCTAGACGCGAGTTAATCTGTTCCCATCATAAGATGTGGACATGGGTTTTAGAGACCTGAAACCTCTCCCGCTGTAAGCTGAGAGCAGGAATCAATCATGGAGAGCTTGTCGTGTGAAGATAATGGAGAGTTTGTCGTGTGGAAGATCATGTTTGTGTGAAGGTCGTCAGATTTATACCCAGTGAAGAAGTTCACGTGACAAGAGTATGAAAGGTGCCACCATTTGCTCCCTTACTTAGTTTTGGCCTGTTACTCCCCCAGTAAATCCATTCCGATTTTTTTCCTGACGCTTTTGAATGTGGTAACATCATGAATATGCATGCATGTATGGTAATGCATGAACTCGCAGACGGCTAACAAAGATGGTATCACACACACACACACACACACACACACACACACACACACACACACAGAGTCTTTCCAGCCTTTATTAGTGTAATCCAGCAAAGCGTACATATTTTTATTCGTGGCTAATGAACTGACAGCGCAAGTTATATCCTAGACAGTGTCATATCAATAATAAAAAATATCCTGAACAAAAGCAGTTAAAAGGTTGCTTGACTATTCACATCTCATGGCATACCAAAAAAGGTTATGCTGAAAGCGTCTGGAATTTCCCTTCATTTTTCAATCCAAGACTTCAAAAAGAGTAACTGAATAAGCATTTAAATGCTACGAAAATGTATGACAAAGCTATATGTGTAACATACACCACAGATGATAGCCAGTGTCCTCTGTGGACAGTTTGTACAATATTCACTTCCTCGTCGCCAGACATTTAAAAGCTGACGTATCATACACGGCGGCTATCAGAAAGAAAAAGATAGTCTCCTCAACAAAGGCAAAAAATGGACCATAAAGCAGAAAAACACAGTAGACGACACACCAACTCACCTACTCTCACACACATGCGCATCCTAAACGCATATAAATCGAGCTATGAATCTCAAACTATGGACACATACTTGCGCCCAAAGACGAGGAAAATGGCAAAAAGAGGGAAAACGGTTATTATCCCCCGGGACCACGTTCCTGGGGATCACAACTGTTTTCATGTTTTGCTGCGGATAACAACTTATTTGTCTACATATCATTATTGTATACCCTATTTCGGGAAGGTAACTATTATCCTTGTGTTCGTGAGAGAAAAAAATTGCGAGGAAAACAGAGAAAATGGCTATGATCGCAGAATATCAAGACAAAAGTAAGTACGATCGGCAAAATAAGGAAAACCGTTGTTATCAGTAGGTATAACCCCGATAACAACTATTTTTCGTTGGAAAATTGGCAAATTTTTGTGATCCTTTGGGGGTCAAAAAAAAAAAAAAAAAGGAAAACAGCTATGATGAAACAGTTGTGGTCCCAGGGATAACAGGTGAACCCCGTTGTCCTGAAGGGTAATGGCAGTTTCCCTGAGAAAGCAGCTATTATCGGCTTATGAAGCAAAGTATGCTTTTACATCTGATCCACTACATTTTGGTTTGTTCCAGAAATGCCTGCAATGGCGAATAAGTTATGTACTTGCAAAGATTTAGCCGCAAAACGATCCATGGATTTGAAAACGGATTTGTACAGAAGATGGTATTTAAAGCGGCAAGTTTGGATGTCTATTTTGATTCTGCTCGTAGCTCAGCCAATCATATGGGATCATACCAGGGCATCTACAACTTTGATTTTTTTTTTTTTTTGTAATCCTCCATCCTCTTTTTCAATAACTTTTAAAAATGCGTTTTTTTTTTTCGTGGGGCCTCTAACCTATTTTTCCCACTTACTAAATGCCGACATTTGCTCACCATGCACAATCTGTTATCTTCGGTTAGTATTAATAAGTGAAGATACAGGTTTTGCACGGTGATGAAGTGCCAGCTTTTAATGGACATTCACTTGTCGATTTTGGTATTTGTAGTTTGCGTCTCGGTTTTTCTTATGTACTGATGTTTGGTGTTCTCATGCTTTCATACTTTGTCCTGTTTAATACTTTCATCAGGAATAAACAACTGAACAAAAGAATAAAGGCTACGTCATTCATAAAATAGTGTACAATGTGTGTGTGTGTGTGTGTGTGTGTGTGTTGGTGGTGTGTGTGCTCGTGCGCGCGTGTTTGCGTGCGTGCATGCAGCCGTGTAAGTTGTGAGAGACAGAGAAAGCGAGTGTGTGCGTGCGTTTCTGTGCGTATGCATGTGCACGCGAGGGTGTGCGTGCGAGAGTGCGAGAATGTGTGTGTGTGTGTGTGTGTGTGTGTGTGTGTGTGTCGTGTGTGTGTGCGTGTGTGCGAGTGTGTGCGTGCGTGAGAATGTATGCGCTTCTGTGCGTGCGTGTTGACATTGATCGCATGTAGAGGAAACAAAAATCCAAATATGTCACTCCATCTTTTATAAACATAGCTTGAAGAAAATCTGTACCACAAAATCTTATATTAACAGCACAAACACAAACACAAACACACACACACACACACACACGCTACCTCATCCATCCACACACACGCGTATGTGGTCTATACCTACGTCACCCATAACACATATTCTATGACACAGGAACAAACACAGATGTCTAGATTAGATACCATCATGACTCACTACTGGTAGCTTTGCAACGGCGTATCAGTAGTATATCCTTACAATCATTTGGCAGCATCAATACCCATATACTTGTCATCCCATAGTAAGTACCTAATAACTAGCAATACAATCGGCAGATATCGGGGCTGTTGCCATAGGTACATACATGTAAACAATACAAAGATAAATTCCCCATACAGTTTACTCCAAACAAATCAGAAATTGCCTACTGACTAGATATCTTGACATTGTGCGCGCAGACACGCCAACTCAACAACATTCTCACATCATGTTGCCTACTGACTAGATATCTTGACAATATTGTGCGCGCAGACGCGCCAACTCAAATCATTCTCACATGACCCAAGTGTGACGTCAACGTAAATTATGACGTCAACTTAAAATGACAGGTAACTACATGACGAAAATAATATATTGAGGAGAGAGGAGAGCAAGAACGAACGGCCGAGGCTTTGGTGTCCAGCCTACTTTATTTTGTTTTAATCGTCGTTTTCTCCGTAGTGTTACTATGTGGAGAGACTGACTTTCAAGTCAGTAGTACGTTGATGTTCACTGTGTATGTGCGATACTTCTGATGACGGTACCAGCGAAATATGTACCAGGAAATTTATTTGTTATAGAAATGTTGTGAATGCTGTGTAGCCGAGAGCGACTTAAAACTCCTGCAAGAATATTTATGTGCTCTAATTGTACCACCTCATGTGCGTCGGTGGGCTGAATTTATTGATGTGAACATTGTAATCTCAATACACGGAGAAGCTAATTAATTTTTGTTTTAGATCAACAATACGTGAATCGAAGTTTATTGTGTTCCATGGGACTTTGCTGAAATCGGGTTCTCCGGGGATTCAGTATTGGTTGCTGTGCCTTGTGAATCTGCAGTTTCTATGGTTTACTGTGCTTTATGAATCTGCGTTCTTCTTCATGGATTGCTGTGCTTTATGAATCTGCGGTTCTTCTTCTATGGATTGCTGTGCTTTATGAATCTGCGGTTCTTCCCATGGATTCTTTGCTTTATGAATCTGCGGTTCTTCTATGGATTGCTGTGCTTTATGAATCTGCGGTTCTTCTGTGGATTACTGTGCTTTATGAATCTGCGGTTTCTTCTGTGGATTGCTGTGCTTTGTGAATCTGCGGTTTTCTTCTGATAGTTTGACGTGATTTATTATGTGCTTTGTGTGGAGACCCCGTTTCTTCTTCTTCATCGCTTGTGTTTGTGAACGGCTGTGCTTATCATGTGGGGACCTTGGTTATCCTTATTTGTCTTCTTTTAGTGTTGTAGACTGTGGCTTGGGTACTGTGGAACCGAGTGTGTTGACTGCATATGTGAGACACTGTGGACGGCGCCGGCGAGATTTGCGAGTGATATCAAGATATATAATATGATATGCTGATATCTGATGATTGAAGTTCCTATGTATTGATATCTTGATCTATATGCTATGTAGTGACATGTATTGATTTGTACCAATTCACATGAATGTTTGTTTGATGGTTCAGGCAGCATAATTATAAAGAAAAAAAAAATCTAACTCGTGTGTTGCCTGGCTATCCATGTGCGTTTGGTGTGGGTGTGCGTAGGAAATTTATTACACGCATCCAAACTTTTGAGAGCGGGGAGACAGCGAAACACGCACCGCACACCATCCGTAACCAAGGTATGTACCCAAAATCAATCACATTATGGTTCGCTACGGAAATGTTTGCGATGCGTACTAATGATATGCCCAGCAATATTTGGCAGCAACAGCTTTTTATTTGAATTATTACCATATAACAACTGGGGTTTAAAAGTGTCAGGATTTCATTCCTTATTTTTAGCTTAAAAATGAAGTAATTGCAAACAATTTGAAAAATTTTAAAGGTATTTGAACCAATTCCGCCAGTTAACATGGACAAACCAATCACAAGACAAAACACGACGCGTTTCAACCTCTAAACCTCCTTCAGGCGAGATAAACAACACTCAAGACCACTAAAAATGAAGAACGAGCAGTCACTGTCAAATTCAGCACAAGATGGGTATTCATGCCCATCTTGCGCCGAATGCGATACCTGATCGCTCGTTCTTCATTTCCGTTGTCCTGGGCGTTGTTTATCTGGCGGAGTTATCTCAAATACCTATGAATTTGTTTTTTCATTTCCATTTTGAATTCAGCCCAACCGATCGCTGTCGGTCATACCTGGGCTGTTGCCAGGTCAAATTGTTAGCGTGTAAAGAGAAAAGAAAAAACTAAAAACTGCAATAATTTGCTTTTCAAGTGCTAAAAAATGACTCAGGATGTGTTTACCCTCACACACGTTTGTACAAAGTACACACACAATCGTGCGCACACATGCACTTACACACACCCCGGCATACAAGGATCTGAAAGTTCACGCACATCAAAATGCAGCCAATATCGCACATATTAATATTTCAACACACATGAACCAAGCAGTATATCTACAAATTATCACTATATCGTTCAGTATAAAATGCAGTTATTGCATACCAATAATGCAAATATTGTTCATTGTAAAGTACAGCTTTTGCCTACCAAGAATACAATATCGTTCATTATAAAATGCAGCTATTGCATACCAATAATATACAATATTGTTCATTGTAAAATACAACTTTTGCGTACCAATCCTACAACATCGTTCATTATAAATGCAGCTATTGCGTACTGATGATAAAATGTTAGGCCCATGAAGAAAACTGACAGCAACACAACCTATTTATCAAGATACGAAGTCAACAAAGTTTTACAGTTCACATCCATATTGCTTGTAGCCCGGCCGACCTCAAGGAGTCATATTAAGGCTGGTACATTTCGATATTAATTGCATGCTAAGACAAGAGACACCTCCCCCCAACCTCCCCCTTTCCAGAAAATCATTCCACGTCTGTCAAAAGGACTTAAAACAGTTATTACACATATTTATATTGAAAAGCAAAAAATACGCACCCACACATGCAAACTGAGGCAAACATACGTATCCCCCCCCCCCCTCCCTCTCCCGTGCAAGCACATGTGCACACGCCTCTCCCAAATCACCCACCCTCATACACATGCGCCTCCAAACACACATCGAGCTGCACATCGGCAACCCGTCACATTACGGTTCATGGCTGAAATGTTTGCAATGGCGTACCAGAGGCAGGCCCTTGCAATCGTTTGGCAGCAACACAACCCGTTTGTTTATGTGCAAAGTAATAATAAGGCAACTGGCATTAAAAAGGCACATTTGCATTTTCCTTAGAAGCCCACACCATCTCACTGCGTCGTATCAGGGGCTCTCTGTTGAGACTAAAGGAAAATGAAAATAAGAAATGGTGCCGATTTTTTTCTCGATATCAAAACATTACTTAAATACGGATCCATTCACCAATTAAAATATAGACAATCACACTGTATGCATGTATGTGTGTAGTATATGTGCAGGTGGTGGGGGTGCATAGTTGTGTATTCGGTGTGTGTGTGTGTGTGTGTGTGTGTGTGGGGCGCGCGCGCGCGCGAGCGAGCGAATGTGTGCGAGTATGTTGACGTGTGTGTGGTGTTAGTCTTTGGATGTGGCTGGAACGCCTTTGCGAGAGTTTGGCGTCTGAATGATGTGCGTGTGCTTCTGTGGTGCGTGGTGTGTGTGTGTGTGTGTGTGTGTGTGTGTGGAAACGGAGCTGTTTGTACAGGATTCCATGAGACGCCTTTCATAGGAGAAAGCTTGAAAAATAAAGACTGAACTCCGTGAGCGGGTGTCACAACTTCTTCATCAATATCTGTCTACATATATCCTCTCTCTCTATATTATATATATTGGGAGTACTAATCATAGGCGCAACAAGAAAAGTACATTTCTTTGCCTATAGTGTAATAAAACAAGGGGCATGGAAAGTGCCCAGATTTAACTTTTCATTTTAATTTCATCCCAGCCGAATTCATGGCGTATTATCAATTGTCACAATGTCAAAATCAAAACCATATTGAAAACAAAATATAAATGAAAACATTCTTTACCGAAAATAATTCCCGAACGCTAAACACGGATCTGTTTACCATGTAGGCAGACGAACAGATGGAGAGAGACGGACGAGACAGCAAGATAAATCGAGAGATAGGTAGTACGTAGGGGAGAGAGAGAGGGGAGGGGGGTAAGAGAGAGAGAGGGAGAGAGAGAGAGAGAGAGTTTCATTTAAAGAGGGTAGTGGGATCAAGCATAAGTAATGCATTTGTTTACATCCAACCCTCTGGGCACAAATAACATGCAAACTGCAAATAAATTGGGCACAAATATAAAGCCATACAGTAAGAAACTAGGTGGGGGGGGGGGGGGGGGGGGGGGGGCTCAAGAAGAAAGAAAAAGCCGAAAAACGGGAGAGAAAAACATGCAAAATATAATTAACCCCTCAATGACAACATGAAATGCCTCCGGAACCACATGGCCGTCCCTCTCCCTCACACTCCCATCTCGCCCAACATCCGACACCACCATCTCCACCAGCACCCACCGGACCCGATTCAGTGGCCCGTTTACATACAAAACTTTATATACCATCGCCTTCCATACATTTCACAAACACAAAAAAGAAGCTATGGATTAAAAACGAGAGAGAGATAGTTGGGGGAGGGCTAATCTAAAACAACGTTCAATACAAATATCCGGAGGCTAAGGACAGAGAGAGAGAAGGGGGGGGGGGGGAGAGAGAGAGAGAGGAGAGAGAGTGTGTGTGTGTACGTGTGCGTGTGTGTGTGCGCGCGCGCGCGCGTGCGTGCGTGCGAGGGAGGGAGAAGAGGAAGGGGCAGACAGATGGACAGACGGAGAGATTGCAATCAAAACATGTGATTAATGTACAGTGATTGATAACGACAAAAGTACAAATGCGACAAGAGAGAGAGAGAGAGAGAGAGAGAGAGAGAGAGAGAGACGCAAACCAACACTTGCATACAAACACACCTACACGCACAACCCCAACTCGCCCGACCTTGCACATACGAACCTAACACACTTGCACATAGCTATACATCACCATGCACAACATTGTTCATCACTGCGTTGTTTGCAGTAGACGTTACAAGATAGCTAATTGCAGAGATCTAGCAGCAGCACAACCCCTTTACCTATAGATAAACTCATAAATTCACATTAAAGACAAAATTTCAGTTTGTTACATCCCTTATACAGATAGCACAGCCCAACTACAGGGCAGTCACCATGTCAAAATTGATTCCATATCAAGGAAAGAAAAGGAAAAAGGAAACCTGTCCACTGAAACGTCATTCCCTACATGCTTTCACAGCTGGATTGATGCAGGATGTATGTACAACAAATGTCACTGACGCACACTCTCTCTCAAGGATGCTGGCTTTGACTTTTCGAAGCTGTTTATCGTGTTTAGCAAGCCTCCTAATCCTCTCTGTCTCTTGCCGATGCGAGTGCACCCTGAAATCCCTGTAAGGGGTTGGAGAAGGTAATTTTCTGGAAGCTCGCAGCAGCACTGTGAACTCAATGACGACATCGGCAATATCCAGTCCCTTGAGTTGTACGCCTTTGGTGAAGGTAGTGGTGGCGTGGCAGATGTAGTGCAAGGGTCCTGTGGATGGCTAATGGCAATTCTCATCGAGCGGTCATTCTTTTGTGATCTGCCACAAAGCATCCGCTTTAAATTCGGACAAAGAAGTAGTCGCTAAATTCCAAATATTTACTGCTATATGAATGCACTGAAATTAACGTGGTTTCGAAAACTACATAATAGTAATCATAAATGGAAACAAGCATTCTTTCATTGTTTTAAAGATGCAGAAAACTGGACGCTATTTGGTCCCGATTTCTTCTCCAAATACAAGCACACCAACAAATTTTGGAAGGACACTTTTGAGATATATCGAATATTTAGAAATAAAATCGAACCTGAAACACCAGAGGAACTTCTAGCGGAACCAATATTCTATAATAAGAATATGAAAATTGGCGGGAAACATATATATACATATAGTCGCAAGTTCATATATATATATATATATATATATTAATATATATAATATGAACTTGCGACTACAGGAATATTCTGTATTGGTGACTTGATTGATAAATATGGTAACGCAGTTTCATACCAAGACGTCTGCTCAAAGAACATCGCGTTAAATCCACCAACTATTTAAGTTGCATGACCTCAGGACCAGTAAAAAAAAAAAATCAACGATTCTAAAAGAGACAGTGAACCCAAGTCAATACATATGTTACTAGAAAATGTAAGGGGTTCGAGAAAATACGACGTGCTCATAGAAGATAGAAAAAGACCACACTGTAGCAATAAATGGGAAACTATTTTTGAAAGAGAGATAGATTGGAAAAGGTTTTTTTTAATTGTCAAAATTAACGAGATAAAACTCAGCTGGTTTCAGGTTCGAGTTCTCCATCGTATACTGGCGACAAATGTGATTTTGAGAGAAATGGGAATAGTACAAAGCAACAGCTGTGGTTTGTGCTTGAGAGAAAAAGACAGTATAAAGCACTGTCTATGGGAATGCGTTCACACACCCAAAACTTCTGGAAAGTGTTTCAAAACCATCTCAAAGCACATTGCCCCAATATAAAGTACATTTAAACGAACGCATTATCATTCTTAGTATTGATCAAAACTCTGAGCGACCATGTTTTTGTTATTTTATTGTGCGCAAAATTTCATTTTATATATTATATATATATATATATATATATATATATATATATTATATATATATATATATATATCAATGCAGACCGGACAAACCAACTCCTACATTTAACTCATTTCGGAACAAGATGAAAATGACATGATAGAACTTTTTAACCATAAACTGTTGATGATTTAATCTGATAATACGAAACCGACTGGGCCTGCTATAAATCCATAACAAAAATTTAAATTAAGATCACTTTATATGGTTAATCAAAGCTGCGTTTCACACACCCAGGCACTATTTCTTGATCCATATATCCACTATTCTCAGTATGATACCCACCCTAAACCTTATTATAGTTATATTTTCGGATTCATATATTGAGTCACACAGAAAGTATGACCGGATATGAAACAAAACAAGCAACGAGTAAAATCAAATAGAATATGAGAGGAAGAGAAGAGTAGAGAGAGAGAGAGACGAAGCGTGCGAGTGAGCCCGAGATAAAATAAGAAAATGGAGTGGGAAGAAGGGAGGGATGGGTTTTAGAGGAAGGATGAATAAGACAGAAAAGATACGATTTGAAAAGAGATGATTTGGAAGCGCTGCTCTCACAGTTTGCCGACGACACAATATACCTAGACGGCAGCAAAAAATCATTTAAAGAATGCAATCATTGTTTAAATTACTTTGCCGCCATGTCTGGACTGAAAGTAAACGGCGACAAACACTGGTGGTCTGGATTGGTTCTAAACAAAATTCAAAGCAGAGATATCTGCCAGAGATTCAATATAGATGGAATCCAGAAGTATTCAAGGTGCTCGGGATCATCTTTTTAACAGATATATCAAGCATAACCGCTTTGAACGACGATAATAAACTTGAAAGCATTGAACGTCTGCTTAGAGTATGGACCAAGAGGCAGCCAACACCTCTTGGAAAAAGTAACTGTTGTAAAGTCATTGATAATCCCCTAATTTTTACATTTATTCTCAAATCTACCCGACCCTCCCCACAATTTCCTAAGTAAATTGAATTGTTGCTTATACACATTTCTTTGGAATGGAAAGAAAAACAAGTTAAGCAAATCATACATCTGCCAGCCATATGAAAACGGTGGCATCAGGATGGTCGACATTTACTCTTTTCTCTCGGCAACTAAAATCAACTGGCTAAGAAGAACCTTAAACAGTAAATCACTTCTCAATAATGTATTAATGCATACTTGCCCAGAAATTAATAACTTAACCAGGTTCAGTGATGAATATACCAACATAATAGATTTGATAATTTTTGGACCGACGTGATAAAACACTACAAGAAACTCTGTTGTAAATGCAAACCAGAGAATGCAGGGGAGCTCTTGGCTGAAAAAAGTTCATTATAACAAATATAACCAGAGACCACAGTACAATACATCTGAAAGAGTGGATTGACAATGGCATCACAGACATTGGAGACTTGGTGGACACAGATGGAAAATTGCTTAATTTCAATCAGTTCCAGGCTAGATTTCCTGGGGTGTCCAATTTCGTAATGTATGAAGGGATTTTAAGGGCAGTTAATTAAAGATATAAGGGCAAAATTGACTAAGACATTCAGGACAATAATAACACGAAATAACAAAAGTTTGGTCCTTAATTAAACTAGGTTCAAACAAAGTCAATTTATTTCTCTCAGATCACAACTTAAATCCACCTTGTAAATTAAAATGGGCACAATCCTATCCAAGTGAAACATTTAACTGGAAAATAATATTCATGCAGCCTTTCAAAACAGCCTGTGACAGCCAGTTAAGATGGTTTCAGCTAAGAATTTTACATAGATTACTACCAACACAGAATTATGTGTGTGTACGCAAGCTTTCGGAATCGCCGCTCTGCACTTTCTGTCATGCAGACGAGGAGACAATATCCCACCTCTTGTGGAACTGTGCTTTTGTACAAGACTTTTGGCTACAACTAGCAAACTGGATTAAATATGCATGTCCAGAGTATATGAACGTGCCCTTTTCGGAGTATTTGGTTGTGTTCGGGTGCAAATATCAGTAGACACAATAATGAAATTCATTATATTGCTTGCTGAATTTCACATTTACAAAAGTAAGCTACAAAATACTACTAACATTAGAACCTTCAAAACAGTCCTTAAAAACTGATTTTTTGCTGAGAAATATAAGCACATAATAAATGGAACCTTAGATAAATTCACAAGAACGTGGCTTCCATATATGGCTTTAACTGAAGAATGCGACAGCTCATAAGGGTTCCCAAGCGGCAAAATAATATATGACCAAGAACAGTAAAGATGCAAGATATCCAGCGTCCTGTTTGTCATGCTGATGGTGTCATACTGTATACTTTTCTTTGTGATTCATTGTATTACTCATGAAGTATTATTGTTTATTCATTGAAATGATTCGAGTGTGCGTGTGTTTTTTATGTGGTGTATAGTGGGGAGGGGGGGTCTGTGTTTGGGGGGGGGGGGGGGAGAGGCGCCAGTCCCCGATTTATATTTATCATGTCATGGGGCTGGATAACTTGTTGAAACGTATACACGAGAAGAGGTTATAGGCTCCAAGCACTTTTGCGAGAGGAGTAGATAAGCGATGGTGTAATTAGAGCAGGTGAGTGTGTATGTCACGATTGAAATGAATAGCTGTGTGGTTGTAATTTCATTTGAGAAATAAAGGCGCATGGAGGGAAAAAAAGAAAAAGAAAAGGTGGATCCAACACCTGAAGATGGAATTGTGATATCGATCGAACCAATGATGGTAAAAAAAATTGTATGAAGTGAGTTGGTTGCTGTATTATTAGTATCATTATTTATCATTTATGAAGGGAGCGTTTACATTCAGTGTTTGCGCATGTTTCATGTTTGCTACCATCTTGATAAAAACTGTCCTTTGAACGTCAGTGCATTAGCTTAATTATACAGTAGATTTGAAGGTAGTTAAGACGTGCACAAGACCGTTTCTGTTCAAGTCCAACAAGTTTTCCTTTTCCACTTTCGGAGTGGCTGAAACCAGAAATCAAGCTCAACACCGTCTGACATGGTTGTTCCATTTTTTTTAAACAGGCATGAAAGAGTTAATCCAACGCTTTTTTCCCCTTGAAATGAATTTTACCAAAAAAAACCCTATTTGCCTGAACATATTTACGAGAAGCAAGCATTTTTTTCTAAGAAACAAACAAGTGTCTGTACAGAAATAAAACTTATTGCTTATTTTCTGCACTAACATTGGTGAAAATAGACATTTTGTGAAAGAAAATGAATGGACAGTGGCAAAAAATGATTTGGGGGGGGGGGGGGGGGTGTGCATGTGCGTGTGTTTACAAAGGTGCCATAAACAATAAATGAGAAAGAGCATTAAAAAAAAAAAGATACGATACGATCATGAAACTATTACTTCAAAATATTTGCTTCGAGTCATAGTACGTCTCTTCTAATTCTACTTCGGGTGATAAACATTTTTTTTATTGAAAATGTGTGTCTCCGCAGAGATCATATCCCAAATTCCTATAACCCTCTAGTACAGTGTATTATGTGTAAACATGTGGCGCACCGTTGAGTGTACTGGAAAATGTGTTTTGTAGAAAATGTATTTATAGTAGAAATATTGAAAACATGTATAGGATATGATCGTAATAAAGATTTTTTTTTTTTAAGTAGTAGTCGCTAAGCCCGGACAAAGACGACACGGACTCATGAGAAGCAGAAACTAACGCCTGAGAATGTTCATACACGTCCGAGAATAAAGCACACACTAATGCTTATGAACCCCCCCCCCCCCCCACCCCCCTTCCCCTCCCACACAAACACTAAACCTGGGAAAGAAAAGACTGTGAATGACGCCTAACATTAGAAAAGATGATCAACCCTATGAAATCAAGTCTTAGCATTTTCAAAAGAAAATTACACTTAACATTATGAAAGAGAACTTTCAGCCTTATAAAATAAGACAGTAACCCTTTTTGACAGAAACGATCATAAGCCCTATGGAAGGTAGGTGCTCACGAAGACCAGTCATAAACATGGCAATAAACTAAATGAAAAAGTGCACAACTGTAAAGTAAAGGGAAATGCTATACTCTGGAATGAAAACACTGCGTCTAAACAAAGGAAACTAAACCGCCTTGAAGGACTACACTGGCTGTTTAAGGAGGACACTCGACCCTGTGAAAGAGCTCTTAACCGGAGGATAGCAATTCCGATGAAAGCAAGTCGAGAACACTG
>CM065729.1:62604446-62686946 GCA_033310375.1 Conus canariensis
GACAAGAAACCGTGGGGAAAAACACTAAACAATGTAGAATGAAGACACAAAACAAGGTGGAGTAAACAGAATGAACCTTATAGAAAGATAACAAAACCGTGTGTGTGTGTGTGCGTGTGTGTGTGCGCACAGATCCTTTTTTCCGTGAGCTTAGAGTGATTTCATCAAGATTTTGCGCCTTATAAATACCATAATATTATATTATTATTATTGTGAGCAGAGGAGGGGGGGGGGGGACGAGTGACAGATTCTTACAGAAACAGGAGACGAAACCCAGTGAGGGAAGAAAAGAGACACAAAACTTAATGAAACGAAAACATTCAGTGGGGAAAAGAGATTGAACACTATTAAGAGGACGAAAAACCCTAGCCGGGGAAAGAGGCACCGAACCTGAAAGAGAGCGCAATATCTAGGGGGTGAGGGGAACGGGGTGGGCGAGACACCGAACCTTAATGAGGGGAAGAAACCCTTGAAGATGAGGGGCATGGAGACTCGTGGAGGAGCACCAACATGAAAGGCACAACTGGGGGAAGGGACAATTTAAGAAAAACTTGGAGGAAGAGCAAACATAAAAGAGCAGAAACCTGTGGGAGAAAGAGCAACAGCCTTCAGAAAGGGACCAAACCTAAAGATAGAACGGGGATGAATTGTGAGGGAGGAAGGACTACTAGAAGATGGGTACGAAACCGAATTGGAAGGGGAGAGGGGGACAGAACTTAAAAGGGCACAAACTCTTGGGAAGAGGAGAACTAAGGAAGCACGAATCTTGATGGGGAAAGAGGCACTGAACCTATGGAAAGGGTCACGAACAGGGAAAGAGGCAACAAAGGACGACTGGTGGGAAAAGAGCACGAACTAAAGGGGAGAAAAACTTAGTAGAAGGGGGAAGGGGAGAACCTATGAAAGAGGCACGAAACTTGATGTGGGGAAGAGGCACTGAACTATGGAAAGGGGTCACGAAACTCTTGATGTGGGGAAAGAGGCACTGAACCTATGGAAAGGGGCACGAAACCTGAGTGGGGGAAAAAGAGGCACTGAACCTAATGGAAAGGGGTCACGAAACTCTTGATGTGGGGAGAGGAGGAAGAGGCACTGAACCTAATGGAAAGGGGTCACAAACTCTTGATGGGGGAGAAGAGGCACTGGAACAACTAATGGAAAGGGGTCACGAACTCTTAGTGGGGAGGAAGAGGAGGGGTACTGAACCTAATGAGAAAGGGGCACGAAACCTGAGTGGAAAGGACACGAACCTATAAAAAAGGGGCACGAAACTGGGATGGGGGGAGGGAGGCACGAACCTATAGGAAAGAGGGCAACAATTGTGCTGAGGGGTGAGGGATGGAGGACGAGAGAGGGGGGAACGAACGAACCTAAAAGAAAGGGCACAAACCTGAGGGAAGAGAGTGGGGGACACCGAACCTTATAAAAAGAAGGACAATGGGCAACTGAGTGGAGGGGACGTTACAGGGAGAGACTGGAGAGGGATGGGGGGGGACACCGAACCTTAAAAAAAGAAGGGCACAATAGGCTGGGAGGAAGGCGAGAGATGTGGGGTCACCGAACCTTAAAAAGAAGGGCACAATAGCTGGGAGGAGGAGGAGGAGGGGGTACCGAACGACTATAAAAAAAGGGCACAATAGCTGGGGGGAGGGAGAGAGCGGGGGTCACCGAACCTTATAAAAAGAAGGGCACAATAGCGGGTGGAGGGGAGAGGAGGGGGCACCGAACCTTATAAAAAGAAGGCACAATAGGCTGGGGAGAGAGGGAGGAGGGGGACACCGAACCTTATAAAAAGAAGGGCACAATAGGCTGGGAGGAGAGAGGAGGGGGCACGAACCTTATAAAGAGGGCACAATAGGCTGGGGAGGAGAAGGGGGGTCACCGAACCTTATAAAAAGAAGGGCACAATAGGCTGGGGAGGAGAGGGAGGGGAGACGGGACCGAACCTTATAAAAAGAAGGGCACAATAGGCTGGGGAGGAGAGAGTGAGGGGAGAGATGGGGACACCGAACCTTATAAAAAGAAGGGCACAATAGGCTGGGGAGGAGAGAGAGGAGGGGGGACACCGAACCTTATAAAAAGAAGGGCACAATAGGCTGGGGAGGAAGGGAGAGAGATGTGGGGGACACCGAACCTTATAAAAAGAAGGGCACAATAGGCTGGGGAGGAGAGAAGGGGGAGAGAATGCGGGGGACACCGAACCTTATAAAAAGAAGGGCACAATAGGCTGGGGAGGAGAGGAAGGGCGAGAGAATGCTGGGGGACACCGAACCTTATAAAAAGAAGGGCACAATAGGCTGGGGGAGGAAGGGAGGAAGGGGGTCACCGAACCTTATAAAAAGAAGGGCACAATAGGCTGGGGAGGAGAGGAGAGGGGAGGAATGTGGGGGACACCGAACCTTATAAAAAGAAGGGCACAATAGGCTGGGGAGGAGATGAGGGAGGAGTGGGACACCGAACCTTATAAAAAGAAGGGCACAATAGGCTGGGGAGGAGAGAGAGGAGGATGGGGGACACCGAACCTTATAAAAAGAAGGGCACAATAGGCTGGGGAGGAGAGAGGAGGGGGACACCGAACCTTATAAAAAGAAGGGCACAATAGCGCTGGGAGGAGAGTGAGGGAGGAGAGGAGGGGACACCGAACCTTATAAAAAGAAGGGCACAATAGCTGGGGAGGAGAGGAGGGAGAGAGAGAGGCACCGAACCTTATAAAAAGAAGGGCACAATAGGCTGGGGAGGAGAGGGAGGGAGACACGAACTATAAAAGAAGGGCACATAGCTGGGGAGGAGAGAGGGGGGACACCGAACCTTATAAAAAGAAGGGCACAATAGGCTGGGGAGGAGAGAGGAGAGGAGACACCGAACCTTATAAAAAGAAGGGCACAATAGCCTGGGGAGGAGAGAGAGGGGAGACACGAACCTTATAAAAGAAGGGCACAATAGCTGGGGAGGAGAGAGGAGGGGTCACCGAACCTTATAAAAAGAAGGGCACAATAGGCTGGGAGAGGAGAGGGAGGACACCGAACCTTATAAAAAGAAGGGCACAATAGCCTGGGGAGGAGAGAGGAGGGGTCACCGAACCTTATAAAAAGAAGGCACAATAGCTGGGGAGGAGAGGAGGGAGACACCGAACCTTATAAAAAGAAGGGCACAATAGGCTGGGGAGGAGAGAGGAGGGGGACACCGAACCTTATAAAAAGAAGGGCACAATAGCCTGGGGAGGAGAGAGGAGGGAGACACCGAACCTTATAAAAAGAACGGCACAATAGCCTGGGGAGGAGAGAGGAGGGAGACAGCGAACCTTATAAAAAGAAGGGCACAATAGCCTGGGGAGGAGAGAGGAGGGAGACACGAACCTTATAAAAGAAGGGCACAATAGCCTGGGGAGGAGAGAGGAGGGAGACACCGAACCTTATAAAAAGAAGGGCACAATAGCCTGGGGAGGAGAGAGGAGGGAGACACCGAACCTTATAAAAAGAAGGGCACAATAGCCTGGGGAGGAGAGAGGAGGGAGACAGCTATAGGCCATTGTGGGAAAAAAAAGGGCACAATAGCCTGGGGAGGAGAGAGGGGGGACACCGAACCTTATAAAAAAGGGCACAATGCCTGGGGAGGAGAGAGGAGGGGGTCACCGAACTTATAAAAAGAGGGCACAATAGCCTGGGGAGGAAGAGGAGGGAGACAGCGAACCTTGTAGAAAGGAGACACGAAACTGTGGAGGGAAACGCCGAACTTTATCAAATGGGAACGCGAACGTGTGTGTGTGTGTGTGTGTGTGTGTGTGTGTTCGTGGTGGGGGGGGGGGGGGGGGGGGGGGAGGAATAGTGGGGCGTGGATAGAAAGAAACCGTATCTTATAGAAAGAGGAAATGAAATCCGAAGTGGTTGGGGTAGGGGGCGTGGGGATGGGGTGGAGACGCAAAATCTTAAAAAGGACACGAAAGCTTGTGGACAGAAAGAGGACATGAAAGCCTGCGTGTGTGTGGAGGGGGGGGGGGGGATGGATGGAAAGAGACACCATATCTTACGGGAAAAGGACACAAAATCCAGAGTAGTGGGTGGGAGATCCAAAACCTTAAGGAACGAGGACACGAAAGCTTGTGGATGGAAAGAGACCCGAATCTGTGAAAAGAGGACATGTGGGGCGAGACGACGCTGAACCATACCAAATAAGGACATGACATAGGGAGAGCACAGCATCTTATGAAAAGTGGACACTGAACTTTGTGGAAAGACACCAAATCGTGGATGGACGGGGAGACACCGAGCTTGCAGACAGAGGACCTGAAATCTTGTCAGAGCGGGAGATGGGAGAAATAGACACCAAACTTTATACAAAGAATACAAAACAGTGTAGAGGGAAGTGGGGAGGGGGTGGGGGCATGGTCAAGGGGCGGGGGAGGGGAGACACCGAATCCTGCAGAAATAAATGAAAAAGCAGGGTGGAAAAGGTAATCGAAGGAAAAGAGTAGAAAGCTGCAGAAAGAGTACGGGGAGACGCCGAACTTCATAGAAAGAGGATACGAAACGATGGTGTTGTGGGGGAGGGGGAGGGGGACACATCGAACCTTATACAAAAAGGGGGCTGGGGGACAGGGGAGACACGAAATGTTATAGAAAGAGGACACAAAACCCTGTGAAGGGGGAAAGACTCAACGAACCATACAGAAAGAGTGCAAGAAAACTGTGGCGGTTATAGAGACGCTGTCCATTGTAGGAAGAACACAAATCCAAGTGGGAGGGGTGGGGGGTGGGGAGGCAGACACTGAACCTTAGGGGACGTGACACTGGGGAGTGGCGGAGGAGACTGACACTAAATGTTGGTGTGTTCATTCTCATTGCTTCCGATTCTCAACAAGCAGTGAATCCAACTTGTCTTATTTGATGGTCTAATTTACATACCCATGGCATCCATTCTTCCAATACACATTATAAATAATGTATTTAATGGATAATGGTGTTTTGATGACAAACATTGGAGGAAATCATTTAAATATTATATCATGATTCAAATTCAGTATGTCCCATGAGGAGCCATAATGGAAACACCCCCCCCCCCCCCCAAAAAAAAAAAAAAAAAAGAAAAAAAGATGAGCAGGTACAGCCGAGGCAGAGGCATGTTAGAAATAGATTCGACTCATCTTTTGTAGCTGAAACCTTTTCCAGCTGTCTGATGCTCATAATGCGCCGAGCCTTCTCAGTACATAAACTGGTGTAGACCGCTCGGGAAAAGGGGCAAGCCACCCAAAGGGACGACATCCACGATAGAAAAACAGAAAAACACCTGCAAATAGCACCCTTATCAGTCACTGTTCACAGTAATTGCCTTTCCCTCTGTAACTGAACATGCACGCTCTCGTCATCTGCACTTGCTCACTACAGTTATCACATCTACGTAATTATTGCATAATTCTAATCTTTTTTTATTCAGTGCAGTCAGGCATATTCGTTTGTATTTCACAACTCTGAAAATTCTTTATCTCATTCATGAAACATCAATGACCGATAAAAATTACGTTGACTGTACAAACACAGAGTGGACAAGCTGCACCAACAATCGTCAATCTGCAATGATGGATCTCCTGTTCCGGTAGTCATACTGACTAAAAGGTTATTCTAAATATTATAAAAATGGATCTACCCTACTGGAGCAGAGTACTGCAATAAAAGGCAACAGGCAAAGGCACTGGCCTCCATAAACTTCCTTCTTCAGGCCACTGGTTTCCTTGACCCGTTTTCTTTTTTTTACTAAAGTCAATTAATGCATATCTTTATTTACAGCGACTAATACAATATACCAGGAGTTTTATTCACTGTAAATCATTCACCCAAGAGTTAAATACACTTTACCAGATTAGTAAAATTCTAATTATTAAAGATTCTAGTTCAAACTTTGATTAGCACTACTCAATATACTAAGGTACAATACTGCAAGACTGGTAAATAGAACATCACGTGCCAATTTGTCCGAGTCATTCGGTGATTTTAAAAGTGTTGTAACAGACACACACCAAACCTCATAGAGAGAGCAGGACGAGGGTGGTTGGGGGGGGGGGGGGAGAGACACCGAAGCATATAGAAAGGCTGGGAGGAAAAGACACTGAATCTTGCAGTAAAGGGAATTAAAACCAGTGGCGTGGAAGTAGATGTGGAGAGGGGGTGGAAGAGACACCGAGCCTTACAGAAGGGGGGGGGGGAGAGACAGGAAAACCCTGTTGGGAAGAAAGACTTAAGAACATTATTGAAGAGGACCCGAAACCATGTGGGCAGGAAAAGGCACGCTTAATATTACAGAACAAGTACACGAAACCCTGAGGGGGAAAACAAGTATATCGAATATTAAAGAAAGAGAACACAAAATCCCTGGGGAGGGATAGGAGAGGGGCAAGAGGCACTGGATCTTATGGAAAGAGGATACAAAATTAGTGGGGAGGAGGGGGGTCGGAGAACAGACGCCAAAATTTACAGAAAGAGGGCGGAGGACGGGGCGAGTGGGTGTGGCACATCGAACCTAATAGAGAACACAAAACCCTTGGGGTGAGGTGGGCGAATAGACACCGAAAATTAAGGACACCCCACTTCAGGGGTAGAGAGACGCCCATCCCTATTAAAGAAAAAAAGAGAACACAAACCCCTGAAAGAGTGAAGGGGGAGGGGCAAGACACTGATCTTTACAGAAACAGGAAAGTAAACTCTGTAGCAAGGAAAAGAGACACCGACTATTTTTGAAAGAGGACACGAAACCGTGAAGGAAGAAAAGAGCGATTCTTAATGAAAAAAAAAGAAACCAAACCAGTGCGGGGAAAAGAGACACTGAACCTTAAATAAAGTGAAAATGAAACTCGTCGGAGTGTTGCATGTGCGCGTGTGTTGGGGGGGGGGGAGGTGGAGACACGAGACCTTACAGAAAAGGTGCACGGAACCCTGGAAAGGGGGGTAGGGGAAGAGAGATTCCATACCTTAGAGAAGGGGAGGGGGGCCACAAAAACTGGGGGGGAGGGAGGTTAAGACAGATCGAGACGAACTTATACATGGGAGGAGAGAGAAAAGAAGACACGAAAACCTTGGGGCTGGGGAGTAGGGGGTAAGCATGTGTAGGAGAGTCAATGATTCTTGTAGAATGAGAACCCAACAACTTGGGAGAGGACAGGAGACACGAACATTGTAGAAAGAAAGGACATGATACCATAGGGAAAGGAAAGCGATAGAGAAGACAACGAACATTAAAGAGGGCAAAACCTGTGGAGGAGAAATGAGGGGACCAAAAACGTGTTGAAAGAGAACGCACAGACCCAAAGAGCGAAGAGGGGAGATACACCGAATCTCAAAAAAAGAGGTCACGAAGTCCTGTGGGCGAGGGTGGAGAGACTCCGAATCTTTCAGAAAGGACACAAACCCGTCAGAGGAATAGAGGACACCAAACCTTCGGAAAGGGGGAGGGGGAGGTAAGAGAAATCGAACAACATAGAAAGAGGACTCGGAAGCCTTATAGGACACCAAAGCCCAACACAGGGGGACTAACTAAACCTTATAGGATACGAAACGGGGGGAGAGGGGGGGCGGTTGGAAGAACACTAACTCTTCTAAAAGGAGGACATCCAACTCTGTGGATGGGTGGGGGGAAAACATCAAAACTTACAGAAAGAGGAAACGAAACCTGGGTAAGCAGTGGTGGAAGAGACACCTAACCTTAATGGAGAGAAGAAGACAAGACACCTGGGGATGGAGGGAGGGTGATAAAGACACTAAGCCTTTAGGATGCAAAAGCCTGTGGGGAACAAGACAATCTTCATTGCAAGAGGACACAAAAGCCGGCGAGGGAAAATATGCCAACCTTATTGGAGTAGGCCTGCGGGGGGGGGGGGAGGGGGGGGCACTAAACCTTACAGGACATGGAAATCTGTGGGAGAATAGAGGGCACTAAAACTGTGAAACTAAACTTCCGAAAGGACACTATCCCTTCATGAAAATACCATATACGGAGAAAAAAAAAAACACAACAGGAGATGTCAAAGCCTATGAAAGAAAAATGCTAAACACTATTCAAAGATGACATTAAATCCTTTAGAAGGAGGGCATTGAAATCTATGAAAGAATCCATAAGTTAACACCGACTACCATGTCAGACTTTCTGTGAATTACAGGACACTTAGATGAGGAGGTACCAAGTGCGCACTAGGAAATATTTCAGGAGCAGGATCAAAGAGTTGGGCCCGCTTGTCTGCAGCTCAGCCCCAATTATGCATCCAAAAACATGCGTCCACGTTTCAGATCCCAGAATCACGAGGCCTGCTACACATCTCGGGCCAATCTTTCATACCTTTCCGGAAAATATTCCCTCTGGTACTTCCTCGTCTTGTATCCTTATTCCACAGAATACTGACATTGCAAACTGAAGCGTGTAAAGACAAAAGACCAGTATGCATAGGAGGACATGAAATCCGGTGAGGGAAAGGAGACACCGAGCCATACAGAAAGAGGACACTAAAGCCTGCAGAGGGGTGGGATACTAAACCTTGGAGAAAAGTAGACACTACAGAATGGGGGTGGGGTAGAGAGCCAATAAGCCCTGTAATAAACTTATCGAGATGAAAAACTGGGGGTGGGGGGGGGTGGGGAGAAGCTAGCGAGACACTAAGCCTTATAGAAGGAAAATACAAAGTTCATAATGGGACTCTAATCCTAATAAAAGACAAAAACCAAATCCTGGCGGGAAAGGGAAGGGCGGCTTAGCAGACGTCAAAACGTGGAGCAATAGCACACGAAACCCTGCGAGAGAAAAAAACAACGAATCATACAGAAAAAGGACACAACACCCTGGGGGGGGGGGGGGATGGGGACGAGGGAGGGGTGTAACCAGAGACACTGAACTTTATAGGAAGAGGTCACTAGATCTGTGTGAAAAAGGAGACACCAAACCTCATTGAAAGAACAAACATTTGGGAGGGGGAGGAGACCAAAAAAAAAGCATAAAAGCTGGCGAGGGGGAATACTTCTCCCTTGTCTTACGTCATTCCAGAAATACCGACATGGCAAACCCTAGCAACTACATAGGATGATACAAGACAGGCACTAGACACGTAAGGAAGACCCTAACCCCTTAAATAAGCCACATAAACCTTTGAATGGAAAAAGACACCAAATCCAGACAAAGACAACGCCAAAATCTTTGAACGAAGGTGACACTGCACCTGGAAAAGAACGACACTAAATTCTGTGAATGAAAGATGATGCGGAGTCCTCGGGACACAAAACCATCTGCCGCACCTGGTGGAGTGCCAGACTCCTGATCCCAGTGATCCTGGGGTCGGGGCCTGAAATCTCCGGGGGGGGGGGCTGTTTTGGGACAGGGGAATTCTTATTATTGACTTTATTTCCCAAAAAGTTCTTTAAGTGAAGACTGTAAACCGAGGTTCCGTGTGTCAAACACACGCATAAAATTTGAGCACCGTAAAATCACATCACCATATTCGGAAGGGAAGGCCAGTCTGGCCTTTGGTTTGGATGACCAAGTACACAAGCGTGCCGCCTCCTCTTGAAAATCGAAGAAATGAAAGTTTGAGCGTCTAATATTGGGTTTAAAAGACACAAAAAACAATGGTTAATGCAGCAGGCAGTTCTTCAGTCGGTTCTACCCAGGTAGGCAGCCCGTGTGTAAACGTGTGGACTGTAAAGTACTATGAACCTGATCTCTGTCGAGGATAGGGGCTATGTCTAATGTGGATAATCATAATAATTAGTAATCGAAATATCAAGTACTGGAACTTTATGCAAAAACAATCTTAGCTCATGACAGTCCACTCGAGTGTGAAAGAACAGAAACAGTACACAAACAAAGTGAAGGAGAAGGAAGTAGAAAAAGAAGAACAAAGAAGACCTTCCCTTGGCTCCCTATTCGACTGCATTCCTCGAGTTCAGTTGTCTTGGTCTTCTTTTTTCACGGCCGTTGATCCTGGTTGTGACGTAAACCATGATTTTATCATTTGACTCTGCGTGAACAAATCTGTCTACTCAACTGAACACCGATTTTGACAAAAGTGAAGTGAAAATGGACGCACTTAAGCGTGAAAGTATTGAAAACAACAGCAAAAAATTCTTCACATGTTGAAAATGCACAAGACCCATCTGGGTATTTTGTTTTATGCACTTTCTGTTGCGCGTCGTATCTGAAGACAAATGTGGAGTACTGTTCTGTGCTTGATGTCTGTTGTTGCAATATCTGAAGACATCGTCGAAAATTAACTTGTTTTTGTATTGTAAATCCTTAATTTACACTTAGGGTTTATGCATGCATTCATATCTCGCCTCGTTTTCAGTGACGCTCAAGTCCGTTTTATTTTCGCAGTTTCTGATGGGTTTTTTTTCTTGCCATCTGACAATAGTTTATTGTGATACAATCTATCATATGAACAATTAAACTTTTCGGCTATCCGCCATGTCAAAACAATGTGTTGTAATATTGTTTTCCTTCCACACTCGCTTTCTATTTTAGATAGCTAGAAGAATGGACTGCAGTAAACCTGTTGGCCTGTTGTATTTCCAGTGTAGGAACCTTTTCTTCAAGCCTGCTGTTTAATTGTAAGAAAAATGTCCTTTGCTGATCTCCCACTGCTCTTTGTGTGTGCTTTCATAATACTGGGAGAGAGGAGAGGGAATACGAATACAATAGTTTCTAACGCGTCGGCCCATTGACACATCAGGAGGGGAGGTGGGGGTAAGGGGCAGAGTTTAGACATCGATAGAGATAAAATGAACAACATTCATGCATATAGTATAAACATGCGACATGGAAGCCAGATTGTGGTACATCACTTTGATCATTAGGGGACAAGCGGAAATGTTCATGCTGTCCATGATTTATGAGAGAGAGAGAGAGAGAGAGAGAGAGAGAGAGAGAGAGAGGAGAATAGTATGTATTGTGTGTGTACGAGTGTATGTGCGAGAGGGAAGGGGGCGGTGTATCTGCGTGTGCATGCAGTGTGCTACGAACATGTGTCTGAGTGTTTGTGCGAGTATTTACACACGCGCGCACATTTAGACGAAGAATACAGTTCAGATAGGGTGCTGTTTCAGTGCTGCTCCTTCATCCATTTTCCATGCGTCCCGATTAGGCTTGTGGTTACTCTTTACATGGGACACATTTTTCTTCTGATATTGTGCGCTCTCTCTTCTCCACGTTGTTCGTTTCAATAAACTGCAGATGATCACTCAATAAACTTCATGGCTTATTTTACAAGAAGCAACACAGTCAGCACCACGTGTAGATTTTACAGAAGGCCTACAGATGAGCATACTTGCGCTTTTGCCTATAATGTATGTCACGGAGGTGTGCGTGAACGCTGGTGGAGGTTACTTTTGTTGTGTGCATATGTGCTATCTTATCGTACACATTCGTTCCACCGAATTTCTTATACTGTTTCTTTGTTAAGCTCATTTCTACTTTCCTTTACCATCTTCATTCTGTTAAGTAATACATGTACAAAGAACATATAACGAAGAAGTTTAGAATACCCATAGCCAAATAAAACTTCAGTTTGATGACGCATTAATCTAACCTTTCTTTTCCGTCACAGTTGAAGACGACAGCATGTGTGCATGTCTTACCTGCATCCTGTGGTGGCACTCTCTTCTGTTGCCCATCCTGTCCCTAAGGGTGACCTCCCATCTTGTCAGTCGTCCGTTCGCTCCAAGGCGCCTCTTTTGCTGCCTTCCTTTCCCACAAGGCTGTCTCCACTTTCCCGTGAAGCTGTCTCCTGGCACCGCAGATTCCAGACTCATGCCCAATGCCATAAAATGGAAATATTCAATTCAAAATCATACAATTCACAGAAAACGATTTAACGTTTACTCTTCAATGCAAAGAAAATGGACTCATTCCAATATTTTCCTACATGACGCTGGCATCATCTTTGTTTCCTACAATAAAGTCAGGTACAATAATCGGCAATAATCTATCCTGGTCGTACATTCACAAATTTGTTAGGAATTTGCCATAAAGCTAAAAAAAAGTTTTTCTAAAATTTTACACCAGTAAATCACTTGTCCATCATGCCTCTACACTGTCATGGAATCACTTGCTTAAACCCCCAACTGGTTAATCAAACCAGCTCTTAGAATTAGCAACTGATAAAAAACTTACAGGAAGGTATCCTTCCACTAGAGACCATACTTGTACAATATGTACTCGTCACACACAAAAACCCCCACTGTAATACTTCCACTTGTTAAAGAATATATTTACCTCCGTCATTCTCCTGTTCAAAGTCTTTTTTCTACGGATATTCTTTTCAATGTGAATCTTTGTATCTCTTGGTTTCTGTCTGGAGAGCCGGTTGAAAAAAATCCGTTTCCTCCGTTACCTCTATAAAATAAATCGTTGTTTCTTAAACAATCAATCGTTTTTTGTTCTTCGTTTTTAAGCATTATCTACTGCCGTGATAATCATGACAGCAAGTTAGAGTTCAGGCCCGGCTTAACAGTCACAATCCGGAACGCAACTCCAGAACGTCATTCATTATCCTTAAAGATTACTTATGTACGAAGAATCATGTAACGAAGAATGTACGGAAAACCCATTGCCCCATTTTCAAGTGTTAAGCAGTACTTTGATAACACATTAATCCAACCTTTTCTTTCCTTTCATAGTTGATAAAAGAATGGACAGGCCGTGCGCATCTTACCTGCATCCTGTGGTGGCACTCTCTTCTGCTGTCCCATCTTGTCCCGATGGTGATCTCCCCTCTTTCCAGTTGTCTGCGTCGTGGCGCTCTCTCTCATCTGCTGTCCTTTCCAGCAAGTTGTTCCCGCTTTCCTGTAAGGCCGTCTCCTGTCGCCATGCATTCCAGATTTATATCGAATGCATAATCCCCGTCTTGTTCAAAAGTATTTCTGACAAATCAAAATCGTACACAATAGTAAATTGGTGTATAACGTCTTCTGTTTAATGCAAAGAAAACGGACCAAGTCCCAGAAATTGTTTTGCTGCATGCCTGTTGGCATATTCTTTTTAAAGTTTTCCAATCAAAATGTGTCGCGAAAAATTCAGGACTATTCTATCCTATTGGAAAATTTAAGAAATTTTGTCCACAAATCTTGCCACAAAGTTATAACAGCTCTAAAAATCATTACACCCCCCCCCCTCAAAAAAAATTTCACATATCCATCCTATCAGATATGAGCAAGCCTCTTACACTCTGGGAAACAAATAGGAATAATCTGCTTGAATCACTAATTGGTTAAAATTAATATTGATAACACCTCAGTGGTACACTTATTACGGAGAAGAATGTATCATACTAGAGCCCAAACGTTTGTACAATAAAGAAGTCCTGTATGAAATTACCCACTGTTGTACTCCCACCTCGTTAAAGAATACTGTTTACCTTTATCGTCGACATGCAACTTAATGAAAATTTTCCCTTCCCCAAAAATTAATACAAACTGTGCCATGCTTACTCCCAAGGTTGGCTACGGAATCATAAAAAAAACTTCAAAAACGAAGAATCAAGCGTAAGTAAACTCAATTTTATACCAACTCGGTGAACATGTCACATCTGATCCCGCTTCATCCTACGATGTACTCATCAAAAAGCTGCACGACTGGCATTCAAATGCTTCAGTATTCTTGTCCGAAGCCCCCCCCCTCCAATCTCCCTTCCCCGTACCTACCTTGGCTCTATCCTCTCCCCCCAGTTTGTATTCACTTGCATCAAAAATACTTCGCGATTTTTTTTTCTTTCTTTTTTGCCAGAGGGCTGGTTGAAAAACTACGCTTATTCTGTTACCCATCATAATAATATTGAATTCTTTCGTTCGTTCTCTTTTTTAAGCACGGTCTAAGCGTGATAATCGTAACTGAAATGCAGAGTTAAGGCCTGTCTGATAGGCTCAAACTAGAATTAACTCCACAGCATCTTCATCATCATACCTCAAACATCTTCAGTCTGAAATTAAGTGGTCATGTTCTGTGGCTTCGCATACCCTGCTTTCGTGATGACCTCAGTTCCAATGATCTCGCGATGTCCATGGCTGAGTTCGTGTAACAGTCGTCCACAATGAACTTCAGGAGGACTGTTGCTGGATGAATGCCGTTGCGCTCTCAGGTGGGTGGCTCATTCACACACCGACTCTACGGTTAGGGAATTTTGTATTGTCAGTCGGGGGAATTAAAAGTTGGTAGTGTTGATTTGGTGTGAAAAGTGGCTCACCACGAAATGCTGGTACTCGGGGTGACAGAACTAGAATGGTGTGGCTGTGTGAGGGGAGCCAGAATAAACGCCCTGACAAATGCCACCACAGAGAGGACAACAAGTCGAGACAGCGTCGGAAAAAAAATATAGGTTTATTGTAAGCGTGTGTCGTGTTGACAATTTTTATCCGCCAATTGCTGTTTTTGTGTGCGAGTGTGGTGTGTGTAAAAATTTGAACTATTTATCCGCATAGCTGTTTTAACAAAATTAAGGACCTCTATTTTTCACACATTCTTTTGGATCTTTTGTACATAATCATTACGTAAAACCTACAAAGATTATTTGAACATTTCACGTACCTGGCTACGGCACATTACTGGTCACAGAAACTCCCACAGCATTCTCGGCAGCGCGAGCCCCAGGCATTCTCGTTGGCGTCAGCTCTTCACGTTCATGCAGGCATTGCTTCTTTCACAAATGGCAGGCCAAAGAGTTGACATCGGGGTAAAAAGCTCCATTGTTGGTCATCTCATCCCAAAGTAAGCAAAAAATGCGACCTCAGCATTTTCCAGTATAATCTTCAGATTTCATCTTAACCAAGAATTTCAAAGTTCTAACTAAATGTATTCAGAATGCAGACCCAAGGGGTTACTTTCACATGCATCGCCTCAATGAAAAGACCACGCTTTGACAGAAGTAATCCTCGAGAAAACTATCGGACAAGAACAGCAGCACTCCAGCTACAGTTCTTCCAGTGGCTGCATTCTCCGGACATACAAGGAGTCTGATCCCCAGCCAGCCGATGCCCGCTTTACCGATGCCTCCAATTCTCTTTCCTTACAGTCTGTCATCAAATGTCAATTCTTAGAAAACTGGTCCCTGATGCACGGCATCCCCTCAGTTGAATCCATCAATGGAACACCAGTAAAGACAACCAGCAACTCGGGATTATCCGACAAGCCTCACCGTGAAAAATGAACTAGGAAATGGTGTCTGATCCAGAATAAACAACATCACCAGACAACTCCTGGTCAGACCTTTTGGTAGCCCTACCTCATAAACAGATCCAATGCAACAAAGTTACTGACAGTACTGAGGATACACAGGGGTGGTGTTGAAGGATCTGTGTGGACGAGGAACTCGGTATGTGGCAGAAAGCACGCCACACGGAAGGCAATACTACACGACGTCCTACCTTTCCCGCGTGTTGATCTGATCATGTCGGCCTTTCGGTGGAACAAGGGATACTCAGGAGCACCAGGTGATCACAAGGAAACACTTCAAGAGCAACGGATCTTTATGAAGTGTCTCCTCCGGTACCACTGTTCTATACCTTTGTTCCACAGTACATGGGTGGGAGTGAAAAATGTTTGAAATACTGAAAAGTTTGCGACCAGGGCCCAGGGGCTCAACGTCCCCAGTGGGGTGCAGGGACAACCTCCCTGCTGGGGGTGTGGGTTCTGGGGGCGAGGCCCCCCAGACACGACAAAAACTTGATACAAACCCTGAATCATGTACTTCTCAGAAGATATAGTTAAAACGGTTTCAGACAAAAAAAACAAAACTACAAACGTGCAACCGAGTCGAGGCGGAAGAGTAAAAAATACGGATCGGAGAACCAGCGCACGCATCCATCGAAGTGCAAACGGGGTATATAAAAAAAAAAAAAAAAAAAAAAATCGCAAAAACGCCAATACGGAAATCCGTACAATACGGAACTACTCCCACCCATGACAGATATCCGACAATGGAAACCAGAGCAACCGTCAGTTGGGCGGGAAGACCAGTGGTCCATGCTCCATGCACAACAGATCCGATACCCGGGGTATCCATCCCGACAGAACCCCCAAGCGTCAAGATGATGTGAACATACAACAAATCGCATGGAAAAACCACACAGATTCGTCCACACCACCTGTTGTGAATACGACACCGGGGACACATCTACACATGTCCCCGGCTCCACTTAAAACTAGTTCCACTCCACAAAGAAGTTCAACACACAGCGTCCTGCACATCCGAGGCCTTGCCAGGAACTACACGATGTATTTGACCAGAATATAAACCTACAAGCAACGAAGTCTGACCAGTACCACCACTCTTTGACTCGACCTCCTGTCCTAACAATCCACCATCTAGGATGACCAGCTACCTGGGCATCGAAGTTTCTGAACACGCCCTGCTGTGTCCGACAGATAGTTACAATGAAGGGAGGCACTGCACACCACGATTCCTGGCCACAGAGGAACCCTCATCATTCCATGACGGATTGCAAGACAGGATTCAGATACCTCAGTAAAAACGTGCTTACGACTGACTGAAAACCGCACTTCCCACATATCCGAAAAAAAAACAGCCACTGTCAGAAAGCCTCTTTGGAACAGACTACCCATCACCTCATTGAACGAGGCTAGTGACAGTAAATCCCTACAGGTCTGCACGTCAAACACACCTCTCTGCTCAGAGCACAAGGAACTGAGCCGAACAGAAAAATGATAGCGAAAAACTATCAGGCTCTCAATAACCTTGATGTTTAACTTCTGGTGAGAGATTAAATCACTGAAAATTACCCGTGGTTTGTCAGACTAATTGGCCAAGCATTTGGAAGGAAGAAATGACCAGATGAAACTTCACAGCACCGTTTTCGTTGCCCAGAATGCAGTACGCTGTCATCAGATGTTAAGTCTATGTTAGTCAATAACTTCACAATTGAAAGTAGCAATCACTCTGACATTTGGAATGATATGTACACTTTTTCAAAAATGTCATTTATACGTCAGGGCGTTGGAAGCCTAACTGATGAAGCAAGCTTGCAAAAACCTAAACAAAAAGGGGAAAAAAACAAACAAAAATATGCATCTACACATGTCTTAAAACAAGTAAACAATTCACACGTCATGCGGAGGCTTTTTACAACATGCCTGAAAACACGTTGTCTACATTTCATGGCCGAGTTAATTTCATGGATGCTGATGTTTCGAAATCGCTGACAATGAAAATCCGTTTTGGATCACTTCCAGGCCCAACCTGTGGTGAACCGGCACTGTTGGAGGTGACCGTGTTTATTCCACAGAAGACAGTCTCTCATGCTCTCTGACTAAGCACTGAAGCGTTAAAAGGTGGCCTGGTGACGAACTCGAGTTGGAATAGAAAAACTTCCAGAACGCAGTCGAATCTCACACGTGGATCTGTTCACATCCTTCCCTTGCTCTTCATTGCGATTGATCGCTAATCTTTTGGAACAGTCTTTACGCCGGAGTTCGGTGTATAACAAGCAATTAACACAAGTTCATGGGGTGTCAGTGGAAGTGGTGCTATGGGTTAGGATCTGCGACTACGCAATCATCGTCGTCAGTATGTTGTTGGATTGGTGGTTTTCCACGTATGTTGGATCAGAACAGGCATCACTAACAAACACAGGCGAGAGACATAGCGCAAAACTGAATAAAGGGGAGATAGGTCCATTCGAGGACAATGATGATAATCTTTGGTGATGATGATAATCTTTATTTCCAAGGATAACAGATAAGCAAACACATGCTTTTTTCCACCCAGCTCTTGCCCCGGAAAGGGACTAACTAAACATGACTAAAACGTACAAAACTTTTAATACATACATCTGCACAAATACATTTAAAAAGTTGAGTTGTTCATCCATTAACATTTAAGGCGTAAATGACTTTGAAGGAAAAAAGCGATTGAAACAACAAACAAAACTAAAGAAATTGATTACAAAGAAAAAAATCAGTACACAGACATAGAATAAGCGATCCTCTTATCAGAGAGAGAGAGAGAGAGAGAGAGAGAGAGAGAGAGAGTCACATTCGTTTTGTAAAATATTAACATACAACAAGCTGCTAAGGATGATAGACAACTACAATGCATCAATATCAACATATTTTTTCTTTTACATTTACATGATGTGGTTACAAGGTAAGACGAGAACGAGCAGTTCTACAATCAATCACTTAGCGACAGTGATTTCCCAGCATCGATAATCAGAACACTTATTTATCATGATGTGTATGTGGAAGGTACAATGGGACACAGTGCCGATGTCATGTACAATAAACTATGACATGAACTTGGCTGAGAAAGACTATATGTTCACTGTAAACAGAAGCAAACACACAATGCTTGTAAACAAAAGTGCCGACAACTATTACTAGAGATTTCCCTCGCACCCCCCCCCCCCTTCGCACACATACACACGCGCGCGTGCTTTCTCCATGTGAATCGAAAGGCGAGTTCAATTTCATTGTTTGTGCTAGGGAAACAATCTGCCTGTGAATCGCTTCAAACAAAAAAAAAACAGGCACGTGTTCAGAACATTTCACAAAAATCCGATTGATAACAGTGAATTCAGACACACACACACGCCCACATTGCCTTGCCGGGCTTGGACCTACAGTCTTTTAAATAATTGAAGTATTCACCTGTCCGCGTGGAGCAGCGAGCGAGTGCGCCCCTTTGTTCAGACCCTCCAAGCTGGATGCGCGTCATCGTCCATCCTCGCTGGACCCCACAGAAAGGAAGTGTAGACTGCCAGTGCAGGCTCTGCAACAGGACGAGACAATGGGTCAGTGTTATGAGATGGCCGGAACTGGCAGCGTGGGAATACCACCTAGAGGTGTGCGGATGAAGAGACATCAAAAAAAGGAAATGCAAAAATAAAGCACAAAGACAAAAAGCGGAGACAGAGAGGAAAACACGGACACAAAGATGAAGAGTAATTACGGTGTTGCGTCATACAAAAACAGCAGTAAATAATCATGCACTGAAATCGTAAACAACTCGAAATTATGAAAAGGGTACAGAAACACACAGACCAGTAAAAACAGAACGCAGAAAAAACACACACTTGGCAAGTTGTCTGGGTACATGGTTTTAGTCCAAGGTAGAGCAACACGTCACAAGGCGGGAAATTGTCATCGATTTCCGACGAAGGAGCTCGTAGAGAATGGCAAATTCATTCCTTTTTTTAAAATATCTTTGCTTCTCATACCCACAGAATGATGCGACTGCATGACCCCCCTCTTTACATCAGAGGTAGAATGTTGCTTCAGGACCGCCAATTGATGCGCGCTGCACTTGAAATGTCTTTTTCACAATGTAAAAGTAACCCAGAGATTTTACTCGAAGGCACAGTAAGCCCTTCTTCAGTCTATGCAAAGGTCAGTGAGAAAGAGAAAGAAGAGAGAGAGAGAGAGAAGGGGGGGGGGCAGAGCAAATAGAAATTGCGAAAAAATGTTATGTAAAACATTAAGTCACACGGCCCGAATATAAAACCAAGAAAGACTAATCTTTAAAAAGACAATTTGCCATAATCTGCGTTGAAAAATCTGCCACGCGTTGAAAAATCTGTGTGTGTGTATATGTGTGCGTGCGTGTGCGTGCGCAAAAGACAATGACCCTCGTAAAATGAGAACCCAAAACCCAGTGGATGGGGGAAAGAGATAAACTACCCTACTGAAAGAGGACATGAAAACCTGTTCAGGAAAAGAAACACCGAATCAGCTAGAAAGAGGACGAGAAATCCTCTCGGCTCGAAAATGGACAACTAACTTTATCGAAAGAGGACACAAAACCCTGGTGGAGGGATGGACTTCGAATTTTAAAGAAAGGGGACACGAAAGCCTGGGGGGAGAGGAGTGACGGGACACCGGACCTTACAGAAAGACACGAAAACCCTAAGGGGTGAGGGAGGAGACACCAAACCGTATAGGAGGTGAACACGAAAGTCGAAGAGAAGGCAGGAGGGGGGAAGCGACACTGAATCTTGTAGAAAGATGATTCGAAACGTTGGGGGAAGGCATGAGAGAAGAGATATCCCGTTTCATAGAAAGATGAGCCGAAACTGAGGAGGGGAAAAGAGACACCTTGTAGCAAAAATTACACTGAACCGTGTGTGTGTTAGTGAGTGTGCCTGTGTGTGTGTGTGTGTGTGTGTGTGTGTGTGTTAATCTGTGTGTGTGTGTGAAGAGAAGAGAAAGAGAGAGGCAGAGAGAGGAAGAGAGACAGACAGAGAGGTGGAGAGAGTAAGAGTGAGCGAGTTGGTATGCGTGCGTGTGCATGTGTGTGCATGCGTGTGTGTGTGTGTGTGTGTGTGTAACAAGGCATTCACGAGTCATTAGGCGTATTTAATACCATCTGACTGCGCCATTGGCCTTAATGGGTATGCAACAGTGTGTGTGTACACGTAACAAGGCATCCACGAGTCATTAGGCGTATTTAGTACCATCTGACTGCGCCATTGGCCCTGCGTGTGTGCGTGTGTGTTTACGTAAAACAAGGCATTCACGAGTCATTAGGCGTATTTAATACCATCTGACTACGCCATTGGCCCTGTGCGTGTACGTGTGTGTGTGTGCGTGCGTGTGTACGTGCGTGCGTGCGTGTGTGTGCGTGCGTGCGCGTGTGCCTGTGTGTGCGTGCGTGCGTGTGTGTGTGTGTGTGTGTGTGTGTGTGTGTGTGTGTGTGTTTTGTGTGTGTGTGTGTGCGTGTGCACGCGTGTGTGAAACAAGGCATTTACGAGTCATTAGGCGTATTTCATACCATCTGACTGCGCCATTGGCCCTGTTTGTAAGCTTGTGTTGTGTGTGTGTGTGTGTGTGTGTGTGTGTGTGTGTGTGTGTGTGTGTGTGTGTGCGTGCGTGTGTGTAACAAGGCATTCACGAGTCATTAGGCGTATTTCATACCATCTGACTACGCCATTGGCCTTCTCTGTGTGTGTGTGTGTGTGTGTGTGTGTGTGTGTGGTGTGTGTGTGTATGAGAGAGTGTAGGGGGGGTTTTTTGTGTGTGTGTGTAGGGGTGTGTGTGTGTGTAGGGCTGTGTGTGTGTGTGAGGTGTGCGAGTGTGTAGGGTGTGCGTGTGCGGCGTAGCTGACGGGTTGCTGTGGTATGGGTGTGTGTTATAACAAGGCATCCACGAGTCATTAGGCGTTTTAATACCATCTGACTACGCCATTGGCCCGGTGTGGGGTGTGTGTATGTGGGTGTGCGTGCGTGCGTGTTTGTGTGTGCGTGTTGTAGGGTGTGTGTGTAGGGCGTGTGTGTGTGTAGGGCATGTGAGTGTGTAGGGCATGCGAGTGTGTAGGGTGTGTGTGTGTGTGTGTGTGTAGGGCATACGAGTGTGTAGGGTAGGTGGGAGGTAGGGGTGGGTGGGTGGGTGGTGTGTGTGTGTGTGCGTGTGTATGCGTGTCAAGGCATCCACGAGTCATTAGGCGTATTTAATACCATCTGACTGCGCCATTGGCCTTGATGGGTATGCAAGAGTCTGTGTGTCCATGTAACATGGCATCCACGAGTCATTAGGCGTATTTAATACCATCTGACTGCGCCATTGGCCCAGTGTGTGTGTGTGTGTGTGTGTGTGTGTGCGTGTTGTGTGTGTGTGTTGTGTGCGTGTGCGTGCATGTGTGTGTTTGGATAGGTAGGGGAGAGGCACCAATTCTTATAGAAAGAGCACTCTCAACTCAGTGTGGGTGAAGTGAAGAAGAGACACTGAACTTTACAAAAAAAGAACACATAAGGAGAAAAAAGCCACTGAAACCTTACAGAAAGAGAACACAAAACCCCAGTGCAAGGAGGGAGGGGGGTAGGGTGGGGGGATGACACCAAACCTTGCAGGCAGGAACAGTTTGAGAAAAGAGACACCGAACCTTATGAAAGGAAGATATAGAACCTTTTTTTTTTTTTTTTTGGGGGGGGGGGGGGGCGTCGCGGGTGGGGGGGAGGGAGGGGCTTAAGTACACCGAACCTAAAAGAAAAAGGACACGAAACCCCGTGTGTCGGGATGCCAAGGGGAGGAATGAGACACCTTACTTTTTAGAAAGAGGAAAAGAAACCCCATGAGGGTGGAAGAGACAAGAGTCTTACAGAAAGAGTACACATGAAACTCTGTGGGAAAGGAAGAGACACCGAACCTTACAGATGGAGGACACAAAACTCTTTTAGGTTGGGGTAGGGAAGGAGTCGTCTATCCTTGAAGTAGGACACGAAATCTTGTTCCTTGGTAAAGACACACCAAACCATATATAAGAGGACACGAAAAAAAACAACTTAGGACGGGGAAGAGGAACGACACTGAACCCTATAGGAAGACGACACGAAATCCTTTGGAGTGGGTGTAGGAAAAGGTACTGTACTTCATAAAAACAGGACACAAACACCTGTGGCGGAGTGGTAAGAGACGCCAAACCTTACAGAAAAAGGACACGTAACTGTGTCAAGGGAAAACAGGACGATTGTTATAGAAAGAGGACAAGAAAACCAGTGAAGAGAAAACAGACACGAACCTTACTGAGGACACAGCAGTTTGTGGAGAGGAAAGGAGACACTGAATCTCATACAAAGAGGACCAGAAACCCGGGGGAAGGGGGGAGAGACACCTAACAATGTAGAATGAAGACACAAAACACAGTGGAGTGAACAGAATGAACCTTGTAGAAAGATCACAAAATCGTGTGTGTGTGTGTGTGTGTGTGTGTGTGTGTGTGTAGATCCTTTTTTCCGTGTGCTTAGTTGATTTCATCAAGATTTTGCGCCTTACAGATACCATAAATATTATTATGGGCAGAGGAAGTGGGGGGGGGGGGGGGAGACGAGTGAAAGATTCTCACAGAAACAGGAGACGAAACCCAGTGAGGGAAGAAAGAGACACAAAACTTAATAAAATGAAAACCCGAAAACATTCAGAGGGGAAAGAGACTATATAAGAGGACGAAAGACCCTAGCCGCGGAAAGAGGCACCGAACCTTAAAGAGAGCGCAATATCTAGGGGGTGAGGGAACGGGGTGGGAGAGACACCGAACCTTATATAGATAGAAAGCACTTAATGTTGAGGGGGAAAGAGACATCAAACTTAGTTTGAAGACAGCATGAAAGAGCGGAGACTACTGGAGACACCAAGCCTTGCAGAAAGTGGACCCAATACCCAGAGGAGCGGGGTTAGTGTGATGGGAAGAGGCACCAAAACTGACTGAAACAGGGCACGAAACCCTGGAGGGGGAGGGAGGGGGGCAGACAGAGACTTGTAACCGACACAAAACTGTCGGGAGAAAAGAGGCATTGAATCTTATAGAAAGAGGACACGAAACCCTGTGGGAGATAGTCATCGAGCCTTAAAGAAAGAGGGCACAAAACCTTGCGAAAAGGATACGAAACTCGGGGATGGGATTGTGGAGGGAAGGAACGAGACTAAACATAGAAAGGACACGAAACTCTTGGTGTGGGGGGACAGGCACTGGACCTAATGGAAAGGGGACATGAAACCCTGTAGTGGAAAGACACCGAACCTTATTTACAAAAAGAAAAAAGATAACGAAACCTGGAGTTCGGGAGGGGGAGGAGACACCGAATCTCATAGGAAACCAGCAAGAAACATTGTGCGTGCTCGCAAACAAGCGCGCACGCGTGCATGCGTGCGTGTGTGTGCATGCATGCACCTGTGCGCGTGTACATCTATGTAGGAGGTGGGGGTGGGAGGGCGGTTAAACAGAAACCGAACCTTATAGAAAAAAAAGGACACGAACCCTTGAAGGGATAAGAGAATGCTGGGGGACACCGAACCTTATAAAAAAAGGAGGGCACAATAGCCTGGGGAGGAGAGAGGAGGGAGACAGCGAACCTTGTAGAAAGGAGAAACGAAACTGTGGAGGGAAAACACCGAACTTTATGAAAAGAGAACACGAAACTCTGTGCGTGTGTGCGCGCGCGCACGTGTGTGTGTGTGTGTGTGTGTGTGTGTGTGTGTGTGTGTGTGTGTGTGTGTGTGCGCGTGCGTATGTGCGTGCGTGTGCACACGTTTTTCCGTGGGGGGGGGGGGGAGAAGAGAGAAATAGTGGGGCGTGGACAGAAAGAGACCGTATCTTACAGAAAGAGGACATGAAACCTGAAGTGGTGGGGGCGGGGGCGTGGGTGTTGACGCAAAATCTTAAAATGACACGAAAGCCTGTGGACAGAAAGAGGACACGAAACCCTGCGTGTGTGTGCGTGGGGGGGGGGGGGTGAGATAGATGGAAAGAGACACCATATTTTATGGAGAAAGGACACAAAAGCTAGAGTAGTGGATGGGAGATCCAAAATCTTAAAGAACGAGGACACGAAAGCTTGCGGATGGAAAGAGACCCGAATCTGTGAAAAGAGGACATGTGGGGCGAGACGACGCTGAACCATATCGAAAGAGGGCATAGGATAGGGAGAGCACCGCATCTCATGGAAAGAGGACACTGAACTTTGTGGAAAGACACGAACTCGTGAAGAGGACAGGGAGACACATAACTTGCAGATGGAGGACCTTAAATCCTGTCAGGGCGGGAGATGGAGAGAGGAATAGAAACCAAACTTTATACAAAACCGTGTAGAGGGAAGCGAGCGGGGGACGGTGAAGGTGGGGGACACCGAACCCTGCAGAAAGAGTACACAAAATGGGGAAGAGGATACGAAACGATGGTGGTGGGGGGAGGGAGACATCAAACCTTATACAACAAGGGGGCTGGGGGTCAGGGGAGACACGAAATGTTACAGAAAAGGACACAAAACCCCGTGAAGGGGGAAAGACTCAACGAACCATACAGCAAGAGTACAAGAAAACTGTGGCGGTTATAGAGGAACTGCCCATTGTAGAAAGAACACAAATCCAAGTGGGAGGGGAGGCAGACACTGAACGTTAGGGGACATGACACCTTGGAAGTGGCGGAGGAAACCGACACTAAACTGTTGGTGTTTATTCTGATTAATTCCGATTCTCAACAAGGAGTAAATTCAACTTGTCCTATATGATGGTCTAATTTACATACCCATTGCATCCATTCTTGCAATACACATTATAAACAATGTATTTGATTGCTGATGGTGTTTTGATGACAACCATTGAATGGAGAAAATCATTTAGAAATATTATTCAAATATAATATGCTCCATGAGGAATCGTAATGGAACCCCCCCCCCCCCCCCACCACACACACAAAAGATGAGCAGGTACAGCCGAGGCAGAGGCATGTTAGAAATAGATTCGGACTCATCTTTTATAGCCAAAATCTTTTCCAGCTGTGTCTGATGCTCATAATGCGCCGAGTCTTTTCTGTACATAAACTGGTGTAGACCACTCGCGAAAAGGGGCAAGCCACCCAAAGGGACGACATCCACGATAGAAAACACCTGCAAAGAGCACCTTTATCAGTCACTGTTCACAGTAATTGCCTTTCTATAGCCGAGCATGCACCCTCTCGTCATCTGCACTTGCTCACTACAGTTATCACATCTATGTAATTATTGCATAATTCTAAACTTTTTTTTATTCAGTGCAGTCAGGCATATTCGTTTGTATTTCACAACCTTGAAAATTCTTTACCTCGTTCATGAAACGTAATGACCCGACAAAAATTACGTTCACGGTACAAACACACAGTGGACAAGCTACACCAACAATCATCGATCTGTCCCGGTAGTCGCACTGATTAAAAGGTTACTCTAAATAATATACAAATGGATCTACCCTACTGTAGCAGAGTACTGCAATAAAAGGCAACAGGCAAAGACACTGGCCTTCATAAACTTCCTTTTTTAGACCACTGGTTTCCCTGACCCGTTCTCTTTTTTTCTAAAATTAAATCAATGCACATCTTTATTTACAGCGAATACTACAATATACTAGGACAGTTTCATTCGCTGTAAATCATTCACCCAAGAGTTAAATACACTTTTCTTGATTAGTGAAATTCTAATTATTAAAGGTTCTAGTTCAACCTTTGAATAGCGCTACTCAATATACCAAGGTACACTACAACAAGATTGGTAAATAGAACATCACATGCCAATTTGTCCGAGTCAGTCGGTGATGTTAACACCAAACCTCATAGAAAGAGAAGCAGGAAGAGGGTGGTTAGGGGGAGGGGTGGACAGACACCGAAACGTATAGTAAGGCTGGGAGAGAAGAGACACTGAACCTTGCAGTAAAGGGAATTAAAACCAGGGGAGTGTGAGTGGATGTGGAGATGGGATGGAAGAGACACCGAGCCTTACAGAGGGGGGACATGAAACCGTGTTGGGCAGAAAGACTTAACCTTATTTAAAGAGGATGCGAAACCATGTGGGCAGAAAAGGCACGCTTAACATTACAGAACAAGTACACGAAACCCTGAGGGGGAAAACAGGTATATCGAATATTAAAGAAAGAGAACACAGAATCCCCGGGGAGGGATGGGAGAGGGGTATGAGAGACAATCTTATGGAAAGAGGATACGAAATTACGGGGGGAGGAGGGGGGCGGAGAAGAGACACCAAAATATATAGAGAGAGGACACGAAACTCTGGAGGACGGGGCAAGTGTGTGGGGCACATCGAACCTAAAAGAAAGAACACAAAACCCTTGGGGTGGGGTGGGCGAATGGACACCGAAAATTAAGGACACCCCACTTCAGGGGTAGAGACACCAAACCTTATAAAAAAAAAATTAAAAAAAACACATACCCCTGAAAGAGTGAAGGGGAAGGGACAAGACACTGATCTTTAAAGAAACAAGAAAGTAAACTCTGTAGTGAGGAAAAGACACGACTATTATAGAAAGAGGACACCAAACCTTGAGGAAGAAGAAAGCGATTCTTAACGAAAAAAAAGGAAACCAAACCTAGTGCGGGGGAAAGAGACACTGAACCTTAAAGTGAAAATGAAACTCGTAGGAGTGTTGCATGCGCGCGTGTGGGGGTGTGGGGGGAAGACACGAGACCGTATAGAAAAGGTGCACAGAACCCTGGAAAGGGAAGTAGGGGAAGAGACATTCCATACCTTAGAGAAGGAGGGCACAAAACCTGGGGGGGAGGTTAAGACAGATCGAACCTTATTCACGGGAGCAGAGAGAAAAGAGGACAGAAAACCTAGGGGCTGGGGAGTAGGGGGTAAGCATTTGTAGGAGAGTTGATAACTTGTAGAATGAGAACTCGACTCCCTGTTGGGAGAGGACAGGAGACACGAACATAGTATAAAAAAGGACATTATACCATAGGAGACAGACTGTGCAGAAAGGTCTCTCCAAGTTCGAAGAGACACTCGCTCAGCAGCACCTGGAAAAGAGAAGAAGAAAGGCTGCAGCCCAGGCAGACAGACCAGCGTCAGACTTCATCTGTGCCCTCTGCCACAGGGACTGTCATTCCCGCGTCGGACTGGCCAGCCACACCCGTCGCTGTACCAGAATAGACACCTAGAGCGCAACTCCATAGTCTTCCGAGACTGAAGGATGCCTACAAAGTATACCATAGGTAAGGGGAGGGATAGAGAAGACAACGAACGTTAAAGAGGACAATAAACCCTGTGGAGGGAAAAAGACCGAAACGTGTTGAAAGAGGACACACAGACCCGAAGGGGGAAGAGGGGAGATACACCGAATCTCGCAGAAAGAGGTCACGAAGTCCTGGGGGTGAGGGTGGAGAGACTCCGAATCTTTCAGAAAGAGGATACAAACCCTTCAGAGCGAAAAGAGGACACCAAACCTTAGGAAAGGGGGAGGGGGAAGGCAAGAGAAATCGAACATCATAGAAAGAGGACTCGAAAGCTTTATAGAAGGACACCAAAGCCCAACACAGGGGGACTGACTAAACCTTACAGAATACGAAACGGGGGAAGGGGGGGGGTGGAAGGACACAAACTGTTCTAAACAGAGGACATCCAATTCTCTGGAGGGGTGGGGGAAAACATCAAAACTTACAGAAAGAGGAAATAAAACCTGGGGAAGTAGTGGTGGAAGAGACACCTAACCTTAAAAGAGGGAGAAGACAAGGCACTACACCTCATGGAAGACAAGCCCGGGGATGGAGGGGGGGGTGATAAAGACACCGAGCCGTTTAGGATGCGAAAGCCTGTGGGGAACAAGACAATCTTCATTGCAAGAGGACACAAACGCCGGCGAGAGAAAATATGCTAAAACCTTATTTGAGTAAAACAGGAATGCCTGCTGGGGGGGGGGGGGGGGGGGGGGGGGGCGGGGGGCACTAAACCTTACAGGACATGGAAATCTGTGGGAGGAAAGAGGGCACTAAAACTGTGAAACTAAACTTCCTCAAAGACGACACTATCGCTTCATGAAAATACCATATATGGGAAAAAAACACAAACAGGAGATATCAAAGCCTATGAAAAAAAAATGCTAAACACTATTCAAAGATGACACTAAATCCTTTAGGAGGGCATTGAAATCTATGAAAGAATCCATAAGTTGACACCGACTACCATTGTCAGTCTTTCTGTGGATTAAAGGACACTTAGATGAGGAGGTACCAGGTGCGCACTAGGAAATATTTCAGGAGCAGGATCAAAGAGTTGGCCAGCTTGTCTGCAGCTCAGCCCCAATCATGCATCCAAAAACATGCGTCCATGTTTCAGATCCCAGAATCACGAGGCCTGCTACACATCTCGGGCCAATCTTTCATACCTTTCCGGAAAATATTCCCTCTGGTACTTCCTGTCTTGTATCCTTATTCCACAGAATACTGACATTGCAAACTGAAGCGTGTAAAGACAAAAGACCAGTATGCATAGGAGGACATGAAATCCGGGTGAGGAAAGGAGACACTGAGCCATACAGAAAGAGGACACTAAAGCCTGTAAAGGGGGTGGGATACTAAACCTTGGAGAAAAGTATACACTATAGAATGGGGGGGGGGTAGAGAGACATTAAGCCCTGTAATAAACTCAGAGACGAAAAACTGGGGGGGGGGGGGGGGGGCGAGAAGCTAGCGAGACACTAGGCCTTACAGAAGGAAAATACCAAAGTTCAAAATGGGACACTAATCCTAATAAAAAGACAAAACCAAATCCTGGCGGGAAAGGCAGCGGGGGCTTAGAAGACATCAAAACGTGGAGAAGTAGCACACGAAACCCTGCGAGAGAAAAAAACACAAGGAATCATACAGAAAAAGGACACAACACCCTGTATGTGGGGGGCGGGAGGGGGCGAGGGAGGGGGTGTAACCAGCGACACTAAACATTATAGGAAGAGGACACTAGATCCGTTGTGAAAAAGGAGACACCGAACCTCATTGAAAGAACACAAACATTTGGGAGGGGGGAGGAGACCCCCAAAAAACATAAAAGCTGGGCGAGGGGAGAATACTTCTCCCTTGTCTTATGTCCTTATTCCAGAGAACACCGACATGGCAAACCCTAGCAACTACATAGGACATATAAAGACAGGCACTAGACACTAAGGAAGACCCTAACTCCTAAATAAGAAGCCACATAAACCTTTGAATGGAAAAGACACCAAATCCAGACAAAGACGACGCCAAAATCTTTAAACGAAGGTGACACTGCACCTGGAAAAGAAGACACTAAATTCTGTGAATGAAGATGATGCGGAGTCCTCGGGACACAAAACCATCCGCCGCACCCGGTGGAGTGCCAGACTCCTGATCCCAGTGATCCTGGGGTCGGGGCCTGGAATCTCCGGGGGCGGGGGCCTGTTTTGGTACAGGGGAATTCTTCACTGGTTCCGACTTTTGTTTCCCTAAAAGTTCTTTAGGTGAAGACTGTAAACCGAGGTTCCATGTGTAAACACACGCATAAAATTTAGAGCACACGTAAAATCACATCAATTTCGGAAGGGAAGGCCAGTCTGACCTTTGGTTTGGATGACACAAGTACACATAGCTGCCTCCTTGAAAATCGAATAAATGAAAGGGGGGTCTGAGCGTCTAATATTCGCTAGATGACACAAAAAACAAGTGGTTAGTGCCAGCAGGCAGCTCTTCAGTCGGTTCTACCCAGGTAGGCAGCCCGTAGTGTAAACTGTAAAGTACTTTGAGCCTGATCTCTAAGGATAGGGGCTATGTCTAATGTGGATAATCGTAATGACTTATAATCTGAAATATCAGGTACTGGAACTTTATGCAAAAACAATCTTAGCTCATGACAGTCCACTCGAGTGTGAAAGAACAGAAACAGTACACTGAAACAAAGTGAAGGAGAAGGAAGTAGAAAAAGAAGACACAAAGAAGACCTTCCCTTGGCTCTCCTATTCGACTGCATTTCTCGAGTTCAGTTGTCTTGGTCTTCGTTTTTCACGGCCGTTGATGGCGGTCCTTGGTCCTGTTGATGTAAACCATGATTTTATCATTTGACTCTCTGTGTGAACAAATCTGTCTACTCAACTGAACACCGAGTTAGACAAAAGTGAAGTGAAAAATGGACACACTTACAGCGTCAAGTATTGCACAATAGCAAACAGACAAGTGATTGACAAATTTCTCCTTCATACAATAACTGACGTTGAAAATGCTTAAGACCCATCTGGGTATTTTTTGTTTTATGCATCTTTCTGTTGCGCGTCGTATCTGAAGACAAATTGTGGAGTACTGTTTTGTGTTTGATGTCTGTTTGCAATATCTGAAGAAGACATCTCTGTCGAAAATTCACTTGTTCGTTTTATATTGTAAATCCTTAATTTACACTTGGGTTTATGCATGCATTCATATCTCGCCTCGTTTTCAGTGACGCTTAAGTCTGTTTTATTTTCGCAGTTTCTGATAGGTTTTTTTTTCTTGCCATCTGACAATAGTTTGTGATACAATCTATCATATGAACAATTAAACTTTTCGGCTATCCGCCATGTCAAAACAATGTGTTGTAATATTGTTTTCCTTCCACACTCGCTGTTTTAGATAGCTAGAAGAATGGACTGCAGTAACCCTGTTGGCCCGTTGTATTTCCAGTGTAGGAACCTTTTCTTCAAGCCTGCTGTTTAATCATAAGAAAAATGTGCCTTTGTTGATGTCCCACCTGCTCTTTGTGTGTGCTTTCATAAGACTGGGAGACAGGACGGGAGAGAGAATACGAATACGAATGGTTTAATGCGTCAGTTTTTCGGCGCATTGACACATCAGGAGGGGAGGTGGGGGTAAGGGGGCGGAGTGAGACATCCAAATTGAGATAAGCATTAACAACATTTGATACATATAGTACTAAACATGCGACATGGAAGCCAGATCGTGTGTGTGTGTGTGTGTGTGTGTGTGTGTGATACGAGTGTATGTGCGAGAGGGAAGGGGGCGGTGTATCTGTGTGTGCATGCGTGTGTGCGTGCGAACATGTGTTCTTGGGTGTTTGTGCGAGTATTTACACACACGCACACATTTAGACGAAGAATTCAGTTCAGATGGGGGTGCTGTTTCAGTGCTGCTCCCTTCATCCTATTTTCCATGGCGTCAGGATTAGGCTTGTGGTACTCTTTACAGGGTTTACCTGGTGATACGGTTTTCTCCTGATCGTTGTTCCCTCTCTCTTCTCCACGTTGTTTCGTTTCAATAAACTGCAGATGATCACTCAATAAACTTCATGGCTTATTTTACAAGGAGAAGCAACACAGTCAGCACCACGTGTAGATTTACCGAAGGCTTATGGATAAGCATACTTGCGCTTTGCCTATAATGTATGTCATAGAGGTGTGCGTGAACGCTGGTGGAGGTTACTTCTGTTGTGTGCATATGTGCGATCTTATCGTACACATTCGTTCCACCGAATTTCTTATACTGTTTCTTTGTTCAGCTCATTTCTACTTTTCTTTACCATCTTCATGCTGTTAAGTAATACATGTACAAAGAACATAACGAAGGATATTTAGAATACCCATAGCTCCATTTTCAAGTATTTTGCAATACTTCAGTTTGATGACGCATTAATCTAACCTAGTCTTTTCCGTCATAGTTAAAGACGACAGCACGTGTACATGTCCTACCTGCATCCTGTGGTGGCACTCTCTTCTGTTGCCCATCCTGTCCCTAGGGATGACCTCCCATCTTGTCAGTCGTCCGTTCGCTCCAAGGCGCTTTTTTTACTGTCCTCCTTTCCCACAAGGCTGTCTCCACTTTCCCGTGAAGCTGTCTCCTGCACCGCAGATTCCAGACTCATGCCCAATGCATAAAATGGAAATGTTCAATTCAAAATCATACATATGCACAGAAAACGATTGTAACGTTTACTCTTCAATGCAAAGAAAATGGACTCCTGATATTTTCCTACATGACTACTGGCATCATCTTTCAACGTTTCCTACAATAAAGTGCCAGGCACAATAATCGGCAATAATCTATCCTGGTCATACATTCAAAAATTTCGTTCAGGAATTTTGCCATAATGCGAAAAAGCTAAAAAAAAAAAAAAAAAAATTCTAAAATTTTTACACCAGTAAATCACTTGTCCATCATGCCTCTACACTCTGGGATGCAACTGGAAATCACTTGCTTAAACCCCCAACTGGTTAATCAAACCAGCTCTTAGAATTAGCAACTGATAAAACTTACAGGAAGGTATCCTTCCACTAGAGACCATACTTGTACAATATGTACTCGTCACACACAAAACACCCCACTGTAATACTCGCACCTTCTTAAAGAATATATTTACCTCCGTCATCTCTCCTGTTCAAAGACTTTATTCTACCGAGTATTCTTTTCAATGTGAAACTTTGTATCTCTTGGTTTCTGTCTGGAGAGCGGTTGAAAAAAATCCGTTTCCTCCGTTACCTCTATAAAATCAAAATTGGTTGTTCTCTTTTAAGTACAATCTAAAATCGTTTGTTCTCTTTTAAGCAGTATCTAAAATCGTTTCTTCTCTTTTAAGCATTATCTATGCCGTGATAATCATGACAGGAAGTATAGAGTTCAGACCTGTCTTAACAGTCACAACCCGGAACACAACTCCAGAACTATCATTATCCTCAAAGATTACTTATGTCCGAAGAATCATGTAACGAAGAATGTACGGAAAACCCATTGCCCCATTTTCAAGTGTTAAGCAGTACTTTGATAACACATTAATCCAACCTTTTCTTTCCTTTCATAGTTGATAAAAGAATGGTGACAGGCCGTGCGCATCTTACCTGCATCCTGTGGTGGCACTCTCTTCTGCTGTCCCATCTTGTCCCCAATGGTGATCTCCCCTCTTTCCAGTTGTCTGCGTCGTGGCGCTCTCTCTCTCATCTGCTGTTCTCCTTTCCAGCACTTGTCCCCGCTTTCCTGTAAGGCCGTCTCCTGCGCCATGCATTCCAGATTTATATCGAATGCATAATCACCGTCTTGTTCAAAAATATTTCTGACAAATCAAAATCGTACACAAATAGTAAATTGGTGTATAACGTCTTCTGTTTAATGCAAAGAAAACGGACCAAGTCCCAGAAATTGTTTTGCTGCATGCCTGTTGGCATATTCTTTCTTTAAAGTTTTCCAATCAAAATGTGTCGCGGAAAAGATTCAGGACTATTCTATCCTATTGGAAAATTTAAATTTTGTCCACAAATCTTGCCACAAAGTTATAACAGCTCTAAAAATCATTACACCCCTCCCCCCTCAAAAAAATTCACACCTCCATCCTATCAGATATTGAGCATGCCTCTTGCACTCTGGGAAACAAATAGGAATAATCTGCTTGAATCACTAACTGGTTAAAATTAATGATTGATAACACCTCAGTGGTACACTTATTACGGAGAAGAATGTATCATACTAGAGCCCAAACGTTTGTACAATAAAGAAGTCCTGTATGAAATTACCCACAGTTGTACTCCCACCTCGTTAAAGAATACGTTTACCTTTATCGTCGACATGCAACTTAATGAAAATTTTCCCTTCCCCCAAAATTAATACAAACTGTGCCATGCTTACTCCCAAGGTTGGCTACGGAATCATAAAAAAAACTTCAAAAACGAAAGAATCAAACGTAAGTAAACTCAATTTTATACCAACTCGGTGAATATGTCAGATCTGATCCCGCTTCATCCTACGATGTACTCATCAAAGAGCTGCATGACTGGCATTCAAATGCTTCAGTATTCTTGTCCGAAGCCCCACCCCCTCCAATCTCCCTCCCATCCCCGTACCTACGTTGGCTCTATCCTCTCCCCCCAGTTTATCTCACTTGTATCAAGAATACTTCGCGATGTAGTTTTGTTTACTTTTCTTTTTTGATCTAGTTGCAAAGCGAGACGACTGCAGGCGGAAATCTAAAATCTTAAATAAATGTTAGCGAACCGCCCAGAGAACGTGGACAAATGAGTCACAAGACGAAACAACGCGTTTCGACCTCTTAGGTCTTCAGTTAGCAGTATCATTCAGTAATACTATTGCTAGTACTGATACTACCACTGGCATTGACATCACATCGCCTTCGCCTCTGGGACTGTTGCCACGGCAACCCTGCTATTTAAGAATCCTCTAACCCATTCTCCTTTCTCCCATACCCATACTTATTGACACTAAGATTGGTAGTAATCTTGTCCCTTTGTTTTTCTCTCAATATTTTCACCATTATTAGTATTCCTATCAGTAATATTATCTTCATTACGATTTTGACTCGCTATTTCCCTTCCAACAGCCTCGTTCTCATTCAACGCCTTCTTCCTTGCGCTGAACCCTGTGAAGTGATCTGAAGCGATCAAAGCTAAGTGAATTTTCGTTGTTTTATTCGTTTATGTCTCACCCGATGAAGACCTAAGAGGTCGAAACGCGTTGTGTTTCGTCTTGTGACTCATTTGTCCACGTTCTCTGGGCGGTTTGCTAACATTTATTTAAGATTTTTTCTTTTTTGGCCAGAGGGCTGGTTGGAAAAACTACGCTTATTCTGTTGACCATCATAATAATATTGACAACTTCAGGAGGACTGTTGCTGGATGAATGCGGTTGCGCTCTCAGGTGGGTGGCTCATTCACACACCGACTCTACGGCTTGGCAATTTTGTATCGTCAGTCGGGGGAATTGAAAGTTGGTAGTGTGTGTATCTGGTGTGAAAAGTGGCTCACCACGAAATGCTGGTACTCGGGGTGACAGGACTAAATGGGTGTGGCTGTGTGAGGGGAGCCAGAATGAACGCCCTGGCATATGCCACCAGACAGGACGACGGAAGTCGAGACAGCGTCGAAAAAAAAGTTTATGTAAGCGTGTTACCTTTTCACGCATAGCTGTTTTTGTGTGCGAGCGTGTGCATGTGTACAATATTTGAACTATTTATCCCCATAGCTGTTTTAACAAAATTAAGGCCACTATTTTTCCACACATTCTTTTGGACGTTTGTTTTGTACATAATCATTAGTAAAACCTACAAATTTGAACATTTCACGTACCTCGCTACAGCACATTACTGGTTACTGAGCTCCCACAAGCATTCTCGGCAGCGCGAGCCCCGGGTATTCTCGTTGGCGTCAGCTCTTCAAGTTCATGCAGGCATTTGCTTCTTTCACAAATGGCAGGCCAAAGAGTGTGACATCGGGGTAAAAAGCTCCATTGTTGGTCATCTCATCCCCAAGTAAGCAAAAGTGGCGACCTCAGCATTTTCCAGTATAATCTTCAGATTTCATCTTAACCAAGAATTTCGAAGTTCTAACTAAATGTATTCAGAATGCAGACCTAAGGGGTTACTTTCACATGCATCGTCTCAATGAAAAGACCACGCTTTGACAGAAGTAACCCTCGAGAAAACTATCAGACAAGAACAGCAGCACTCCAGCTACAGTTCTTCCAGTGGCTGCATTCTCCGGACACACGAGGAGTCTGATCCTCAGCCAGCCGATGCCCGCTTTACTGATGCCTCCAATTCTCTTGCCTTACACTCTGTCATCAAATGATGTCAATTCTTAGAACACTGGTCCCAGATGCACGGCATCTCCTCAGCTGAATCCATCAATGGAACACCAGTAAAGACAACCAGCAACTCGGGATTATCCGACAAGCCTCACCGTGAAAAATGAGTAACTAGGAAATGGTGTCTGATCCAGAATAAACGACATCACCAGACAACTTCTGGTCAGACCTTTGGTAGCCTCACCTCATAAACTGATCCAATGCAACATCAAGTTACTGACAGTACTGAGGATACACAGGGGTGGTGTTGAAGGATCTGTGTGGACGAGGAACTCGGTATGTGGCAGAAAGCACGCCACACGGAAGGCAATACTACACGACGTCCTACTTTCGCCGCGTGTTGATCTGTTCATATCGGCCTTTCGATGGAACAAGGGATACTCAGGGCACCAGGTGATCACAAGGAAACACTTCAAGTGCAACGGATCTTTATGAAGTGTCTCCTCCGGTACCACTGTTCTGTACCTTTGTTCCACAGTACATGGGTGGGAGTGAAAAATTGAAATACTGAAAAGTTTGCGACCGGGGCCCAGGGGCTCAGGGTCCCCAGTGGGGTGCAGGGACAACCTCCCTGCTGGGGGTGTGGGTTCTGGGGGCGAGGCCCCCCAGACACTGACAAAAACTTGATACAAATCCTGAATCATGTACTTCTCAGAACGATATAGTTAAAACTGTTTCATACAAAAAAACTACAAACGTGCAACGGAGTCGAGGCGCAAGAGTATAAAAAAAAATACGGATCGGAGAACCAGCGCACACATCCATCGAAGTGCAAACGGGGTAAAAAAAAAAAAAAATCGCCAAAACTTCAATCCGTATAATACGGAACTACTCCCATCCATGGCATATCCAACAATGGAAACCAGAGCAACCGTCAGTTGGGCGGGAAGACCAGTGGTCCATGCTCTTAGCACTACAGATCCCGATACCCGGGGTATCCATCCCGACAGAATCCCCAAGCGTCAAGATGGTGTGACCATACGCAAAACCAGATTCGTCCACACCACCTGTTGTGAATACGACACCGGGGACACATCTACACATGTCCCCGGCTCCACTTAAATCTAGTTCCACATCCACAAAGAAGTTCAACACCACAGCGTCCTGCACATCCGAGGCCTTGCCAGGAACTTCACGATGTATTTGACTACAATATAAACCTACAAGCAACGAAAGTCTGACCAGTACCACCACTCTTTGACTCGACCTCCTGTCCTAACAATCCACCATCTAGGATGACCAGCTGCCTGGGCATCGAAGTTTCTGAACACGCCCTGCTGTGTCCGACAGTTAGTTACAATGAAGGGAGGCACTGCACACCACGATTCCTGGCCACAGAGGAACCCTCATCATTCCATGACGGATTGCAAGACAGGATTCATATACCTCCGTAAAAACGTGCTTACGACTGACTGAAAACCGCACTTCTCACATATCCAAAGAATACAGCCACCGTCAGAAAACCTCTTTGGAACAGACTACCCAATCATCTCACTGAACGAGGCTAGTGACAGTAAATCCCTACAGGTCTGCTCGCCAAGCACACCTCTCTGTTCAGAGCTCAAGGAACTGAGCCGAACAGAAAAATGATAGCGAAAAACTATCAGGCTCTCAAATAACCTTGATGTTTAACTTCTGGTGAGAGATTAAATCACTGAAAATTACCCGTGGTTTGTCAGACTGATTGGCCAAGCATTTGGAAGGAAGAAATGACCAGATGAAACTTCACAGCACCGTTTTCGTTGCCCAGAATGCGGTACGCTGCAATCAGATGTTAAGTCTATGTTAGTCAATAACTTCACAATTGAAAGAAGCAATCACTCTGACATTTCGAATGATATGTACACTTTTTCAAAAATGTCATTTATACGTCAGGGCGTTGGAAGCCTAACTGATGAAGCAAGCTTGCAAAAACCTAAACAAAAAGGGGAAGAAAACGAACAAACAAAACTATGCATCTACACATGTCTTAAAACAAGGTAAACAATTCACACGTCATGGCGGAGGCTTTTTACAACATGCCTGAAAACACGTTGTCTACATTTCATGGCCCGAGTTATTTCATGGATGCTGGTGATGTTTTGAAATCGCTGACAATGAAAATCCGTTTTGAGATCACTTCCAGGCCCCAACCTGTGGTGAACCGGCACTGTCGGAGGTGACCGTGTTTATTCCACAGGAAGACAGTCTCTCATGCTCTCTGACTAAGCACTGAAGCGGTTAAAAGGTGGCCTTGTGACGAACTCGAGTTGGAATAGAACTTCCAGGAACGCAGGTCGAATCTCACACGTGGATCTGTTCACATCCTTCCCTTGCTCTTCATTGCGATCTGACCGCTAATCTTTTGGAAACAGTCTTTACACCGGAGTTCGGTGTATAACAAGCAATTAACACTAAGTTCATGGGGTTCAGTGGAAGTTGGTGCTATGGGGTTAGGATCTGCGACTACGCAATCATCGTCGTCAGTATGTTGTTGGATTGGTGGTTTTCCACGTACGTTGGATCAGAACAGGCATCACTAAACACACACAGGCGAGAGACATAGCGCAAAACTGAATAAAGGGGAGATAGGTCCATTCGAGGACAATGATGATAATCTTTGGTGATGATAATCTTTATTTCCAAGGATAACATAAGCAAACACATGCTTTTTTCCACCCAGCCCTTGCCCCGCAAAGGGACTAACTAAACATGACTAAAACGTACAAAACTTTTAATACATACATCTGCACAAATACATTTAAAAAGTTGAGTTGTTCATCCATCAACATTTAAGGCGTAAATGACTTTGAAGGAAAAAAGCGATTGAAACAACAAACAAAAATAAAGAAATTGATTACAAAGACAAAATCAGTACACACATAGAATAAGCGATCCTCTTATCAGAGAGAGAGAGAGAGAGAGAGAGAGAGTCACATTCGTTTTGTAAAATATTAACATACAACAAGCTGCTAAGGATGATAGGCAACTACAATGCATCAATATCAACATATTTTTTCTTTTACATTTTCATGATGTGGTTACAAGGTAAGACGAGAATGAACAATTCTACAATCAATAATCACTTAGCGACAATTATTTCCCAGCATCAATAATCAGAACACTTATTTATCATGATATGTGTATGTGGAAGGTACAATGGGACACAGTGCCGATGTCATGCACAATAAACGAACTATGACATGAACTTGGCTGAGAAAGACTATATGTTCACTGTAAACAGAAGCAAACACACAATGCTTGTAAACAAAAGTGCTGACAACTATTGCTAGAGATTTCCCTCGCACCCCTCCCGCCCCCCCCCCCCTTTCACACACATACACACGCGCGCGCGCTTTCTCCATGTGAATCAACAGGCGAATTCAGTTCCAATATTTGTGCCACGGAAACAATCAGCCTGTGAATTGCTTCAAACAAGAAACAGGCACGTGCTCAGAACATTTCACAAAAATCCGATTGATAACAGTGTATTCAGATACATACGCCCACACTGCCTTGCCGGGCTTGGACCTACAGTCTTTTAAATAATTGAAGTATTCACCTGTCCGCGTGGAGCAGCGAGCGAGTGCGCCCCTTTGTTCAGACCCTCCAAGCTGGATGCGCGTCATCGTCCATCCTCGCTGGACCCCACAGAAAGGAAGTGTAGACTGCCAGTGCAGGCTCTGCAACAGGACGAGACAATGGGTCAGTGTACGAGATGGCCGGAACTGGCAGCGTGGGAATGCCAACTAGAGGTGTGCGGATGACGAGACATCAAAAAGGGAAATGCAAAAATAAAGCACAAAGACAAAAAGAGGAGACAGAGGAAAACACGGAAACAAAGATGGAGTAATTACGGTGTTGCGTCATACAAAAACAGCGGTAAATAATCATGCACTGAAATCGTAAACACTCAAATCATTTAAAGGGTACGGAAACATACAGACCAGTTAAAACAGAACGCAGAAGAAGAAAAAAAACACTTGGCAAGTTGTCTGGGTACATGGTTTTCGTCCAAGGTAGATCAACACGTCACAAGACGGGAAATTTCATCGATTTCCGATGAAGGAGCTCGTTGAGAAAGGCAAATTCATTGTTTTTTTTTAAATGTCTTTGCTTCTCGTACCCACAGAATGATGTGAAGCGACTGCATGACATCCCTCCACTCCCCCCCCACCCCCCCACCCCCTTTTTTTTTTTTTTTTTTTTTTTTGGGGGGGGGGGGGGGGCTTTACTAAGACGTAGAATGTTGCTTCAGGACCGCCAATTGATGCGCGCTGCACTTGAAATGTCTTTTTCACAATGTTTTTAAGCGAGAGATTTTACTCGAAGGTACGACAAGCCCTTCTTCAGTCTATGCAAAGGTCAGTGAGAGAGAGAGAGAGAGAGAGAGAGAGAGAGAGAGAGAGAGAGAGAGAGAGAGTAAATAAAAATTGTGAAAACATGTTGTTAGAACATTGTCACACGGCCCAAATATAAAAGCAAGAAAAACTAATCTTAAAAAGGACAATTCGCCATAATCTGCGTTGAAAATCTGCCACGACTTAAACTCTAAATGGCACAAGTGTTGTCACCACAAACAGGCATGGTTGACCCTGGTGTCTACGACATTCGACAAAACCTTTTCATCTGTTTAGCATGTGCGCGCTTACCCCCCCCCCCCCCCCCCCTTTTGAAAATCATATCCACCAGCGAATCAAACTAACATGAATACAAATGCATGGAGCCGACCATGGAGTGAGATTTGTTGCATTCTGAAAAAAATAAATAAATAAATGAGCATCGTATACAAATGGAAACCAACTGTTGCGCAATTAAAGCCAACACTACATCTGCCTTAATAGCATTTTAACAAATGATCTTTGCTGCATAACACTTCATCTGCCTTAATAGCATTTTAACAAATGATCTTTGCTGCCTAACACTTCATCTGCCTTAATAGCATTTTAACAAATGATCTTTGCTGCCTAACACTTCATCTGCCTTAATAGCATTTTAACAAATGATCTTTGCTGCCTAACACTTCATCTGCCTTAATAGCATTTTAACAAATGATCTTTGCTGCCTAACACTTCATCTGCCTTAATAGCATTTTAACAAATGATCTTTGCTGCCTAACACTTCATCTGCCTTAATAGCATTTTAACAAATGATCTTTGCTGCACAACACTTCATCTGCCTTAATAGCATTTTAACAAATGATCTTTGCTGCCTAACACTTCATCTGCCTTAATAGCATTTTAACAAATGATCTTTGCTGCCTAACACTTCATCTGCCTTAATAGCATTTTAAACAAATGATCTTTGCTGCACAACACTTCATCTGCCTTAATAGCATTTTAACAAATGATCTTTGCTGCCTAACACTTCATCTGCCTTAATAGCATTTTAACAAATGATCTTTGCTGCACAACACTTCATCTGCCTTAATAGCATTTTAACAAATGATCTTTGCTGCCTAACACTTCATCTGCCTTAATACATTTTAACAAATGACCTTTGCTGCACAACAATTCATCTGCCTTAATAGCATTTAACAAATGATCTTTGCTGCCTAACGCTTCATCTGCCTTAATAGCATTTTAACAAATGACCTTTGCTGCATAACACTACATCTGCCTTAATAGCATTTTAACAAATGATCTTTGCTGCATAACACTTCATCTGCCTAATAGCATTTTAACAAATGATCTTTGCTGCCTAACACTTCATCTGCCTTAATAGCATTTAACAAATGATCTTTGCTGCATAACACTACATCTGCCTTAATAGCATTTTAACAAATGATCTTGCTGCACAACACTTCATCTGCCTTAATAGCATTTTAACAAATGATCTTTGCTGCACAACACTTCATCTGCTTAATAGCATTTTAACAAATGATCTTGCTGCACAAAACGTATTAAGAAGTCTTTCCAACAGCGTCTCTTCTTTCTTCAATGTGATTGATCTCTCGCCCTCCTTTTATGCCATGAATGCTGGCAGTCTCCAAAGTCTTTGCGAGTTTACATTACTTGTCACAGATCTTGACTTGTTTTATGTGACAGTCACGGTCATCGTTCCTGAACCTTCCGATTTCATTACAGGTTAAAAAAAAAAGTTTTCTAGAACGAACGCGTTTTGTACCTAATAATTATAGAAAATCGTTCCAGTTTTGTTTTATAATTTCTAAATCTGCACTCCACCCCTCCCTCTCTCCCCTCCGTTAGCCTATCTATTCATATCCGTCCATCAGTCTGTTCAATACTGATCAAATAAGTGGTGGGAGGAAAAACGTGCGGGCAAGCAATTCTGCCATCATTATCGCAATGGCCGAGCAAACTCCTAGAGGAAGGTGAGGGGGAGCTGGTTAAACTAGTGTAGAGAAAAAAGTGTTGGCCGACAATTCCTCCGTCACTGCAATGATGATTTGATAAAGTAAACAAGTTGGGTAGTTTTTGCTCCCATAAGAAAACCTAACACAAGTAACTTTTATTCAAGATTGGCACAGCCTTTTAAACTTGAATAAAATCAGACAAATACATAGACGAACAATCTAATAGTGGGGGAAAAAAGCGCAGGCCAACAACTGAACTGTCTTCATAGTAATGACTTGGCAAAGATTTGGACTTAAGGAGGGGGGGGGGTTGAAGATGGAGAAACTGGGAACATAAAATTAAGAAAATATGTTACAGATATGAAAACTCCTCACTAGCTGCATGGAGCAGGCAATACAAATATATCTGCCTTCAAAAGGGATTGCGATGGTTCCCTTATGCAGCTAGTGAGGAGTTTTCATATCTGTAACATATTTTCTTAATTTTATGTTCCCAGTTTCTCCATCTTCAAATCCCCCCCCCCCCCCCCCCCCCCCCCCTTAAGTCCAAATCTCTGCCAAGTCATTACTATGAAGACAGTTCAGTTGTTGGCCTGCGCTTTTTTCTTCCCCCACTATTAGATTGTTCGTCTATGTATTTGTCTGATTTTATTCAAGTTTAAAAGGCTGTGCCAATCTTGAATAAAAGTTACTCTGTGTTAGGTTTTCTTATGGGAGCAAAAACTACCCAACTTGTTTACTGTTTATCGTTTACTGTTCCCTGCCTCATTTCATTTCCGATTTTGATTTGATAAAGGTTTTAACTATGGTGGCGGGGAGGGAGGGGTAGATGCGAACATATACACGATTAACCTGTCGGTATGCATGGTGTGGGTCACGCACATTGGACACCCTTTGTGCATGAATTTCAGACATAACCCACCCATCCAAGCCCCCTCCCTCCCCCAGGCCCTCCATTCTCCACACACTTGATTGTCGAGAGCACGCCTCTTTTACGTACAGAGCGACTCCACGCACGTCCGAGTCGTCGTTCTGTCAGTGCGTGCAAAAAAGTGTCGGACCAGGCGAGACGGGCAGAGCCGTCTCTCAGGCTGCCGGACGCTCGACAAACAGCGGACAGTCATCACTTCTGCGGCAGCTCCCAACATATTCGATAATGATACTTAAATAATGGTCGTTAGGGCGTGTGTGTGTGTGTGTGTGTGTGTGTGTGTGTGTGTGTGTGTGTGTGTGTGTGTGTGTGCGTGCTTCTCAACAGAAGCGAGAACACATCCTGTACATAGTTTCAAAGTGACCCAACATTCGACAGAAGAAACCATTTTATAAATGGGGCAGGACTGTACAAAGTGGCGCAGACGAACGTGAGGGGAGGGGGTCGGCGACAATTGGAAGGCGACAGCGAGACGGCGACTTCGCGGGATGCGGACCTAGCAGGCCGGCAACTCTGGGGTAGATGATTTGGCAGGATGACTTGACGGAACGGCGACACGGCGGGTGCCTGTCTTTCAAATGATTCTAAATGGCCACTTCCCTCCCTCCCCCCTTCGCAATGTCAATTCATACCCGGGGGCTAAGGAGGTGGGGAGAGGGAGAGCATATATTATTTACCACCCTCAGCTAATCAGAAGTTTGGTTTGAAAACTAGTAAATAGCTAGGATGGGTAGGGAGAACGAATGAGTGGACCTGGGATATGGGTGGCATCTGGGGAGGAGGAGAGTGGTGTAAAAGGAAAGATTTCCTTTCTAACCCCTCTTCTGGTTCACATGACATTTCATTCTGACACTTGGAAATGTTTTTCTTGTTTAAGTTTAAAGGAGAGTCCGGGGGGGGTGAGAGGGGATATGAATTAACACTGAAATCAGCAGAAAAGGTAGTAAAGGTGAGGAGTTCGGAAGGGGGGGGAATTAATACGAGCAAGAGTAAATTGAACGGGAAAGGGACTGGGCAGTTAACAAGCGGGATAATCCTCCTAATCCCTCGCTTGGTTTGCACGAGAATTAGTACTATACCAACGGGGGAGGGGGGGCGGGGGGAGAGAAGGGGAATGATGTTTATACACACCACAAAACTCAATTTCATTAAGATTAAAAATTCTTACCGATATATGGAGAGGATGTGGGTGCGGGAAAGGAATCGAGGGGGGGGGGGGGGGGGGAGAGTGGGTTAATTGTACCAGGCTTTGATAACCAGAGATTAGGCTGTCAAACAAGTATGCTTAGCATTTGACCCGGGTTTTTTTTTGTTTTTTGTTTGTTTTTTTTTTTGACCGCCCAAGAAGTTCTATTCACACATTACTGACGAGTCACCCTCTTTGGTCCTGCCTAAGGCAAACATCAGGTTTTGGGACCCCTGACTTTCCACACCCACTCGCCTTCAAAGTATTCTTTACGTCATGTTTCGTTTTCATTAAATGTCAGGGAGATTATTATTAGGGAAGGAGGGATTTCCTCCCCCCCCCCACCCCCTCCCCGTCGCCCCTTCCGCACAAACGTTTTCTTTGCGTCCGATGTTATGAACAGTCAGGACGCCAAAATTTCTGAGCACTATGTACAGAAAAATAGGAGTGTACAAAATGACATACCCTTGATTCGATAATTTTTTTTTTTTTTAAAACTGAAATACAATGTACAACGCACAAGGCGCCATTTTCAACGACTGACCTTTCCTTTCACAGAAACAAATTATCTTCAAAAGGATAGTTACCTGAAAGTGGTTTGAATAGGAAGGTAGGGTTGCTACATTTCATATTCAAAAAAATGTTACGGGTAGGTAGTGAACCGTCTACTTCGCCCAGTAAGATAAAACACACACGCACATACTCACTGTTCCTCTCGTAGCTCCTGTACATTGCAAAATGGCGCGGTCAACGGGGAGCTGAAGGGATTTGCAGTGCAAAAACGTAAACGCTGATTGGACGACGGAAAATCACGCGATACGATAGATACCCTCATGCACGCATTTCACGTGCATATTACGCCCTCAGACTCAACGGCGTCTTTTGACTGGTTCACTGGGTCTTGTCTTGACCCTGTCTGTCTCTTGCGTGTGTGTGTGTGTGTGATCAGGGCTTTTGTGCATGTGTGCTCATCTATGGGTCATGCGTTTGCATACGAGTATGTGTATATGTGTGTGTATGTGTTGCCGTAGATGTACATGTGCGTCGTTGTATATGTTTCTGTGTATACATACGTGTATATGTGTGCATACGCGCTATTGCATAATTGCTCCACTCTGTGTATGTGTGTAGTTGTGCGCGCGCGCGCGCGTGTGTGTATGTGTGTGCGCGCGCGCGCGCGCGCTGTGTGTGTTTATTCATGCTTGCATGCTCTTGTCAATGTGCATATCAGTAAATTTATCTCCGTATTCATTCATTTGTTAGAGTAGCGAACGACCTCCGTCCCCTCTTTCTTCCCCCTCCCCCCACACATTCACATACACGCATGTACACAGATGTATGCGTATGCACACACACACACACACACACACACACACACACACACACACACACACACACACACACACACACACCGTAACAATCTTTACAAATCTAGATTCACATATTCTGGAGAAACCGCATGGAACAATTTATCTTCTTTCAAAATATGTCCTAAACTAGTGTTTAAAAATGCACTGAAAAAATATTTGATGGACAAATTATAAAGTAATCTATGATTCTCTCTCTCTCTCTCTCTCTCTCTCTCTCTCTCTCTCTCTCTCTCTCTCTCTCTCTCTCTCTGTCTGTTGGTCTCTCTGTCAATTTCATCTCTCTGCCTATCTGTCTGTCTGTCTGTCTGTCTCTCTCTCTCTCTCTGTCTCTCTCTCTCTCTCTCTCTCTCTCTCTCTCTCTCTCTCTCTCTCTCTCTCTCTCAAATGTCTTCATTGCCTTGTCTGATATGCTGTTCATCGTCCGTCAAAATATTGATTGTAATGGTTGTTAATTGTTTCATTGTTTCATTACATTGTACATTTCTGATTACTACGTATGCGTTGCTTCGCTTTTCTCTTTTTGCCATTAATGTAATTGATATTTATGCTTTTTTGTGAGGGCAGGATGAAAAAAAGCTGTAGATCTTGTTCTTTAACTCTCAAAAAAGATAATTTTGACTTGACTTCACACACACACACACAAACACACGCGCGCGCGCGCGCGCAGTGGAGCACACCCGTGTGTGTGTGTGTGTGTGTGTGTGTGTGTGTGTGTGTGTGTGTGTGTGTGGTGTGTGTGTGTGTGTGTGTGTGTGTGTGTGTGTGGTGGTGAGAGAGAGAGAGAGAGAGAAGAAAGAGAGAGAGAGAGAGGCAGACAGACAGTCAAACAGACAGATTCAGAGAGAGAGACAGATAGACAGACAGACAGACAGAGTGAGAGAAAGTGAAAGAGAGAGGAGGGAGAGAGAGGGGGGAGGGATATGCAGACAGACAGAAAGTCAGACGGACAGAAAGATAGACAAACAGACAGACAGACTCAGAGACACTGACACTGACACTGACACTGACATCTTTTATTGACATTGGCTAACAGCCTTTTTGTCAAGGGGGTACAATGTCTTTTTTTTTCTTTTTTTTTGCATTGAAGAAAAGAAAACAAAAGAAAAACTGCAAATTAGGTGTCTACACAACTAAGCAAAATTAAGAAATTATTTCCATTTTCATCACTCATTTGCATTTCTTGTGTAATATCTAGTACAAAATTATTCTCACTCAACAACCATTCCCTTCACATACGTACACTGATCCATCCTATCTTCCATCGACTTGCACGCACACATTTATATCCTTATCCTCCCTTCTCCCCATTCACACATATTCTTCTGTACAAATATTCATCTTGCTTGATATAATGAAAAACCATTAACTTGAACCATCAAGCTTCAAGGTCACATAAGTTTTCTAAACATTGAAAAACAAATATAATTGATATCCCCTCAGTGTTTTGAACTTTCATTCATTCACAATTTTCTTCCGCGTATCTACAGCTTCTGTTACATATTTTGCCAGCATCTTTAACAATGTTTCATCACTTGTTTGCAAAATATTGTTAAGGTTTCGACTCTTGACTGTGTTATGATCAAATAGTCTTGATTTTTTTCTAATGTTCTCATAAGCAGGGCAGTTGAACAAAAAATGTAACTCATCTTCTCTAATTGCAGTATCATTACACAATGGACATGAATCATCAACAGCATCATTATTTAGATACCATCTTTTATTAGCATTTAATCCCAGTGTTCTATTTCTAAATCTTGCAAGGATACCTCTTTGCCACCGATTAGATACTAGATGTAAATACTTTTCTGCCTCCAAGTTACTTTTGAAGGACAGGAACCAGGAATATTTATCATGTTCTTCTAGTTGGCTGTGCCAGTTTTGTTTATACGAGGAAATTAGTCTATCTTTGAATTCAGACATAAAAACGGTTTCGTTTCCGACTCCCTGGTTCAACCACACTATTCCAAACCCATTCTCTGTTAGCACTTTCTTTATTTTAGAGACCCAGTTAACATTTCCTAACTCACACTGTTGCAGCATCATGTCGTAGGCTTGCCTGCTCAGTCTAGCTTCTGGTAATCGTATTATTTTACACCAGTATCTAACACACTTTACAATACATCTGATGTACAAAGGGTACCTTCCTGTTTCACCGTAAGCTATTTTATTGGATGAATGAATCGGAATATTCAGAAACCGTTTGATTGCATAAGTGTGCACTCTTTCTATGTTTGGATTATTTTCAAGTCCCCATATTTCAGCACCATATGTAAGAATCGGTTCAATCTGGGTATCAAATAGCTTCCAAAATATGTGTGGATCAGTAGTATTTAATTTCCTTAATGTTCTCAAAATTTCTATCACTCGTTTTTTGCCTTTTCTACTTGTTTCACACCAACCTAAATTCCAACTTAATTTTGTTGTAAAAAACATACCTAAGTATTTGTACGAATTGGGTACTTTAACCTCAGAATTACCATACCACCAAACTTCATTCCTAGCTAAATATCCACCTTTACGAAACACAATAATGTTGGTTTTATCAAGGTTTACTGTCAACTGTAGTTTATCAGCTTCCTGTTTCAAAACATTCAATTGGTTTTGCAATCCTATTGCTGTACTAGACAGCAGAATTACATCATCGGCAAACAGCATCATAAAAATCTCCACGGCACCTGGGATAATCTGAATACCATGTTTACCATTTCTTGAGAGTTCTATAGCAAGCTCATTGATAAAAAAAAAAAAGAAAACAGTTGTGGGCTTAAAAGACAGCCTTGCTTGACTCCACGTGGGCAATTGAAACAATCAGAATAAACACATTTCTCACGCACGCATGCCAAGACAGAGTCGTATATTCCACGTAATGCCATATATAACTTTCCATTGACTCCGTTTTTTCTAAGAACATTCCATAAAATATTTCTATTTACAGAATCAAAGGCTTTCCTGAAATCAACAAAAGCGACATACAATTTTGTATTTTTATGCATGTATTTTTGTACAAGAGCAAACAACGTAAACATATGATCAGTTGTGCTGTACCCAGATCTAAATCCTGACTGCTCCTCCACGATTTTATCTTCCCGGTCTGCCCAACGTTTTAATCTCACATTTAAAATGTGTGTGTAAACTTTGCTGACGACACTTGTCAGTGCTACACCTCGGTAGTTATCAGGAGTGTTTACATCTCCCTTTTTGTGGATAGGAACGATGATTGATTTAGCCCATTCAACCGGAAATGACCCGCTCCGAAACAAGTTATTGAATATCAATGTCAGAACATCAATTACTAAATGATTAGAACTTTTCAGCATTTCCCCTACAATTTTATCTGGCCCTGCACTCTTCCCACCCTTCAAATGTTTTATGCCGTCAATCACTTCTTGTCTAGTAATCGGTTCGTTGAATAAAGGTTCGTCTGTTTCCGTCATTTCTGTTTCTAATTCTTGTGTTTCTACTCTATTGCCTTCCACTGTGTTAGAAGAATGGTTAAAGACATTAAAGAAATGATCATACCATTGCTGAGATGTGATATCATTGTTTATCGTTGTCTTTCTGTTTACTTGTCTTACTGCTGACCAGAAACGCTTTGGGTCATTGGCTGACTCTTTTAATCTTTGTAATCTAATCTCATCAAATTCTTTCTCTTTCTTTTTCCTCAAATTAATGTATTCTGCTCTTTCTTTGACGTACTCACCTTTACGCTCTGTCTTATATGGCTCGATTTTAGCTCTCCTGTATCTCTGAAGCAGATTTTTGACCAGACGTTTTTTTTGTCGTTATTCCATGTCAAACCAGTCATCACACTTTTTCCTTACGTTATAAACCTTTCTCACCATGCACGCTGCGGCACCACACAAAGCATTCACAAAAAGTTCAATACATAAATCAATGTTATGACAATTCTGAGAAATTCTTTCCATAATGTTCCTAAAATCATTTGATTCTAATTCATTTTTAAACAATTGTTCATTTTCATCAATCCATACAATCTTTTCTTCATTACTCTGCGGTGCTGACTTGTCTTTTTTGGTTCCGTTAAAACCATTCTTCCATTTCATTTCTACAGGCAAGTGCCAAGAAAACAGTCTGTCCCCAACTTTCATATTGCAAGATTCCTTCAGCTGAGAAGAGACCAGAAAATAATCAATCACACTGCACCCATTTGGGGAAATAAAAGTGAATTCCCCTTCTTTGTCATCAACACAACAACCATTCAATATAAACAGATCAAACAAATAACACAAATCTAACAATGATCTCCCAAAACTATTAATCGATTGGTCTTTTGAACAACGACATTTATGAAATTCCAAATCATCGACATCATCATCATCATCATCATCATCATCATCATCATTTTCATCACTCCACATCGGGTTAAGTGCCTGATAAATAAGCATGTTTTCCTGCCTTGATTGATTGCATCCCGTTCTTGCATTGAGGTCTCCACATATCATGAGACAGACATCAACATCACGTAATACCTCTGACAGAGCTTCTTCAAGAACGACAACTCCGTCCTTTACCTGCATATGGTTGTAAGCTGCACCTCCTTCTGGCACCACATAGCAACCCACATAAACAACATCTTTTCCAATGTTGAACAGTCTACTGTCCATCTTTAGTACAATGACATTACTGCAGTCGACCTTAATTTGTTTTACAAATGGTTCCAAATGTTTCTTAACCATCACTAACACTCCTCCAGAGTTTCTCCCATGTACTGTAAATTTTTTAGCTGGAGCAGCAAATTTTGTAAACTCTGGAAAAATGGTATCATAATCAAAGCTTGCACCGACAAAGGTTTCAGAGAGAGAGAGAGAGAGAGAGAGAGAGAGAGAGAGGAGAGAGAGAGAGAGAGAGAGAAAGGGAGAGGGGAGGGAGAGGAGAGAGAGGTGATAGGCAGACAGACAGACAGAGGCAGACAGTCAGACAGACAGGTAGGAAGAGCGAGAGAGAGAGGGGAGAGAGAGAGAGAGAGAGAGAGAGAGAGAGAGAGAGAGAGAGAGAGAGAGAGAGAGAAGACGAGACAGAAAGACAGACAGAGAAACAGAAAGAGAGACAAAGAGACAGACAGAGGGAGGTAGAGAAATAGACAGACAGACAGACAGAGAAACAGAGACAGAGACAGGGACACACAGAGAGGGAGAGAACCCGTCATGTCCAGTGTCAGCAGCAAGGTCATCACCCGTAAGCCGTGGTCCGTGACACGGTGTGTGCATCAATCAGAAACGTTCAACACCTGCACACCTTGGAACAGTTTCCCCAGCCCGCTGTTCATCATTAAAGATTTATTGCATATAATTCATACAAACACTGTGAACGTCACCCTAGAAGTCTTTCTGTTCAGGAATATCACCCTTTTAAAGAATCTGGAGTGGGTCGTTAAAACGAACTGATATCTTTGAATTAATCATATTTAGGGCGACAGTAGTGTAAGAGGTGATATAAATATTAATAACATCCAAGATAACAATGTTAGGGAGGCAGATGTTCTCGACGGAATACATATGACAGCTAAGCGCAGAAAGACTAGCATCTGGTTAAAGGCCAGCTGTTTCATGTTCGTTTTACTGACCTGTGCTCTCTGGTGACGCAAGTCCACGTACCGGGGTCGACGGGGAAGCACTGACGGCAAGTGAAATTATATTCCATTACAAGTGCACACACTGGGGCACTGCCTGTCACACTGGAGCTCATCATCAAACAGACAGAGCGATGGTACAAGCCATCACACAGATGAAAGTGCTGGGGACAGAGAGAAGAGCTATGACAGTGGTAATAACAGCCAGGACGCAGGTTGTGATCACATTCTGCTTCATGCTGCCACTCTGGGCTGTTGTACACACCATTATACTTGGTAAACACTGGGAGAAAATAGTCCTTGGGGCATTTGTAGTATGTCTGTGAGGATAAAGTGTGTGCCCTAGGGTATACTGTGCCTGGCTGAGGTGATAAATGCTGTGGCATCTTTTCAGGAAGTCAAGGGTGGCTGGAGGTGAAGGAGGTGGTGAGCTGTTAGGAATATTGTATTTGTCGACGCAGGGGTCAACAGCGACACAGTTGATTTCGCCCCAGCTATGCAATGACTATGTCCATCATAACGTATTGCAATGCTTTGATACTGAGGGCTCCATCCCATCCTAATCACAAGTCACACACACACACACACACACACACACACACACACACACACACACACACGCACGCACGCACGCACGCACACACACACACACACACACACACACACACACACATGCACACATACATACACATGCGCATGCGCGTGTGCTTACACACACACACACACACACACACACACACACACACACACACACACACACACACCACACACATGCGGGCACGCACGCACACACACATACATGTGTGCGCGCGCACGTACACAAGCACGCACACACATACACACACACGCACTCACGCACGTATCACACACACACACACACACACACACACACACACACACACACACACACACACACACACACACACCATCCCCAACCAGCAGGAGCAACAGCTTCAACGACAACAATGGCAGACAAAGACAAACAGTCTAGCAGACAAAAAAGGAAGCACCATACACACCAGGAAGCTGGACATCTCCAAGGTTCTTCACTTTAAGCCACCCCAAATTAACATGGCCACCATCATCACCCACCCATCCCTCCCACTCACGTTGAACTCCTCCTTGCGGTCTCTATAAGGGAACTTCAAAGCAGGGGGATGAAGACACGGGGAGAAGTGGGCAAGACAGGTGCCAAGAAAGGATATGGCATGGAATTTTCAGACAAAAAAAATTCATCCGCATTGAAATATCAATAAACTGACAGCCTTCTGGAGGTGTGGAGAAACAATAAGCACACAACAAGACATTTTATTCACTTCAGGTCATGTACAAAACGAATGCTAGTACTTCTAAAAGGTTTTGTCAAAAGCGTTTGACCGAGAGCGAATGAAATAGATGTGTTCGGGTTTGACACAGTCACACAGACAGACTGGCAGACAGAAAGGGGGCACCATACAGGCCACGACAGTGGAAATCTCCAGGGTTCTTCAGTTTCAGCCACCCAAAAATATCATGGCCATCATGATCATCCACTCATCCTCACCACCGTCCTTCACCTCCACCTCCTTCCCATCTCCACAGGGGGATGGAGAAATAGGGGGGTGGATCTCCGGGATAAGAGCGCAAGACAGGAGTCAGGAAAGGACATAGGCATGGAATTTTCAATATCCAATGGACGAACAAACACTACAGCTCTTTTTTCCTCCCCCCTCCTCATCCCTCCTTCCTTTCAGTACAGCATGTGGAACACGTAACTACACTCGTTTATGTAGCATGGGGGCTGTGGTGATGACGGATAGTATGGAGGGTTGCGGGTGGAACACACAACACCGCGTAAACACCCATAGTATCTATTACTACCACCACCCCTACATGAACATGCGTGTCTGTACATCGCGCATAAGACAAGCATCTTTTTCTCTTCATCCATCCACACCTGCACACCCACGGACATCAAAAGTCCACGATTACCAAGCTGAAGTCCCGACTGATTCGTGATGTACCCCTAATTTTGTTTTTAATTATGGCATACCACCAGCGCACCATCCGTTCAATATAAATAAACAGATAAATCAAAGCTCTATCAAATAAAGAATAATTGCAATTTCTTGTTCTCAAAACACACACACACACACACACACACACACACACACACACACACACACACACACACACACACACACCGTAACAATCTTTACAAATCTAGATTCACATATTCTGGAGAAACCGCATGGAACAATTTATCTTCTTTCAAAATATGTCCTAAACTAGTGTTTAAAAATGCACTGAAAAAATATTTGATGGACAAATTATAAAGTAATCTATGATTCTCTCTCTCTTTCTCTCTCTCTTCTCTCTCTCTCTCTCTCTCTCTCTCTCTCTCTCTCTGTCTGTTGTCTCTCTGTCAATTCATCTCTCTGCTACTTTTGGGTCTGTCTGTCTTCTCTCTCTCTCTCTTCTGTCTCTCTCTCTCTCTCTCTCTCTCTCTCTTCTCTCTCTCTCCTCTCTTCTCTCTCAAATGTCTTCATTGCCTTGTCTGATATGCTGTTCATCGTCCGTCAAAATATTGATTGTAATGGTTGTTAATTGTTTCATTGTTTCATTACATTGTACATTTCTGATTACTACGTATGCGTTGCTTCGCTTTTCTCTTTTTGCCATTAATGTAATTGATATTTATGCTTTTTTGTGAGGGCAGGATGAAAAAAAGCTGTAGATCTTGTTCTTTAACTCTCAAAAAAGATAATTTTGACTTGACTTCACACACACACACACAAACACACGCGCGCGCGCGCGCGCGCAGTGGAGCACACCCGTGTGTGTGTGTGTGTGTGTGTGTGTGTGTGTGTGTGTGTGTGTGTGTGTGTGTGTGTGTGTGTGTGTGTGTGCGTTGTGTGTGTGTGTGTGTGTGTGTGTGTGTGTGTGTGTGTGAGAGAGAGAGAGAGAGAGAGAGAGAAAGAGAGAGAGAGAGAGGCAGACAGACAGTCAAACAGACAGATTCAGAGAGAGAGACAGATAGACAGACAGACAGACAGAGTGAGAGAAAGTGAAAGAGAGAGGAGGGAGAGAGAGGGGGGAGGGATATGCAGACAGACAGAAAGTCAGACGGACAGAAAGATAGACAAACAGACAGACAGACTCAGAGACACTGACACTGACACTGACACTGACATCTTTTATTGACATTGGCTAACAGCCTTTTTGTCAAGGGGGTACAATGTCTTTTTTTTTCTTTTTTTTTGCATTGAAGAAAAGAAAACAAAAGAAAAACTGCAAATTAGGTGTCTACACAACTAAGCAAAATTAAGAAATTATTTCCATTTTCATCACTCATTTGCATTTCTTGTGTAATATCTAGTACAAAATTATTCTCACTCAACAACCATTCCCTTCACATACGTACACTGATCCATCCTATCTTCCATCGACTTGCACGCACACATTTATATCCTTATCCTCCCTTCTCCCCATTCACACATATTCTTCTGTACAAATATTCATCTTGCTTGATATAATGAAAAACCATTAACTTGAACCATCAAGCTTCAAGGTCACATAAGTTTTCTAAACATTGAAAAACAAATATAATTGATATCCCCTCAGTGTTTTGAACTTTCATTCATTCACAATTTTCTTCCGCGTATCTACAGCTTCTGTTACATATTTTGCCAGCATCTTTAACAATGTTTCATCACTTGTTTGCAAAATATTGTTAAGGTTTCGACTCTTGACTGTGTTATGATCAAATAGTCTTGATTTTTTTCTAATGTTCTCATAAGCAGGGCAGTTGAACAAAAAATGTAACTCATCTTCTCTAATTGCAGTATCATTACACAATGGACATGAATCATCAACAGCATCATTATTTAGATACCATCTTTTATTAGCATTTAATCCCAGTGTTCTATTTCTAAATCTTGCAAGGATACCTCTTTGCCACCGATTAGATACTAGATGTAAATACTTTTCTGCCTCCAAGTTACTTTTGAAGGACAGGAACCAGGAATATTTATCATGTTCTTCTAGTTGGCTGTGCCAGTTTTGTTTATACGAGGAAATTAGTCTATCTTTGAATTCAGACATAAAAACGGTTTCGTTTCCGACTCCCTGGTTCAACCACACTATTCCAAACCCATTCTCTGTTAGCACTTTCTTTATTTTAGAGACCCAGTTAACATTTCCTAACTCACACTGTTGCAGCATCATGTCGTAGGCTTGCCTGCTCAGTCTAGCTTCTGGTAATCGTATTATTTTACACCAGTATCTAACACACTTTACAATACATCTGATGTACAAAGGGTACCTTCCTGTTTCACCGTAAGCTATTTTATTGGATGAATGAATCGGAATATTCAGAAACCGTTTGATTGCATAAGTGTGCACTCTTTCTATGTTTGGATTATTTTCAAGTCCCCATATTTCAGCACCATATGTAAGAATCGGTTCAATCTGGGTATCAAATAGCTTCCAAAATATGTGTGGATCAGTAGTATTTAATTTCCTTAATGTTCTCAAAATTTCTATCACTCGTTTTTTGCCTTTTCTACTTGTTTCACACCAACCTAAATTCCAACTTAATTTTGTTGTAAAAAACATACCTAAGTATTTGTACGAATTGGGTACTTTAACCTCAGAATTACCATACCACCAAACTTCATTCCTAGCTAAATATCCACCTTTACGAAACACAATAATGTTGGTTTTATCAAGGTTTACTGTCAACTGTAGTTTATCAGCTTCCTGTTTCAAAACATTCAATTGGTTTTGCAATCCTATTGCTGTACTAGACAGCAGAATTACATCATCGGCAAACAGCATCATAAAAATCTCCACGGCACCTGGGATAATCTGAATACCATGTTTACCATTTCTTGAGAGTTCTATAGCAAGCTCATTGATAAAAAAAAAAAAAGAAAACAGTTGTGGGCTTAAAAGACAGCCTTGCTTGACTCCACGTGGGCAATTGAAACAATCAGAATAAACACATTTCTCACGCACGCATGCCAAGACAGAGTCGTACATTCCACGTAATGCCATATATAACTTTCCATTGACTCCGTTTTTTCTAAGAACATTCCATAAAATATTTCTATTTACAGAATCAAAGGCTTTCCTGAAATCAACAAAAGCGACATACAATTTTGTATTTTTATGCATGTATTTTTGTACAAGAGCAAACAACGTAAACATATGATCAGTTGTGCTGTACCCAGATCTAAATCCTGACTGCTCCTCCACGATTTTATCTTCCCGGTCTGCCCAACGTTTTAATCTCACATTTAAAATGTGTGTGTAAACTTTGCTGACGACACTTGTCAGTGCTACACCTCGGTAGTTATCAGGAGTGTTTACATCTCCCTTTTTGTGGATAGGAACGATGATTGATTTAGCCCATTCAACCGGAAATGACCCGCTCCGAAACAAGTTATTGAATATCAATGTCAGAACATCAATTACTAAATGATTAGAACTTTTCAGCATTTCCCCTACAATTTTATCTGGCCCTGCACTCTTCCCACCCTTCAAATGTTTTATGCCGTCAATCACTTCTTGTCTAGTAATCGGTTCGTTGAATAAAGGTTCGTCTGTTTCCGTCATTTCTGTTTCTAATTCTTGTGTTTCTACTCTATTGCCTTCCACTGTGTTAGAAGAATGGTTAAAGACATTAAAGAAATGATCATACCATTGCTGAGATGTGATATCATTGTTTATCGTTGTCTTTCTGTTTACTTGTCTTACTGCTGACCAGAAACGCTTTGGGTCATTGGCTGACTCTTTTAATCTTTGTAATCTAATCTCATCAAATTCTTTCTCTTTCTTTTTCCTCAAATTAATGTATTCTGCTCTTTCTTTGACGTACTCACCTTTACGCTCTGTCTTATATGGCTCGATTTTAGCTCTCCTGTATCTCTGAAGCAGATTTTTGACCAGACGTTTTTTTTTGTCGTTATTCCATGTCAAACCAGTCATCACACTTTTTCCTTACGTTATAAACCTTTCTCACCATGCACGCTGCGGCACCACACAAAGCATTCACAAAAAGTTCAATACATAAATCAATGTTATGACAATTCTGAGAAATTCTTTCCATAATGTTCCTAAAATCATTTGATTCTAATTCATTTTTAAACAATTGTTCATTTTCATCAATCCATACAATCTTTTCTTCATTACTCTGCGGTGCTGACTTGTCTTTTTTGGTTCCGTTAAAACCATTCTTCCATTTCATTTCTACAGGCAAGTGCCAAGAAAACAGTCTGTCCCCAACTTTCATATTGCAAGATTCCTTCAGCTGAGAAGAGACCAGAAAATAATCAATCACACTGCACCCATTTGGGGAAATAAAAGTGAATTCCCCTTCTTTGTCATCAACACAACAACCATTCAATATAAACAGATCAAACAAATAACACAAATCTAACAATGATCTCCCAAAACTATTAATCGATTGGTCTTTTGGACAACGACATTTATGAAATTCCAAATCATCGACATCATCATCATCATCATCATCATCATCATCATTTTCATCACTCCACATCGGGTTAAGTGCCTGATAAATAAGCATGTTTTCCTGCCTTGATTGATTGCATCCCGTTCTTGCATTGAGGTCTCCACATATCATGAGACAGACATCAACATCACGTAATACCTCTGACAGAGCTTCTTCAAGAACGACAACTCCGTCCTTTACCTGCATATGGTTGTAAGCTGCACCTCCTTCTGGCACCACATAGCAACCCACATAAACAACATCTTTTCCAATGTTGAACAGTCTACTGTCCATCTTTAGTACAATGACATTACTGCAGTCGACCTTAATTTGTTTTACAAATGGTTCCAAATGTTTCTTAACCATCACTAACACTCCTCCAGAGTTTCTCCCATGTACTGTAAATTTTTTAGCTGGAGCAGCAAATTTTGTAAACTCTGGAAAAATGGTATCATAATCAAAGCTTGCACCGACAAAGGTTTCAGAGAGAGAGAGAGAGAGAGAGAGAGAGAGAGAGAGAGAGAGAGAGAGAGAGAGAGAGAGAAAGGGAGAGGGAGGGAGAGGAGAGAGAGGTGATAGGCAGGCAGACAGACAGACAGAGGCAGACAGTCAGACAGACAGGTAGGAAGAGCGAGAGAGAGAGGGGAGAGAGAGAGAGAGAGAGAGAGAGAGAGAGAGAGAGAGAGAGACGGAGACAGAAAGACAGACAGAGAAACAGAAAGAGAGACAAAGAGACAGACAGAGGGAGGTAGAGAAATAGACAGACAGACAGACAGAGAAACAGAGACAGAGACAGGGACACACAGAGAGGGAGAGAACCCGTCATGTCCAGTGTCAGCAGCAAGGTCATCACCCGTAAGCCGTGGTCCGTGACACGGTGTGTGCATCAATCAGAAACGTTCAACACCTGCACACCTTGGAACAGTTTCCCCAGCCCGCTGTTCATCATTAAAGATTTATTGCATATAATTCATACAAACACTGTGAACGTCACCCTAGAAGTCTTTCTGTTCAGGAATATCACCCTTTTAAAGAATCTGGAGTGGGTCGTTAAAACGAACTGATATCTTTGAATTAATCATATTTAGGGCGACAGTAGTGTAAGAGGTGATATAAATATTAATAACATCCAAGATAACAATGTTAGGGAGGCAGATGTTCTCGACGGAATACATATGACAGCTAAGCGCAGAAAGACTAGCATCTGGTTAAAGGCCAGCTGTTTCATGTTCGTTTTACTGACCTGTGCTCTCTGGTGACGCAAGTCCACGTACCGGGGTCGACGGGGAAGCACTGACGGCAAGTGAAATTATATTCCATTACAAGTGCACACACTGGGGCACTGCCTGTCACACTGGAGCTCATCATCAAACAGACAGAGCGATGGTACAAGCCATCACACAGATGAAAGTGCTGGGGACAGAGAGAAGAGCTATGACAGTGGTAATAACAGCCAGGACGCAGGTTGTGATCACATTCTGCTTCATGCTGCCACTCTGGGCTGTTGTACACACCATTATACTTGGTAAACACTGGGAGAAAATAGTCCTTGGGGCATTTGTAGTATGTCTGTGAGGATAAAGTGTGTGCCCTAGGGTATACTGTGCCTGGCTGAGGTGATAAATGCTGTGGCATCTTTTCAGGAAGTCAAGGGTGGCTGGAGGTGAAGGAGGTGGTGAGCTGTTAGGAATATTGTATTTGTCGACGCAGGGGTCAACAGCGACACAGTTGATTTCGCCCCAGCTATGCAATGACTATGTCCATCATAACGTATTGCAATGCTTTGATACTGAGGGCTCCATCCCATCCTAATCACAAGTCACACACACACACACACACACACACACACACACACACACACACACACACACGCACGCACGCACGCACGCACCACACACACACACAAAACACACACACACACACACACATGCACACATACATACACATGCGCATGCGCGTGTGCTTACACACACACACACACACACACACACACACACACACACACACACACACACACACACACATGCGGGCACGCACGCACACACACATACATGTGTGCGCGCGCACGTACACAAGCACGCACACACATACACACACACGCACTCACGCACGTATCACACAACACACACACACACACACACACACACACACACACACACACACAACACACACACACACACACCACCCAACCACGCAGGAGCAACAGCTTCAACGACAACAATGGCAGACAAAGACAAACAGTCTAGCAGACAAAAAAGGAAGCACCATACACACCAGGAAGCTGGACATCTCCAAGGTTCTTCACTTTAAGCCACCCCAAATTAACATGGCCACCATCATCACCCACCATCCCTCCCACTCACGTTGAACTCCTCCTTGCGGTCTCTATAAGGGAACTTCAAAGCAGGGGGATGAAGACACGGGGAGAAGTGGGCAAGACAGGTGCCAAGAAAGGATATGGCATGGAATTTTCAGACAAAAAAAATCATCCGCATTGAAATATCAATAAACTGACAGCCTTCTGGAGGTGTGGAGAAACAATAAGCACACAACAAGACATTTTATTCACTTCAGGTCATGTACAAAACGAATGCTAGTACTTCTAAAAGGTTTTGTCAAAAGCGTTTGACCGAGAGCGAATGAAATAGATGTGTTCGGGTTTGACACAGTCACACAGACAGACTGGCAGACAGAAAGGGGGCACCATACAGGCCACGACAGTGGAAATCTCCAGGGTTCTTCAGTTTCAGCCACCCAAAAATATCATGGCCATCATGATCATCCACTCATCCTCACCACCGTCCTTCACCTCCACCTCCTTCCCATCTCCACAGGGGGATGGAGAAATAGGGGGGTGGATCTCCGGGATAAGAGCGCAAGACAGGAGTCAGGAAAGGACATAGGCATGGAATTTTCAATATCCAATGGACGAACAAACACTACAGCTCTTTTTTCCTCCCCCCTCCTCATCCCTCCTTCCTTTCAGTACAGCATGTGGAACACGTAACTACACTCGTTTATGTAGCATGGGGGCTGTGGTGATGACGGATAGTATGGAGGGTTGCGGGTGGAAACACACACACCGCGTAAACACCCATAGTATCTATTACTACCACCACCCCTACATGAACATGCGTGTCTGTACATCGCGCATAAGACAAGCATCTTTTTCTCTTCATCCATCCACACCTGCACACCCACGGACATCAAAAGTCCACGATTACCAAGCTGAAGTCCCGACTGATTCGTGATGTACCCCTAATTTTGTTTTTAATTATGGCATACCACCAGCGCACCATCCGTTCAATATAAATAAACAGATAAATCAAAGCTCTATCAAATAAAGAATAATTGCAATTTCTTGTTCTCAAAACAACACACACACACACACACACACACACACACACACACACGCGCGCGCGCGCCGCGCTCGCGACTCAATAAGAATCATGCATTATCAACCAGAATAACTTGCACTACTTACGTTCATTGTTTGCCATCTCTCTCTCTCTCTCTCTCTCTCTCTCTCTCTCTCTCTCTCTCTCTCTCTCTCTCTCTCTCTCTCCAGCAAACCAATGCACAACACGTCCCTCTTCGATTACGTTACCTCCTCCAGCATTCAAATAAAAGCACGGAGGGGAAGCTAGACGAAGCAAGATAATAAAACAGAAGGAATAAAACCAACAGGAAAGCAAACAAAGGCAAGAAGGAGGATGGCAGAGAGAGGGAGCAGACAGGCCGCACACAGTGAAGACCTCTGCCATCCAGGAATGGACATCTCCAGGGTTCTTCAGGCCCAGCCAGCCAACAATAACATCACCACCCTCATCCGGCAATATCACCTCCTTCTCACTCGTTTCCTTCCTCTCTCTGCCTGGTTTTGGTATGAGGCAGATGGGAAGAAGAACTTAGTTGTTGTGAACTTTTATATCCATTTCGGTATTAAGACAGCAGCTCGCTATCCCTTGGACGATAAAGAAGCGGTTTTGGAGAACGGGAAAAAAGCTTTCAATTTCCAAAACCGTAGATATGCTAGTATCTAAAAGCGAATTCTGCTAGAAAAAAAAATAAAAATCGAATTGAAACCTGATGTCGTGAAATATTTAATGGACTATTCCAAACCGAATTGAAACTTTATATCGTGAAATATTCAATGGACTTTCACCATTTTGTATGCTTGCATTTTTCATCCTGTCAAGTTTACTTGGTAGAGCTTCGGACAGGTTTTAATTGGTGCATTGAGAGCTATTTTGCATAGTAAGGGAAACAGTTGTTTGAAGAAAAGATTGCTCATGTGCTTAACCCCATCTGTCAGCTCAGTGAACCAGGAATGTGGTCGACGGCACAGACAGCCTAAAGATAGAAAGCATTGGGATGGGAGATGGGGGAAAGCAGTTGAAGAGTAGGGGGTAGAAGAAAGAGGGGGGGGGGGGGGGGCAGTGAGTGGGTACCCACGCCAGACGCTGTGTTCATTCTCCACGACAATCACGTCCCTCTGCTTTGCCGACAGACGACAAGGCAATGAAACCCTTCCACGTCGTTGAAAACTACTCAGTCATCAGATGAGAGTCCTAAAAAGGGAGACAAATCTGTCCCTGGTCTGCTGAGGCAGCATAAGAGCGGCACATTTCAGAGACGTACAGACCTTGGGCTGACCTCGTTGGATCAAATAACATGCCAAGGGAAGTAGATCATCGGCTCAATATCTGTTTCCAACTGTTGGGCATTTTGAATGTTGTTTTTTTTTTTATAGATCTAGTTGCAAAGCGAGACGACTGCAGGCGGAAATCTAAACAAATCTTAAATAAATGTTAGCGAACCGCCCAGAGAACGTGGACAAACGAGTCACAAGACGAAACACAACGCGTTTCGACCTCTTATGTCTTCGCTTCCTTGCGCTGAACCCTGTGAAGTGATCTGAAGCGATCAAAGCTAAGTGAATTTTCGTTGTTTTATTCGTTTATGTCTCACCCGATGAAGACCTAAGAGGTCGAAACGCGTTGTGTTTCGTCTTGTGACTCGTTTGTCCACGTTCTCTGGGCGGTTCGCTAACATTTATTTAAGGTTTTTTTTTATAGACTTCTTGGACAATGTTATGTAGGTCATACTGGATGCCAGGTTATTAAGAGCTACACGCAAAGGGTCGTCTGAGTTATCTAGAATTGTTTAAGTACCTCGTGATTTCTCTCTTATGATGATTATGCTACATTATCATTATTCATTTTGACATTCCATTTCCAGTTTCACATTCCTTAATCAGAAACCTTGACATCATTTTTGTTTTCCCGGCCCCTTATGATGCAGTAAGAGAGAGAGAGAGAGAGAGAGAGAGAGAGAGAGAGAGAGAGAGAGAGAGAGAGAGTATGACACAAACGTATTTATTTTCAGTTTCATCATGGCGTTCATACAAGGACCAACCTTGGAGAGTTGATGGAACAGCTCTACGGAGAAAACAGCATCGACTCTAGAAATGGCGCCGCTCACCACAATGCAGACTGGATTACTAACTGTATTCCTCAGGCAGCAAAAAGAGCATACTACGAGGCAAAAAAACGTAACTTCTACTTTAGGTAAGACACCGTCTACAGAGGCAACGCTTTGAGACGTGCACCCATCTAGAACGTGCAAATCTGAATTCCGACAGCGGCAGGGAAAACATTGTGACAGCAGATGTGCATGTAGGAATAATGACCTGGATGCGGCCAAGTCCTCTTAAAGCGTGAGGATTCAGAGCTAAGGCACTTGTTTGAGGCTAGGACGAGAGTGGGGATTCCTTGAAGACTCTGCTGTTAAGTTCTGCTTTGAGTCTGTTTCCAACTTATTGGAATGATAGCCTCCATGACCATCTTTCGACAGCAAGACTCACCCAGCAACGAGCCCACATATTCGTGCAATAAAACCAGAGCAGCCTAGCCTCTTAGGAAGAAATGAGCACACAAATAAGAACACTGCAGCATGTGAAAACCAGTTCCCTAAAAATAAAGAGGAATACTACAAGGCTCTGTAGCTAACAATAACCCTGCATGGCGACCCCCAGCATTCTTCAACAACAGCGTTCTTGAGGGAAAATAAAGATATGTACATAGCAGATCAGGACAAAAAATGAAAACAGAAGGAAAATGAAAAAACAAATTCAGAAAGCATAAGCCATTAACTGTAATTATTTCAAATTTTTACCACCAGAGGTGAACTGTGCCATTAGGCAACTAAAAACAAAAAGCCCTGGAAAAGTCAACACAACCAATGAAATGATCAAACATCTTGGCACGAACACCAAGCAGACGTTGTTGGACACATTCAAGCAGTCCTGGAACTTAGTGAATTTCCAAGCCATTGAAATAAAGCCATTATAAATTCCATTCTTAAGAAGAAAAGGGTAGGACGAAAGATCAGCCATCGTTTCTTCAGTATTCTTCGCTGCCTCGGCAAGATTATGAAGTGAATGGGCAACAGCGCTCATACCTTCTAGAGGATCTATGAATACATTGATGCGGCAGCTCTCTTTGAACGACGATTCGAGCCGAAGCATGTTGAGGGATAGGTGAGGTTCCTTGAAGACCTCATAAGCTCTACACACTTAGCCTTGTGCGAGAAAAAATACCCCAGAGTAGACCAGATAGGGGTCCGAACTCATGACATCCAACCGGCTTTCAACAGAAGATGAAAACCATCGCCAGCTACTTTGACCTTTTGAAGGCTTTTGACGTGGTGTACAGCAAAGGTCTATTCTTGAAAATCAGAAAAAAATGTCTAGGGCACCATGTATCGCTGAATACACAGCCGACTGATCCGAAGGTAACCTCGCTTGAAACTAGATGATCAGATGATCACGCCAGTGAAGGTACGTGAAGGTGTACCCCAAGGTGGAGTAATCTTGCATACGCTCTTTGTGGTCTTCATGGATGACATTGCTGACGAGCTGTTCACCCACATCTCTAACGCACAACATGGTAACGCCTAGCAGTGCGATCCGTAGCGTAGCAGATCAACACAGAAGCACACAGGATGTAGGCAGCAATGAACTTCATCTCAGACTGGGCCAAAGTCAGTATGATAGATATAGGTATTGATATATATCGCAATATATATAAGATATACCTCTGACGTTGATCAGTCTGTGAGTTCCCCACCGCTGATTGCAAAAAGACAGATCTCTAAATACAATCCAAATCAGTCATAACATACAAGATGAAATAAAGATAACCATATTTACAAAAAAAAAACGGATAGTTTGCATTTCGTGGGCGCTAACGTGTAGCCCAGTAAATAAAAGATAACAACAAAAACTGTTAAAAACATAATAATAGTTCAATGAGGCAGACAATAAAACAAATAGTACATCAAAGGAGTAAAGAAAAAAAACGAAAAAGGCTTAGACAGAAATTAAACAGAAATGAGCAACTAATTGCGGAACAGTATTTCCTGAATGGAAAGTTACCATAACTGTCTTAAACAGCACAACTGTTTCTTCATCTTCTTTTACTTTGTCTCTCACAAAACAGTTCACATTTAACATTCCTTCAGTAAACACGTCTCACCCACAGCTCCTAACAACCCACTCCCTCAGACCTATGACTTTAAAAAAAATCAAACATCATGCCCAGTTGTAAAAATACTAAGCAAAACTGTCCTTAACTTTCAAGTGTAAATGAAAATATGATTTATTTTGTAAATATGTATATATTTGTGCATGTGAACAAAAATTAAAAGAAATTTTCAAAAAGTTTTAATGGTACCAAAATGAACATCCATTCAAGAACAACTGAAAGTTGATCAAAAGCCTGGAACCCCATCGCACGTCCAGTCCCTGGTTGTCTGTAAAATTCCATTGAATCGCTGCCTCCTGTCAACGCTTACTGTCCGTGTGACGACTCTGAGGTAGGGACACTGAGACATACCGAGGATGCAGATCACAAGGGACACAAGATGCCGGATAAATCTCACCAAATTCAGGAATATGAGGCATACGAGCACTAGATTTAATGCCAATGAACACGTAACGGCGATTTTTTTCAAAATGGATATGGTATGCAAAACGCAGTTCACAGTGTCATAGACAATAACAACAACTACTACTACTACTACTGCTACTAATATTCGATTGTGGTGCCAGCATTGCTGTTTGTCCATGACCCATTACTTAACCATTTTTACACATACGCACACACGTGTGCGCGTGCACACACACACACACACACACACACACACACACACACACACACACACACACACACACACACACACATACTCTCTCTCTCTCTCTCTCTCTCTCTCTCTCTCTCTCTCTCTCTCTCTCTCTCCTCTCTACAGAGAAAGACGGGCAGGCAGACGTGGACGAAGCTAGCACGGTGAAATTTCCAGGATGCTCCTGTTCCAGCCAGCCAGCAATAATAATATTATGGTCACCATCATCATCCATCCACCCTTATCATCCTTCTTTCCTTCCAGCTCCTTAGAATAAGGAAAGGAATGAGGAGGCGAGCGCGGCGCGCGCGCGCGTGGGGTGGTGTGGTGTGTGTGTGTGTGTGTGTGTGTGTGTGTGTGTGTGTGTGTGTGTGTGTGTGTGTGTGTGTGTTGTGGTGTGTGATGTGTGCGTGTGTGTGTGTGTGTGTGTGTGTGTGTGTGTGTGTGCGTGTGTGTGTGTGTGTGTGTGTGCTATCAGACTTGGAATACATATAAAACAGAAACAGCCAGAGAACAGCGAAAGGAAACAAGTGACTCAAAACAGAGAGACACAGACACACAGGCAGAGACGGAGACAGAGACACAGAGACGGCTATAGAGGCATAGAAATAGGTAGATAGACAGACAGATACGGGACAAATAGACAAAAGGAATGAGAGATCAGGTAAAAACTTTATGAATAGTCATACGTGGTTGACTGATTTCCTTTGAAAAAATGATGGCTATATGTTCGGCGTAAATGTGTCGTCAAATGTTAATAGCTGCAATATTTATATTCACCTTTGAAAGGCAGACTCTCTCTCTCTCTCTCTCTCTCTCTCTCTCTCTCTCTTCTCTCTCTCTCTCTCTCTCTCTCTCTCTCTCAAGACTGACATAGAATAGAGTATCTGATGTACACGTGCACCGACATTTGGGTTTGTGTTCCGCCACTGATTTAAGTTTTGATTTGTTTTTTTATCATGTAAAAGTATTTTAGGTAGAGCCAGAAGTGTTTAATTGTATTAAGAAGAATTTGTCGCACCAAACATGCCTTAAACTGTTCCTGAGATTATTCGATGTCTAGATCTTACTGTAAAGCAATATGAAGTTGAAGTAGAGAGACTGGATGCTGCCGCACTTCGCTGACAAATGAAAAGCTCTTTTCAGTGTTTTAAAGAAATGTCGTGGATTTTGCCACAAGCGCCTCATGATGCTGTCCAAGACCAGACAGAGAGATGCCATGTACTTTTGTTTTTGTGGAATCAAATGTTTCTATGATGTAAAAAAATATTATGCCCACGGACGCTCAAAGATCACCTTATAAGGTATGTGAAATCAGTTTAGATGGTAGGAGGACGTAAGAAATGGGGACAAAATTTTATAAATTAGCTGCTCAGATATGGAATGATATGTGGATTGAAGTTGTATGGTTCAGTCAATGTGTTGGGGATGTAAATGATTTTATCTGCGTTTTTCATGAAAATGGGTTGGTTGAACATGGTATAACCTGTATTTCTATGTTCACAGATCTGATGTTTTTGAATGTATACAGAATGATTATTGGGTTATATTACCTGTCGACGTATGTATTCATGCAGTACAATAAGCACTGGAAGTGTATAATGACTTAATTTCGATTCAGTGTTTCAAACACATTTGTTGCTTATCTCATGTAGGCAGTCAAGTAATCGTGATTTGATTCTTCGATTATATGAAAAATATGAAAATAATTGAGTACATAATAAATCATTATAACTAGGAATGTGAGTAAGCGATTTATTCTGTTTAAGCGTGAATGCAAAAAACAAATCAGGGTATTGTTAAACGGCTGTCACTGGATTTGAACAAAGCACTTGAAAATCAAAGTCTCTATATTTCTTTGTACGCTATCAATATTTCATCATGTACACGCCCTTCAAGGAATCTCTCTGAATAACACATCTCAGTCTGAGTCTCCCTCTCTGTCTGTCTCTAACGAAGCAGAGCACATTACACTTCCATCACCTCAGCTCCTCCAACATTCAGATATAGAGAGAGAGTTGGAGGGATAAACGGAAAGAGATAACAAAACAGAAGAAATAAAAACAAATAGAAAAGGGAGACTAGAAAAATAGAGACAGACAGAAGGGGTAGACGGGCACTTTGGGGAGAGGGGGGGGGGATAATAAAGCAGAAGAAATAAAAACAAACAGGGAAAGAAAGACTAGAAAAACAGAGACGCAGAAGATGGGGCAGACTGCTTCTCCACAGGGAAGACGCCTGCCATGACGCAATGAAAATATCCCAGGTTCTTCAGTTACAGTAGCAGCATTGCCTCCCTCATCCGCCTCCTTCTCATCCACCTCTGTCTTCCCGTCCTGCTCATGCGGTATGGCAAATGTGCAGATGGAGAAAAAAGGCTTTGTGTTGAATTGGCAAATACATTTGTGTCAGTAAACAAAAACCTGCTGATTGAGAGCTCAAACTGAAATTAATGTCAATACTTTGTAGTGAAGAATGAGAAAGATGTTATGGAGAAAGAAAGAATGTGTAACCTTTTAAAAATTAGAATATAACGTTACCTTGAATATCAAAACAAAGCCTATAGAAGGGGAAAAGTCATTTCCGAAGGTCACTGAGATCTGACACTGCAGAAGAATGTCAGTGGAATCATGACAGTCTTAATGTGTGTTCGCCATTTTGTACCCTTGCACAGTTCATTTTGTTGTTGATCTGCGACTGCCATGAGTCAAATCGTCCAAAGGTAAATGAACAGTTTATTGGCACTAAGGTGCTGGCTGATGCATCGAAGCCATAAGAAGAAAGCTTGGGGCAAAACGGAACCTTTCCTGCATGCAGACACGGAGACTGTCGCTTTAAGAACAGGATGCTCGTACATTTCTCCTCACCTTTCAGCGTGTTGAACCGGAAGGCGACAGACTGCGCATGTTTCCTACAATTTGAACGTGTTTTTTTTTTTTTTTTTTTTTTTTTTTTTTGCGCAACAATAAGAGATAGAAACCAAGGCCTGGGGAGCGAAAGGGTGTCTCCGTGCCAGACGTTTTGTGTATTCGCCGCAATAATCACGTCTGGTTGCTCGGCAACGGAAAACAAGCTAATAAACTTCCACGTCACTGGAAAGCTCTTTGTCGTCAGGAAAAAGGGCCGTCAAGGGAGACAAATTCTTACCGTCAGGTAAGGGGACATAACAGCAAGCGACTCATTTAAGACATATGAAAATACTGAAATAAAGTCACTGTATTGAATGGTGTGGCGAAGGAGATGTATCATCTACTCAGCAGCAGATTATTTGCTGTTGTTGGTTAGTTTGAGAGCTCGTTGGTCAACCTTTAGAACGCGCTGAGCGTGCATTTGACCGTGCTCTCACAAGATCGTTCATTTGTGTATATTTTGGAACAATGGCTTCTGAGCCATACTGGATACCTAGTCTTTAACTGATTGAATTATTCATTGATCGATCATCTGACTTATTTAGAGATGGTTTCAAACTCTTTGTTATGATATATCAATGTTGCTGTTCACGCGTTCATTAAACTTCAGATTCGTCTGTAATTATCAACAAGCACTTAACTCTATGCAAGATACCTCAGCTAAGTATACAACAAGAGAGAGAGAGAGAGAGAGAGAGAGAGAGAGAGAGAGAAGAGAGAGAGAGATTTTAATGAAGAATAACCGTAATAATACACTAGCTAAGTATACAACAAGAGAGAGATAGCATGAGAGAGAAGATAGAAGAGAGAAAGAAGAGAGAGAGATTTTAATGAAGAATGACGTAATAAGCATAAATGCTTTTTTAACAACAAAGAGATACGAGAAAAATAAGAAAAAGAGAACCAAAACAAGAACTGTAGTCACTGAAGAAAAAATGCTGCTAGGCAAGCAATGCAGACAAGAAATATTGAGGAGTAGACAGACAGAGACAAAGACGACGACTATACAAAAGACATAAACAGAGATGTTGGTTTCATCGATTGAATTTCAAAAAATTTAATAGTTAACATCTCGCTGATCAGAAGAATCATCCATTATCAAAATTGAATTATTTGCCATCTGTAGACACACTGGTTAACACACACTCCTTAATACCACCGCTTCTCCTGCCCATCTCCCCCCCCCTCTCTCCCTCTCTCTCTCTCCTCTCTCTCTCTCTCTCTCTCTCTCTCTCTCTCTCTCTCTCTCTCCTTCACACACACACACGCGCCACCCCACCCCACTGCCGCCCCAAGACACAAATGTACAACACATCCCTCCTCGACTGCGCCATCTTCTCCAGCGCTCATATAGAAGCAAAGAAGAGAGCGTATATAGGACACAATGATAAAACAAAAGAAACACACAAAAAAAGGAATGACGAGAAAGAGAACGTCAGAAAGGAAGGGCAGACAGCCCCACACGGTGAAGACCTCGGCCATCAAGGAACGGAAATCTCCTGGGTTCTATAAGCCCAACCTAGCCAGCCAAAAATAACACCACCACCCTCATCCAGCCAGATCACTTTCCTTCTCATCCACTTCCGTCCTCCCCTCCTCCTGCTTTCAGAATAAGACAGACAAGGAAATGGAAAAGAACGTCACTGTTTTTGTTTTTTTTTCTCATTTCTGTGGCTGGACAATAGTTTTCTGGTCAAGAGCTTACGCTAAACTTTACCTTGTGGACAGAAAGAAATATTTTTTATCGAAAGAAAGTTTTGAGCTTAACTCAACCAGCCCTTACCCCCTCCCCCACCGTCACCACCACATGTGTGTGTGTGTGTGTGGGGGGGGGGGGGGTTCCTACGCCACATGTTGTACTCATTCGACATGATAATCACCCTCTGGTTGCTCTGGAGACAGAAGACAAGCCAGTGAAACCCTTCCACGTCATTGAACGGGTCTTTTGTCATCATGCGCGAGGGTTGTAAAGGGAGGCAACCTGTCCCTAGACACTTCTAACAAGAGTATAGGAGTGACACGTTTTAGAAACGTACAGATCTTGGCATGAAGTCAGTGGATCAAATGTTATGGCAAAGGAGACAGATCTTCCGTTCGAAAGCAGACAATCTCTAACAGTTGAGATTTATGGGGTGGACATGCAGTGACGTCGGCTCAGGAAATTGTTCGCAAGATAGTCTGTAGCTTGATTCTGGACGATGGCATTAAGGACGAATTGGATTCCAAGTTGTTACTGAAGTCATATATACATAAACGGCTCATATCATTACTTAAAAGATGTTTAAAATATCTGATTTTTTTCTGTTTATGATGATAACGAAATATCATTATGGTATATGATCACAAGTTCACTTTTTTCATCTGAACAAAGTGCTTGATTTATCAACCATCGATGCTGCGGTCAGAGAGAGAGAGAGAGAGAGAGAGAAGAGAGAGAGAGAGAGAGAGAGAGAAAGAAAGAGACAGACAGACAGACAGACAGACAGACAGACAGACAGAGACAGACAGACAGACACACACTCACACAAAGACAGAGACACAGAGAAAGAGAGAGAGGGAGAGAGAAAGAGAGAAATGACGTGATTTGGCCTCATTTTATACGCTGTGAGTTAACTCAATAACTGTGGTATGCAACAAGAAAACAAACAGGACAAGAAAGTACAAAATGGATGTGTTGATTTGTATAGATTTAAGCTCCTATGATGCTGATTGTTCATTTAATTTGCATTACAATCGGTGAAAAAAAATCGACAAAATTGTTAAGCTGGATAGTCCATCACGTAAAACTTGGATTCCCATGACACTTTCACACTTACTTGTGCAGCACATGCAATTCAACTGTTTATATCAACCCTATTTGCTTGCGTATCATCTGCATTCCATTTGAAGTAAATAAACAAAGATATAATTACATACTGAAAAAATACGTTGAAAAGAACTTTCACTGTTGTACAGTATCCCTATCTTACAGTTGTAATCCATGCTCATGGACACTTGAGCACCTGCCTTTCAAGCAGCAGATTCATTAATACATTTGTTTTCTGCAACCCACTATCATCAAACACAGCACACAACAGACGGGAGTACACAGCCAGCTGGAGGGCAGTACTCTATATTGATTCAGTCTTGTGACAGATTCAAAGCATGGAATTCTCAATTTCAAATACCATTGCAAAGAACGCCATCTAAAATGATTGTTATTATTATGAATACTGATATAGCGCCTATCCTCGGCTAGAGACCAAGCTCTAAGTGCTTTACAATCCACTCTCTTTACACAACGGGCTGCCTACCTAGGTAGTGCCGACTGAAGAGCTTCCAGCTGGCGCTTCATTCAATCGTTTCCCGTGTCATCCAGTCAATATTATTCAATATTGTTCACTCAATTGCCTTACTATGTTTTTGTTGTTATTTTGGGGAGACGCTATAGTGGGATGGCAAAAAGTTCAAAACTGAAGTGAGGGTGGTAATGGGGCCGCTTCTCAGAATCAAATCCATCTTAATAACAGCTCAGCCGACTTGCACAATGGCCGAGGCTCATCACGTCTCACGTCCTGCATCGCTCCATTGTGTGGAAATCCTCGCCCACAGAGAAAGTGACGGTCTTCACACGAAACGCTCTCCATGATGGATGTCTGCTCTCAGCTTACGGCGGGAGAGGCTTCAGGTCCCTAAAACCCTGTCACCCCTTCCACAGCCCTTCCACAGTGTATGATGGGGACTGATCGACAGGCATCTGAATCAGTGACACTCACTGGGATCTGAAACTTGGAATTCATATCTAGTTTCGTTCTCTTGATGGTTATATTGATGATGCTAGGTCTTTGGAATCGTTCTGCTTTTTTTTTCTATCGTTTCTGTTTTGCACGCTTTGTGTCTTTTTGCCTGTTGAGGGAATTTAATACTAATAGGTAGCTAAAACTGACTAGAGTTATTGGAAACACACCAAACCACACACACACGCACACACACACACACACACACACACACACACACACACACACACACACACACACACACACACAAACAACACGCGCGCGCGCCCGCACGCACGCACGCACGCATGCACGCACGCGCGCGCGTGCGTGCACGCACAAAACACACACACACACACACACACACACACACACACACACGCCACGCACGCACGCACGCACGCACGCACGCACACACACACACACACATTAAAGAAAGTTCAAAAAAACACTTATTCAATACAAAATACAAATATATCTACTTCAAAGGTCACAAACAATAGATATCAATAATGCACAAAACAATAATTCCCAGAACATAGTCATCATGAAAATGACAATGTATGACAGAGAAGTGGAATAGGAAGCACGGTTCAAGGTCAGAGCTGGTGAAGGTCGACAGCGAGGTGTGGGGAGGATGGGGGTGGTGGGGGGGAGTGCCAGAAATCAGCTGGATATTCTAAACCTAAAAGGGGTGTATGAATGAAACGCTACAACCTCAAGATCCTGGGGCTATGTGATACCAAAAGGAATGAGCTTGGGCCAGACTGACAAGTGGGGACACCGTCATCTACTCTGGATACAAAGAGCCATAATTTCACTCCCTTGCTCTATCAACGAGTTGCAAAATATTTCCCGGACGGAAGAATGGTAATGACAAATTCTGAAAAAAAATAGACATGCATTAAATAATTCTAAACTCTTTCACTGCACTTCTAACGAAGCCTAAAGTCTATGTATCCAATATGACCTATACACTGTTGTTGGAAAAGTATAACATCAATAAACGGAATATATAGTAACAGCACGCGCATTTCAAATCGATACCATGCCTGTTCTAAAGCTCTACATAAGAGCTCTCAAAGTGTTCCACAATCGGAAATCGTCTCCTTTCGCGCTCTCCCTTGCCACCACATTCGATCCAATCACTTCCTCTCAAGATGTGCACATCACTGCATTGTGACCTCTTTTGCCCCATTAGCTGAGTGGGGACATGTGCACATATTATTATTATTATTATTATTATTATTATTATTATTATTATATTGGGTATTTATATAGCGCCTATCCTCGGTCACAGACCAAGCTCTAAGCGCTTTACAATAAACACACTACCTCACTCACTCAACGGGCTGCCTACCCAGGTAGAGCCGGCCGAAGAGCAGCCTACTGGCGCTCATTCAGTCGTTTCCCGTACCATTCAAATATCAGTCACTCATTTTTCATTTATCTCATTTATTCCTCCAGTTTCTCACATAGGATGCATGCGATCGTTTATACGTGTCCTCCATTTCCATCGGTACACGATGGCACACGATAACAGTAAGTGACAATTTTTGCGGCTTGGTAAGAAATACCAGGCAGCTATCTTCAATCTACATCAATGTTGCCAGGGCAGCGGGGAAACCCCCTGCTCTTTTCGATTTTCAACTGCCGTGGGTTCTTTAACGTGTGCAGGGGGCCAGGAAGGCACACGGGTCCGACTCGCTTATAGTCCCCATCCGATGGACTTGACGTTCAGTTCGATTTGTCATTCAAACTGGGAAAGAAAGGGCGAGAAAGGCAGGGCTCGAACCCGCGCACTTCTCACATGTTGGATTGGCAGACGAACGTCTTAACCACTCTGCCACCTTTCATCACTGCAATGTGCCCTCTTTTGCCCCATTAGCTGACCGGGGACATGTGCATATCACTGCAGTGTGGCGTCTTTTGCCCCATCAGCTGACTGGGGACATGTGCACATCACTGCAGTGTGCCGACTTTTGCCCCATCAGCTGACTGGGGACATGTGCACATCACTGCAGTGTGCCCTCTTTTGCCCCACCAGCTGACTGGGGACATGTGCACATCACCGCAGTGTGGCGTCTTTTGCCCCACCAGCTGACTGGGGACATGTGCACATCACCGCAGTGTGGCCTCTTTTGCCCCACCAGCTGACTGGGGACATGTGCACATCACCGCAGTGTGGCGTCTTTTGCCCCACCAGCTGACTGGGGACATGTGCACATCACCGCAGTGTGGCGTCTTTTGCCCCTCCAGCTGACTGGGGACATGTGCACATCACCGCAGTGTGGCGTCTTTTGCCCCTCCAGCTGACTGGGGACATGTGCACATCACCGCAGTGTGGCGTCTTTTGCCCCTCCAGCTGACTGGGGACATGTGCACATCACCGCAGTGTGGCGTCTTTTGCCCCACCAGCTGACTGGGGACATGTGCACATCACCGCAGTGTGGCGTCTTTTGCCCCTCCAGCTGACTGGGGACATGTGCACATCACCGCAGTGTGGCGTCTTTTGCCCCACCAGCTGACTGGGGACATGTGCACATCACCGCAGTGTGGCGTCTTTTGCCCCATCAGCTGACTGGGGACATGTGCACATCACCGCAGTGTGGCGTCTTTTGCCCCACCAGCTGACTGGGGACATGTGCACATCACCGCAGTGTGCCGTCTTTTGCCCCACCAGCTGACTGGGGACATGTGCACATCACCGCAGTGTGCCGTCTTTGCCCCACCAGCTGACTGGGGACATGTGCACATCACCGCAGTGCGCCGTCTTTTGCCCCACGAGCTGACTGGGGACATGTGCACATCACCGCAGTGCGCCGTCTTTTGCCCCACGAGCTGACTGGGGACATGTGCACATCACCGCAGTGTGCCCTCTTTTGCCCCACGAGCTGACTGGGGACATGTGCACATCACCGCAGTGTGCCCTCTTTTGCCCACGAGCTGACTGGGGACATGTGCGCATCACCGCAGTGTGCCCTCTTTTGCGCCACGAGCTGACTGGGGACATGTGCACATCACCGCAGTGTGCCCTCTTTTGCCCACGTAGCTGACTGGGGACATGTGCACATCACCGCATTGTGGCCCTCTTTTGCCCCATTAGCTGACTGGGGACATGTGCACATCACCGCATTGTGCCTCTTTTGCCCCATTAGCTGACGGGGACATGTGCACATCACGCATGTGCCCTCTTTTGCCCCATTAGCTGACTGGGGACATGTGCACATCACCGCATTGTGCCCTCTTTTGCCCCATTAGCTGACTGGGGACATCTGCCTTCATTGGCTGCCCTCCCACCTGATGACAGGGAGCTTCCAATGACGTGGAGGAGTTTCATTGGATATTCTTCTGTTGCCAGGGCTGCCGATGAGGATTATTATGGCGATGCATAAACATTGATTGGAAACATTTCTAATTTCTGCATTTTTTGTTATCGAAATCATGATTCAAAGTGTAAAAAGTCTGTTTCATCAATCACATTTCTGAAGAGGTGAGGAGAAATATACGAGCATCTCGTTTCGTCCATGAAACGAGTTTCCCTGTCTATGTATGGCAATGGGCCCATTTCTTCCCAGACTTCTTTCTTTGTGTTCCAGCCCACCAGTCAATAGCTGCGCAAAGCGACTGCAAAGAAACGGTTCATTTCTGAAAGAGCGATTTGAGGAAATATGTCAGCGTTGACCTATGACAGTCAATAGGTCAGCATCAGGATGAATAGCAAGTTACAAACTGGTGAACACACAATCATGTTTTTACGTTTAGGGTAATGTTCTTTTGTACTATGAAATTTCGGTTCCGGTTTTGATTTCTTCTTAAAATCACTGCACAATCCGTTCCTCGTTCTCTTCCTCTCGCAACCACCACCACCACCACCACATCATCAACACAACTACCATTCTCTCCCTCTGTGTGTGTGTGGGGGTGTTTCGTCTCTCTCTCTCACTCTCTGTCTCTCTGCAGCCTCCATGGCTCAAAGAATTAGTAAATACTGGTTGACAAACAAAGTGGACTTTGGAAATTGAAATGTGTGATCGACATATAGTAGTAGCATGTCATAATAAAAGGGGACAACTAGGCAGCACATTTTAGCAACCTCCTCTCAATGACCCAGGCCATGCATTAACATGCACCAGTTAAAGGCTGAGAAAGGGGTTTTATCTACAATCAATTGTCCAAAAGGTTTGAAATCAATAATCCATCTAATGACAGCAATGTCATGCGAATTCTAAATATTCACTCAAAAGCTCTCAAACTGTTCAACAATTGGGAATGTTTCTGCTTTAGAGAGGGTAATGCATCTCCTTTGTGACAACATGCAATCTGGTAACCTCATCCTAAAGATCTGAATATCTCTTAAATGTGCCACTCATATGCCGCTGTAGCTGAGCGAGGACAGCCCCCCGCCCCCCCCCCCCCCCCCCCCACCCCTTGACAGCCGTTCCCACCTGAATTTCATCGGCAGGTCTTGTCGCCAGAGCAACTGGACGTGATTATTATGGCGAGTGAACAAAACGTCTGGCGTGGAAACCTTTTCCTGATGTCTACCTCTATGGGCAAATCAGCCTTCAGACTGTAGGAAATCTGTGTCGTCGATAACATTCATGGCTCAACGCTGGAACAGATGAGGGGGGGGGGGGGGGGGTATGTGAGCATCCTTTTGCTGAAGCGATTGTTTCTTCGTTTACTTTTCCGCCCCAAACATTCTTCTCTAGTCTTCAACATCCCTTTCAACGACTGTTCAAAGCTACATCAAATAAATTGTTCATGGACAATTTGTAAACAACTGGAAACTTCGATGTGTGGCATTCCTGAGTCAGGATGAACAGCACGTGCTTAATATTGGTGAACATATACTAATGGTCATACCGTTTTGAAAGATACACGTTTATCGTGTCAGTTGCACATATGACCTGATTTTACATTTGCCTTCTTAATACATTTTCATCATTTGCGTTCAAATGCCGTCAAACATTAATTTCGACATTAGAACCTTCTTTTCTATGTTCAAAACATTTGCCTATCATCAGCTACATCATGTTTTGCATGAGCTCTTAATCAGCAGGATACCCACAGAATTCTTTCGTTTCCTTGTCCATCTTTGTGTCCATCTCATTCAGAATGTGGGAGGGTAGGAACAAGATGGACAGAGAAAAGGTGATTTGGTTGGATGAGGGTGGTGAATTTATTGTGGACTGGGTCTTTAAAAAAAATCCTGGCGATTTCAATCCCTTGATGGATGGCGTCTTCAGCGTAGAATGCCTGCCTGCCATTTCTCTTTAACAGTCTGACGCAAAGACAGAATTACTGCACCACCGATCCAAAGAATAAATAAATAGTTTGTTTTGTAATTTGTTTGTTCTTTCGTTTACTAGCGCGATAATTCTGCCTTCGCTCTTGTTTCAGTTTCCGCCTGTGGTCACTCCACTTTGAAATCCACTTTGTCAGTCTAATTTTGTATTTTTTCTCTTGTAGTTGTTTCGTTTTTTTAGGTTTTTCTAGACGCAGTGACTCCTCCATCATTTCTAAAACACTGAAGGAGGTGACGTATTCGAGGACAGATGTATTGCAGATCTGTTACAGAGAGAGAGAGAGAGAGAGAGAGAGAGAGAGAGAGAGAGAGAGAGAGAATGAGAATTGATGAATAGATATGGGAATTCGTTTACGGTTATGAATAATATTGATTTTTGTGTCATGAGATATGTTCACCATCTTTTAAATCAAAATCGATGGAAGACACAATGAAAATCTCTCTCTCTCTCTCTCTCTCTCTCTCTCTAATACTTGGTATAAGGCGGTGGGTTTAACATACACAGAGCCGGAAACGCGTTCTATACTTAAGGGGGGGGGGGGGGGGGGGAACTTAGATCAAGACACGTTCACTTCTATGGACGTATTCTTCTTTTAGTTCTTGCAATGTTAAAACACTCAACGTGAAATAATATGATTCAAATACTGCACTGACATATTTGGAATCAAGACTGGAGAGTCTCCCATAGTTCTACAACCATTCATGCCATCCATTCAAATTGTCTTGTTTACCATATCAAAGTCAGTTATTGGGATATACCACCAATGTTCATGCAGTGCAAAACTCATCATACATGTCAGGCACAAGATGTGAAAGATATACACTGCTTATTCCAATTCGACTTTGAAACACATTTCCAACACACATAGGACCGAACTGATCAATCATTTGAATTCCACCATGGCAAGACCCTACTTTTGAGTACGTAGTGTCAAATCTCCAAGAATCTCACCTCTTGCAATGCGCAGCTAGCAGGGAAACGATTTGTCTCCCCTGATAACGCTTCACCCGACGACGTGGAAAAGATCCGTTGGCTTGCTCCCCGTCGCCAAGGCGACCCTCCATGATTATCAGGGAGAATATACAATGCCTGTTGTGTAGGGATGGTCCACCATCATTCCCTCTTTCAGACAGAAGCGTCTTCAAATCAGAGCTCGCCATTCTTGTTAATATCATTCACACACACACACACACACACACACACACACACACACACACACACACACACACACCATCTCAGATGGTCAGGGAGAACTTAATGAGTCTTTTGTACACTATGGATCGGGCTCTTTTGCTGCAGAGGTTCTTGTTTCAAAGCTTTTTTTTGAATAAGTCGCTGTGGTGGATGAAACTGATTCACAATTTACCTGTTCATCATTTATGTTTTGCTGCTATAGAGAAAGGTCTGGACTTGGTTATATCCAAGTCATTGAATAAAACGCAATAAAATAAAGAAGATCAGCAGTAACAGTACAAAAGGGGTTTTATGTTTTCGGATCACACTCACTCACTCACTCACCCACATTCACACACACACATACAGGCATACACACATGTGGATAGACATATACATGAGTGACCAGATATATCGACATGCAGACACACACACACACACACACACACACACACACACACACACACACACACACACACACACACACACAAATACACATACAAATACACAAAGACATATCGACATGCAGATACACACCTCCACACGCGCGGGCACACAAACACACAAATGCACGTGCGCGAGTGAACGCACAAAAGGTTTCCAAGTGGCACTTATTTTAATACAAAATACGAAACACACACACACACACACACACACACACACACACACACACACACACACACACACACACACACATGCACGAGCGCGTGGACGCTCGCCCAGACATGCTGATATGCAAATACACACGTTTTTTTTAAAAAAAAAGCATCGCAAAGGATGGCAAGTAAAGGCAAAGGTTTTGTTTTTACTCTGGGAAATCGCCATAGTGGGGGTGGCAAAGAGTGGGGTGGTAATGGGGTCACTTTTCCGAAACAAATCCATCTTAATAACAGCTCAGCCGACATTCACAATGGCCGAAGCTCATCTTGTCACACATCCTGCATCGCTCCATTGTGTGGAAATCCTCACCCACAGAGAAAGTGACGGTCTTCACACACAAAAAAAGCTCTCCATGATTGATGTCTGCTCTCAGCTTACGGCGGGAAAGGCTTCAGGTCCCTAAAAACCTGTCACCCCTTCCACAGCCCTTCCACAGTGTATGATGGGGACTGATCAATAGAGGCATCTGAATCAGTGACACTCACCGGGATCTGAACGTGGGATTCACATTGGGCTCCGTTCTCTTGATGGTCACATTGAATAGGTCATGATGCTGGGTCCTTGGGAATAGACATACTGCTTCTGCTTTTTTTTAATATCTTTTCTGTCATGCACGCTCGCGTATAATTACTTAAATTCGCTTTTCTGATGCTCTTTTGCCTCCAGAAGGAATTTAACTAGAAGCGGTGACTAAAACAGGCTGCAAAGTTACTAAAAAAAAAATTTTTTAAAAAGCCAACTCACGCGCGCACACGCACGTGCGCTTGCGCACGCACGCACGCACACACACATACACACACACGCACGCACACACACATGCGCACACGCACGCATGCACGCATGCACACACACACGTGCCCGCGCGTGTGCGCGGCGCACACACACACACACACACACACACACACACACACACACACACACACACACACGCACACACACACACACACACACACACACACACACACACACACAGAGTTTCAAAGTGGCACTTATTCTAATACAAATGACGAAACGATGTGAACCTTCGACAAATTATAATCATGTTTTCTTCAGACTTACAAACAACAGATGTCAATTATGCGCAAAACGAAAATCCCAAAAGGCGCAGCCAGCATGAAAATGACAATGTATGACAGAGAAGAGGAACAGCGAGGACAGGTCCAAAACAGAGCAGGGTAGGGGTCGACAGGCAGGTGGGATGGGGTGGGTAAGAGGGGATTAAAAGGTGAGCCGGTTATTCTGAACCCAACTGGGAGGTGTGAATGAAAGGCTACAACCTGGAAATCCTGGAGCGGTGCGAGACTGATTGGAATAGCGTGAGCCAGACAAGTGATGACACAATCATCTACTCTAGACATGAAGATCCAGATCATCTACACCTCCACGGAGAAGCGCTGTTGAGATCAGAAGCAGCACGTGTTCTTCTGTCATAAGAAGCAATATCGCTAAGAATCCTAGCAGCAACGTTTAACTCCAAATGTCGAAAAATAATCTTCATTCAGTATTGTGCACCTAAAATTTGTATAGCAGGAAGAAATAGTGTTTACAGACACCTGATAATTCAAGAAGCAGCTGTGAACATCTCTGCTTGGGCCATCATGTTCAAAGTTACAAAAAGACGAATTCGCTACCCGCTAGTTATGTTTAAGATTTGAAGTCATGAAGACATTGAAAAAATCTCAAAATGTGTTGACAGTGATCAAACCCTCGTTACTTTAACAATTAATTGATCAAAAGTGTGAGGTATTTGAACACAGATGAAGTACAGGTATATCTAGAACAGACTAAGAGCGCGTTATCAATTTTCTTAGATTTTTCTCACAATCAGTTAAAACGTCTATTGACATTTACATGAGTAGGTCAAATTATTAACAACATTTCAAAGAATTTACACTTCTGTCGGGATTTATACAACTGGTGCTGTTTGAAATATGTACCTTGGCTTATTTATACGCAATAAAACATCGAACTGAGCACAGCCACGTTGATTCCATAGTGTCACGTATCCAGACCACCAATACGGTGTTCCGGGACAGCAAACAAACGTATTACCTTTTTCATTTTTTTCAATGATTTAAGCGTTTATCTAATCCACAAAGTGTGTTTTGTCTGTATGTTTGTTTGCATGCGCGTCTGTCTGTTTATAAACCATCTGTCCTTTTGTTCCTCATGTAAATCCACCATCGCATATTCTCCAAATTTTGCATGGGGAGTCATTAGCAACCTGGCCACATCAAGAGAGAGTAACCTTTGTGCTAGACAGTCACAATTTCATTTTGACCCTCAGTGTGACTATGCTGCGAAGCGAAGCGATGTTGGGATTCGGAGCGCTCCGAGGGAAAGTGATGGGGAGATGGGAGGGAAGAACGGGCCAAGGAATGGGGAAGGGGGACGGTGCAAAAGGGAGAATGACAGACGTATGAGAAAGGAGAACGGGGGTCGGGATAGTGGGAAAAAGGGGGAGCCGGGGAGTGGAGGACGGATGGGGTGGGAGAGGGAGGACATGCAATGAAGAGAAGAGGGGGGAGGGGGACATGAAAAAGGGAGAAGCCACTATTAGGGTGGGGAAGAGGGAAGAGGGACGGGAAAGGGATGGATGGAAGGACTTGGGGACGGCGGGGAGTGAGGGGTGACAGAGGGACTGGAAGGTGGGGGAGGGGGGAGATGGAGGGGAGGGAACTGGAAAAGGGACGAAGAAGATAATAGGAGAGAAAGGGGAACAAGAGAAGGAGGGGTTAGATGTGGATGAGAGGAGTGGGGGGGGGGGGGCGTTGACGGGGGGAGGGGAGTGGCGGCAATGATCAATAAGTCTATAGATTTACAGAGATACACG
>CM065729.1:62691946-62779446 GCA_033310375.1 Conus canariensis
AGACAGAGACAGAGACAGAGAGAGAGAAGAGAGAGGAGACAGAGACAGAGGAGAGAGAGAGTATCTATAGTATGTTAAGTCGATTTTTATTTAAAAGGTGGCCATCATACAGCACAAAACAAACATTAACGTTATTAAACGTAAATGACCTGCAATACTTACATTCATAGTTTCACTGTTTCAAAACCTTGTTCTCTCTCTCTCTCTCTCTCTCTCTCTCTCTCTCTCTCTCTCTCAAACAGATCCCTGCAATACATTTCGATGACGTCACTTCCTCCAGCATCTAAGAATTCATGGAGGAGTCGCTACATTGAGAAAAGCAGTAAAACCTAAGAAATTAAATAAATACGAAAGAAAAAATAGGCTGCGAAAGAAAAGGTAGACAGACACTGTACGCTACAGACACCATCTATGAAGGGATTAAAATCACCAGAACTCTTTAGCCCAACCAACAATAACATCACCACCCACATCCAACAAAATCAAATCTTCACTGTCCATCTGGTTCCATCCCTCCAGCTCTCTGTGTGATGCAGACATAGGGATGGAGAACGAAAGCAAGGCATTCCATGGGTACCTGGTTGATAACGAGCTCATACTAAACGTCATCAAGCGTCATCTTTCATTCACCACTTTGGCTTCACAAGGGGAGTATTGTGCATGTTTATGTCTGTATTTTTTTGTCGCTGAGGAAGGCATTTTGCCGAAAATTTCTTGTCCTGTTTTGTGTCGTGCATTAAAACTGCGTTACTTCACACTTTGTTTTGTGTGCTCTTCTGCTTTTTTGTCGTCATCAAGCGGACAATAAAGCAAATGTTTTGAGCGAAAGAAAAGAAATATTTGAATTTCAAACCTAAGGCTTGATAGTATCTGAAAGCAATGATAAAAACGTCTCAAGAGGACAAAGTCAATTCAAATCATACATGAAACTCGATATGGTAAACAGCTATCACTCTAAACGTAAGACCGTTAAATAAGTCCACCAATTTTCGAGCATGCACTATTCGCACTGATTCAAGAGTTCTCTACATCAAATATTATGGTTGACTCCAAACGCATAAATGACCCGTTTATTTGTTGTAGCATCGACCAGGCGTGGAATGGTGTATTGAGGCCTGGAGACGAACGTCTGTGGCGAAATGGAAATAGGAAAAAGTCGCTCCATGAAACGCGTCCTCACCTATCCATGCACTGAGTAAGGGGTGCTATCGGAATACAGAAATCCTACAGTTTGAAGGCTGATTCGGTGAGAAAGATAGACATCAGGGAAAGGTTTCCACGTCGGGTGTTTCGTGCTCTCGCCATAAATAATCACATCCAGTTGCTCTGGCGACAAGACATGCCGATGAAATTCTCGTGGGAACGTCTGTCAAGAGAGAGGGCTGGTTCCCACACAGCTAAGGGGGTGTATGAGTGGCACTCCTAAGTGCTGTTCACATCTTTAGGATCAGGTTACTGAACTGCGGGTTGTCACAAAGGAGACGCATTACCCGCTTGAAAGCAGAAACCTTTTCTCACATGTTGAACAGGTTGAGAGCTTTAAAGTGAATGCTTAGACTATGCATGGTATTGTTGTCACTGGATGGACTATTGATTTCAGACCTTTTGAACAATTGTTCGAAGATAGAATCACATTCCAAGTCTTTAGATAGTTGAGATGCATGTTAATGGAAGGATTGGTATAGAAAGGTTCTTAAACTTTGACACCTATGTTTTTTTCTCTCTTTATCATGATATGTCATCATTATTCAGCTTTCAGATGGATGGAGTGGTTTAGAAAAGGTTGTTAGAATTTGACACCTATTTTTTTCTCTTTATTATGATATGTTATTACTATGCAGCTTCCAAAACCCCTTGCGTTTCTCAACTGGTACTTTCGTGTTATGCTGAATCTTTAAGCCGTGGAGCTTGACACAGAGAGAGAGAGAGAGAGAGAGAGAGAGAGAGAGAGAGAGAGAGAGAGAGAGAGAGAGAGAGAGGCTTTGACTCCATGTATTTCTCCTTACCAAACTGAACTACAGGTAAGATTAACCAGACTGACGTGCTCTGATTTAAAGACATTCACACGTGAAAGAAGAAAATCCAAGGGGAAAAGCTCTACACAAGATACTTTGTGCATTCACCATGATAACCACGTTGGGTCGCCCTGGCAACAGGGGACAAGCCAATGGAACTCTTCCATGTCAGCGAATAAAGCGTTGTCAGGGGAAGCCAGTGCTTTCCTGCTGACCATGGGGAAACAAGAGGGCCACGTTCTGGAGATGTGCGCGTCATTGAACCGAAAGTGGTCGATAATTCATTCGAGTATTCCAATCAGTGAACAGTTCACAATGATGTGAACTGACATATTGATTTTAGTAACGATTTGAAATGAGGTCGTCACTCATCTTGTTCTCTTCTTTTCAATCATTTCTCACAGCGTGAACAGTGCCAGCGCGTCTGCTCAACATTCTTGAATCTTGTACAGCATGCTCAGGATTTGATCTACTAAATGAATGGAATAAATGGTTTAAGAATTATGTGATAGTACCTTATAATTATTACGATCGTGTTTGTACTGCATGAACTCATAATCACATCTATATCTATTGCGAGTGTGTTCATGGTACGAAGGGTATCTTAGTTCAATGTTACATTTCTGAACCCCAATATTTCAAAGGTGTAGATAGAATTGCTTCTCCTGTAAACTGTCACATGGTTCCTCTTAATGCCAAACCTAAAGTCTGTCTCCACAAATTATTTGTTCTAGAGAATCAGTTTTCAGCTGATTAATGTTGAATTAATTTCATTGTGCTGTATTTCCAGAGATGAAACCAATGTCATATGGTCTGCCGATGTAAACAAACACCACATCAGGGGCGAAACAACAAGGCATAATATCTCCATAAAATATTCCTCGCTTTATACACTTAACCCACGAACATTTTCAACATGGATCCAAGGAACCTGTTTGTATACTGAATCCATGATGCTTCCCTGAAGAACATGATAAAAGCATGAACATTTGAAGTAGCACGAGTTGTTAAAGCTGGCTTCCAGTTGAAGAAGTAGTGTATAGTTTTATGGCAAGCAGAAAGCGACAACCATTGGATGCCAGCATTCTATTTTAGTTGCAAACCTTACATTTAAGCCCATCCTTAGAAAAGAGGACAAAAAGATAATTCACGCTTGAACAATTCAATAAAAATGAAAGAAAAATCAGAGGTTTGGATGAGCGTGTCTTTAGACCAATGTCATGTCAAAATACAGAAGTACCTATATTGTCGAGTGCGAGAAACACACACACACACACACACACACACACACACACACACACACACACAGAGAGAGAGAGAGAGAGAGAGAGAGAGAGAGAGAGAGAGAGAGAGAGAGAAGACAAGACAAGACAAGATAAAATTCTTTATTTACGAGGATAATAGATAAGCACTGATGTGCTTGTTTACATCCAGTCCTCGCCCTGAGTAGGGTCAACAATGCAAAATAAGATAAGGCAACAAACAAAGCATGCAAAAAGTGACTAGACATACGATACGAAAAAAAAAAAGTAAAACGGGAGAGAGAGAGAGAGAGACGAAGGAGCGAAAGGAGTGCAGAGAGAGAGAGAGAGAGAGAGAGAGAGAGAGAGAGAGAGAGAGAGAGAGAGAGAGAGAGAAAGGAAGAGAGACAGACAGATAGACAGACAGATAGTGGCACACACACACACACACACACACACACACACACACACACACACACACACACACACACACACACGCACACACACACACACACACACACACACACACAACACACAGAGAAATGGACACAGTGGCGTATGTTTGATCGGTTGTGGTTTCAGAAATGGATTACATGAAGGTCATATGAGTGATTATGATCAAATACTAAAAGTTCACAATAGCTACATTTAAACTCTCTCTCTCTCTCTCTCTCTCTCTCTCTCTCTCTCTCTCTCTCTCTCTCTCTCTTATTTGGAACAGGTTCAGAGCGCATCATGTCTTCATGATCTCACCTCCTCCAGAATCCCAATGAAAATGGGAAGAACGAAACAGAATTGGGCGTAATGAAATAAAGCACTTAAAATGAGCAGAAAGGAAAAGAAAAGAAAAAATAAAAACACGAGAGAACGGAGAGTGGCCGACAGAGGGGAGGGACAGGCACCTCACCCACAAGAAAACGCCAAGACATCAAGGAATGAATATCTCCATGGTTACTCAGACCCAGTCAGCCAACAATAACAGCACCATCTTCACTCAGCAGTATCCACGTTCTGCCCTCCCCCCCCCCTCCCCTCTGGTGTTCTGGATGAAGCAGTCATGCAGAGGCAGTAGATCAGAGAGTCGTTCCTTAGGATTTTTTAAAAATCAGTTTCCTTGGGTATACAATAGCATGCTGACTAACTGCACTAGGTGAGCGGTAAAACACACACACACACACACACACACACACACACACACACACACACACATATATATATATATATAAGAGAGAGAGAGAGAGAGAGAGAGAGAGAGAGAGTATAGTATAGTGTAAAGTATTAAATTCCAAGGATAAGTAACCGAGCACCATTCCAGCAACTTACAGAGCAGTTTGGTGTTGCAATGACTGCAAGAAATATTCAATTATAAACAAAGCTTGCTCTTATTTCTTAGACTGAAGAAATAGGGGGAGATAAGCATTCATATCTGCAGTGGTAGATAATTCTACCTAACTAACAGTATGTGCTTGAGTGGGTGAATGGGGAATAATAAATGCTTCTCAACATGAGCCTTCAGCAAGCTGATAGTCTCTAAGGGGGAGACAAACTCCAAAGGGGAGGAAAGTCACTAACATATCATAACTCCTGGTCAGATACCGGTATTACACAAGAAAATGTAGCTTGTTTTGCTGTTTCATGATTTTCTTTTGCTTCCTAGGTGGCACCTTTGGTTGTTGTTTTTTTACACTCAACAAACATACTATGGTATTGCACACCAGCTTTTTTCTGGGATAGCATTCTGCTTAAAACCGAAAAGGCAGAGGAGTCAAGCTACCACTTTCCGAGGTCACTGAGGAAAAACAATCAGGTTTCGAAATACCGGTATCTGATATTTGAGTATGAAGATCTCTCTCTCTCTCTCTCTCTCTCTCTCTACTGCTGCTGCTACTGCTGCTCCTGCTGTTGCTGCCGTTGCTGATGCTGCTGTTACTACTCCTCCTAATATCACAATTGCTGCTACTTCCAGTGCTGCTGCTGCTATCACCACTACTGCGACTATAATCGCAGCAGCCATTGACCGCCACCGTTAATGATGCGAAAATGAAAAGAAGTTTCAGGGCAAAAGTAGCTGCAGCAGCAGCAGTATCAGCAGCAACAGCTGTATCAGCAGCAGCAGTAGTAGTAGTTATAGTGGTAGTAGTGATAGTAGTAGTAATCGTAGCTGTGTTGATAGTAGTACGAGTAGTGGTGAGGGTGGTGGGATGAGGGTGGTGGTGACAGTTGGGAGAAAGAGGAACAGGACGCGCACATCACCTCAAACATAAAAACATTACTCTCTGTTCCCCCTATTATAGCTGGCCCGGTTCATTCTGACGCTGACCCGTTGACCATCAGAGGTCAAAGTTGAGACCTTTCCTCAAATCATCCGTACAGAAATGAACAGTTTCTTTGCTGTCACTTTGCACAACTGCTGATTGATGCACTGAAGCAAGAGTACAGAAGTCTGGGGCAAAATCGGTCTCTCATACACAGACAGCGAAACCCGATTTATAGAACGGATGCTCATACATTTCTCCTCAACTCTCAAACCTGAACCGGAAATGTGATCGATCAAGAAAACGTCTTACAATCTGAATCATATTCTGACCCCCCCCCCCCCCCCCCCAAAAAAAAAAAAAAAGAAAATGTGGAAATCAAAAGTGATTCCACTCTAGCTGTTTATGCATTCGCCACAATAATCCTCATCGGCAGCCCTGGCAACAGAAGAATATCCAATGAAACTCTTCCACGTCATTGGAAAGCTCTCTGTCATCAAGTGGGAGGGCAGCCAATGGAGGCAGATTGTCCCCAGTCAGCTGATGGGGCAAAAGAGGGCACATTGCAGTGATGTGCACATGTCCCCAGTCAGCGCATGGGGCAAAAGAGGGCACGTTGCAGTGATGTGCACATATCCCCAGTCAGCTGATGGGGCAAAAGAGGGCACATTGCAGTGATGTGCACATGTCCCCAGTCAGCTGATGGGGCAAAAGGGGGCACATTGCAGTGATGTGTACATGTCACCACTCAGCTGATGAGGCAAAAGAGGGCACATTGCAGTGATGTGTACATGCCCCCAGTCAGCTCATGGAGCAAAAGAGGGCACATTGCAGTGATGTGCACATGCCCCCAGTCAGCTCATGGAGCAAAAGAGGGCACAATGCAGTGATGTGCACATGCCCCCAGTCAGCTCATGGAGCAAAAGAGGGCACATTGCAGTGATGTGCACATGTCCCCAGTCAGCTCATGGAGCAAAAGAGGGCACATTGCAGTGATGTGCACATGCCCCCAGTCAGCTTATGGGGCAAAAGAGGGCACATTGCAGTGATGTGCACGTCTTGAGAGGAAGTGATTGGATCGAATGTGGTGGCAAGGTAGAGAGCACGAGAGCAGGCGATTTCCGATTGCCGAACACTTTGAAAGCTCTTATGTAAAGCTTCAGACCATGCATGGTGTCGATTTGAGATGTGCGTGCTGTCGCTGGATGATCCGTTTATTGAGTTTGGACTTTTCTAACAACAGCGTGTGGATCATGTTAGATTCTCAGCCTTTGCTCTGGTAGAAATACAGTGAAAGAAGGATGTTTGAATTATTTAATTAATGCGTATTTGTTTCGTTTTCTTTCCTTTTCTGATTTTGACATTACCATGTTTCCGTGCGCATTCAGTAAGCTCTCCATTGCTCGAGGTAGTTATTTAGAAGTATCATAACTGAAATGCTTCATTTTGAAGCAACTGATGACGATGATGATGATGACGATGATGATGATGATGATGATGATGATGATGATGATGATGATGGTGGTGGTGGTGGTGGTGGTGGTGATGATGATGATGATGATGATGATGATGATGATGATGATGATATGATGAGAGAGAGAGAGAGAGAGAGGAGAGAGAGAGAGAGAGAGGAGAGAGAGAGAGAGAGAGAGAGAGAGAGAGAGAGAGAGAGTTTAGAATGTTGCATAGAAGGCGGACAATGATGATGGTGGTGGTGGTGGTGGTGGTGGTGATGATGATGATGATGATGATATGAGAGAGAGAGAGAGAGAGAGAGAGAGAGAGAGAGAGAGAGAGAGTTTAACATGTTGCAAAGAAGGCGGACAACGGAATATCAACGGATTTGATCTAAACCGTATGCTGAAATCAAGATGCCTGAGTAGTGTCACAAATACAAGGGGGGAAAATAAGATTACTACCATGGAGTCAAGCAAAGAAAGAAAAAGCCGAAGGGATACATTTTTTTCTTTATTAGTTTGTTTTCATACATTCGATTCTGCTTACATAACAGAGAACCCATCCGGATACAAGAACTTAATGAGCGCCATGGTTCTTATGACCCAGGTTTCGGTGCCAATGGCACAATTTATGTACTCTCTCTCTCTCTCTCTCTCTCTCTCTTCTCTCTCTACTCTCTCTCTCTCTCTCTCTCTCTCCCCCCCCCCTCTCTCTCTTTCTCTCTCTCTGATCATAACACAGTCAAGAGGCCTTAACAATATTTTGCAAACAAATGATGAAACATTGTTAAAGATGTTGGCAAAATACGTAACAGAAGCTGTAAACACGCGGAAGAAAATTAGGAATGAATGAAAGTTCAAAACACTGAGGGGATATCAATTCCATTTCATTTTTATTGTTTAGAATACTTATTTGACCTCGAAGCTTAATGGTTCAAGTGAATTGTTTTCAGAATATCAAGCCAGATAAATTATCTGTACAGTGAATGTGTGTGAATGGGGAGAAGAGGGAGATAAGGATATAAATGCGTGCGAGCAAGTCGATGGAAGATAGGATGGATTGATGTGCGTATGTGAAGGGAATGGTTGTTGTGTGAGAATTATTTTGTACTAGAACATAGACAAGAAACACAAATGAGTGATGGAAATGGAAATAATTTCTTAATTTTGCTTAATTGTGTAGACACCTAATTTTCTTCTATGCAAAAAAAAAGACATTGTACCCCCTTGACAAAAGGCTGTTAGCCAAAGTCAATAAAGGATGTCAATGCCAGTGTCAGTGTCTTTCTCTCTTCTTCTTCTTCTCTCTCTCTCTCTCTCTCTCTCTCTCTCTCTCTCTCTCTCTCTCTCTCTCTCTCTCTTTCTTCTTCTTCTTCTTCGTCTTCTTCTTTTTCTCTCTCTCTCTAAGTCTCTCCCTCTCCCTCCCTCCCTCCCTCCCTCCCTCTCTCTCTCTCTCTCTCTCTCTCTCTCTCTCTCTCTCTCTCTCTCTCTCTCGTGTGCGTAAGTGCAAGCGGACACGCGCGCGCACGTGTCCTTGTGTAGGAATAAGAAAGACCAAACCAAACATTTGGAGCCATAGGTTCTTTGTCGGTGGTGAGGACGAAAGGGAAAACAGAAGTATTTAAGACGGAAAGAGTGAACACAAAGTAAGAAAGCGGCAAGCTTGGGATGACAAGTCAGACTTAATGGCACACAAGTGAAAGTGGAGGGAAGTAGGTGTGGGCGTGAGGTGGAAACGCGGGTGTTAAGAGTTAAACGTATGTGTGTGAGGGTATGTTGGGGTGCACTCGTGTCTGCTTGTGTGTCTGAGTGAATATTATGAGTGCATGCGTGTTTACAAAAGAGTGAATGGGAGAGAGAGTGGTGAAAGGTATACACAGACACGCGCGCGCGCGCGCTCACACACACACACACACACACACACACACACACACACACACACACACACACCACACACGTGCAGAAAGAGAGAGGGAACGAGAGAGAGAAATACAGACAGACAGACAGACAGACAGGGACAGAGACAATCTTTGTACCTGAGGGAGCAAAACATTGAAGAAGATCATATTTGGGGAAACAAAAACACCCTTACTTGGATTGAAAGAAGCTTCGATCAAAAAAATAAAAATAAAAAAATACATGACGCGCTTGTTTTTCTTTAAGTGACGGCCATGACTGACTTCAAGAGAATTGTGTCCCATTTTGCTACAAAAGAGTACTGTGGGACGTGCCGCCTTCGGACAATAGTCGTGTGCCTTCGCCACGATAATGACGTCAGGTCACCACGGCGTTGGAGGACAAGCCAATGCGATTTTTCCAAGTCAGGGGAGGCAAATCATTCCTGCCGTCTAAGAGAACAGGGGGAAAAAACCGGATAAATTCCGGAAATTTGCATAACTCTGGATGGAGTTACTGGATAAAAAGACGTAATAAGGGAAATGAATTATCTGCTTGAAAGCGCATAATATCCATGACAGGTATCCAACTATCGAGTAGTTTAAGAATGTGTGGGCTGATTTCATTATGAGACCCAAACTAGCATGAATGCAGTATATGTGTTACTATTTTTTTGTCTGAATAACTTCGTGTTGGGTTTTCCTCTTACCTTGTCAACTTAGATCATTTATATTCATCAATAATGTCTGACAAGCCCAACGATGGATCTTAGTCATCGTAAAAGGAACAGAGCAGGAGATTTGTGTTTATGTACTATTAAACCTTAGCGCTAGGCCTTAACTTAAATCACTTTGTTTTGTAAAAGGAGAGATTTGTTTCAATGTCATCTACCCTCACTTCATTATAACAGAATGGTAAGACAACACTTCAGTGCCTAAATAAGTGCATTTGGTGAGATGAGAACTCCAATAGTTGTGGTTGACCAACAACAAATATAAGATTGTTTTCCAAACTTGAAAAGAATCTTACTTAACAACGGAAACTATGAGATCATATCCAGCACAGATGATGACTCTTGGCCTGCCGAGTTTAGTTTCAAGGTGAGGTGACAGCAGCCGGAAATTGAAACAAATTTAAAAAATAATTTTAAGTAACTCCGGCGCTAACATGAACAAACAAATCGTCTTGTAATTTGTTTGTCGATGTTAACTTGCGGAGTTACTTAAAATTACTTTATAATTTTTTTTTCTACAAAGTTTAGAAAAACTGGAAATCAGTCGTGCGGTGTGAAAATAATTGTTGACTGGTGGTTTATTAACGGCGATGTTCTTGTTCTAGTGTAAACTTTTGCAGATGTATAGAATTATGACTAACCCCGACATTCGTCCCACGTCCCCTTTCAATTTCCCTCTCCCCCCGTACCACCCACCTCTACCCCTTTCTTCCTTTGCTCACCTGTCCCCCCCCCCCCCCCCCCCCCCCCCCCCCCCCCCCGCCACCCAATCTAGTCCCTTTTCCAGTTCCCTTCTCCCGTCTTCCCTCGCATTGCTCCTATCCCCAACCTTTGTGTCCCTCTTCCCAAATACCAACCCCTGTCCTCATCTCTACCTTTATTCCTCTTCTCCGTACCGGTCCTCCCCTCCCTCTCCACCTTCCCCGTCCCTGCTAAAGAGCTACCAACTCATTAAAAGATGGGAATGGAGGGTAGATGATTGAAAAGCGAAAGAATTAGAGCTGGCTGCTGTTCTAATGAGGAGCTACCCATTACAATATTAAATCTGATTATTGATCGGAGGAAGAGTCATCCTGTACCAGACTAGGGTAGCCAATCTCTAGATATAAAATCTACCCGTATATCAGAACTGGAAGTAGCTTACGTTTGGTTTTGCAGACCTGCTGTTAACTTGTGAAGGTGGACAGCGAGACAAACAAGAAACAGAAGCGTGATACGTTAATGGACATTCAACAGGATTCATACATAATTTTCTGAGTTGATAAATCTTTAGGTGCAAATGATGATGTTTTAGCATATTTGTACTGATGAAATTCGCTTTACTTAAGGTCAAACGGTCGCATGTGTGCTTTTGTCCGTGTTTGCTTTCTTTACATGAGATTTACCTTTATGAAGAGCTATACTGCTCAAAAAGGCGTCACCCCCGCTGACTATGACAGAAAACAGAGATCCTTCTCTGCTCAAGCATACAATACGGAAGCTGGCGACCTAGTGCCAGAGCTCATGATGCGTATGGCCTACACGCACACACACACACACACACACAGAATGAGAGAGAGACATACACACACCCCACACACATACACACTACACCCACGCGCGCGCGCGCACACGTACGCACACGCACGCATGTACGCATGCACGCACGCACGCACACACACACGCACGCACGCACACACACACACACACACACGCGCGCGCTTTGCCACCAACATCGTAATCACCACCATCATCATATCAAAATACACTTTGCATATTAAAAGAAAGTACCAGCGTTACCAAACTAGACATATTATTTAAAATTATTTAGAGTAACTACATGAAATGTAGTACCAGAGATTCATTCGACAAGATTAGTTTTAAAAAATAGATGTTTATAAAAAAAAAAAAAAGAAGAATCGAAAAAAAAATCGGAAATGAAATGAGGCAGGGAACAGTAAACGATAAACAGTAAACAAGTTGGGTATTTTTGCTCCCATAAGAAAACCTAACACAGAGTAACTTTTATTCAAGACTGGCACAGCCTTTTAAACTTGAATAATGTCAGACAAATACATAGACGAACAATCTAATAGTGGGGGAAAAAACAAGCGCAGGCCAACAACTAAACTATCTTCATAGTAATGACTTGGCAAAGATTTGGACTTAAGGAGGGGGGAAGGGGGGATTTGAAGATGGAGAAACTGGGAACATGAAATTAAGAGAATATGTTACAGATATGAAAACTCTTCACTAGCTGCATAAGGGAACCATCGCAATCCCTTTTGAAGGCAGATATGCTTGTATTGCCTGCTCCGAGGCCTTTCGTCCGCTGGGTCGGACTCATCAGGGAGACACGGCTGGTTGTGTCTGCGCTCCTGGCGTCAAATAGAGACACACCACAGTCCATAATACTGTGGTGTTCTCACCACCAAGGGTGCAAAAAAGAATCCAATAGCACCCCCAAAGCAGCCAGCGAGGAGTAGTAAATGAAACCAAACAAAAGTGTGGGGAGGGAAAAAAGTTGCTGAAAAACTAAAGACATTATGCAAATAGTATAAAATGTAGGGGACAATCTTTGAGCCTACGCTTGAGGATCCACCCAAAGATGCAAGGGAGATCAAACGACAAACACACAGACGGACAGAAACAAATACAAATAACCTCAATTTAATCAAAACAAAATCGGAAATGAAATGAGGCAGGGAACAGTAAACGATAAACAGTAAACAAGTTGGGTATTTTTTGCTCCCATAAGAAAACCTAACACAGAGTAACTTTTATTCAAGACTGGCACAGCCTTTTAAACTTGAATAATGTCAGACAAATACATAGACGAACAATCTAATAGTGGGGGAAAAAACAAGCGCAGGCCAACAACTGAACTATCTTCATAGTAATGACTTGGCAAAGATTTGGACTTAAGGAGGGGGGGAAGGGGGGATTTGAAGATGGAGAAACTGGGAACATGAAATTAAGAGAATATGTTACAGATATGAAAACTCTTCACTAGCTGCATAAGGGAACCATCGCAATCCCTTTTGAAGGCAGATATGCTTGTATTGCCTGCTCCGAGGCCTTTCGTCCGCTTTTTCCCCCACTATTAGATTGTTCGTCTATGTATTTGTCTGACATTATTCAAGTTTAAAAGGCTGTGCCAGTCTTGAATAAAAGTTACTCTGTGTTAGGTTTTCTTATGGGAGCAAAAAATACCCAACTTGTTTACTGTTTGTCGTTTACTGTTCCCTGCCTCATTTCATTTCCGATTTTGTTTTGATTAAATTGAGGTTATTTGTATTTGTTTCTGTCCGTCTGTGTGTTTGTCGTTTGATCTCCCTTGCATCTTTGGGTGGATCCTCAAGCGTAGGCTCAAAGATTGTCCCCTACATTTTATATTATTTGCATAATGTCTTTAGTTTTTCAGCAACTTTTTTCCCTCCCCACACTTTTGTTTGGTTTCATTTACTACTCCTCGCTGGCTGCTTTGGGGGTGCTATTGGATTCTTTTTTGCACCCTTGGTGGTGAGAACACCACAGTATTATGGACTGTGGTGTGTCTCTATTTGACGCCAGGAGCGCAGACACAACCAGCCGTGTCTCCCTGATGAGTCCGACCCAGCGGACGAAAGGCCTCGGAGCAGGCAATACAAGCATATCTGCCTTCAAAAGGGATTGCGATGGTTCCCTTATGCAGCTAGTGAAGAGTTTTCATATCTGTAACATATTCTCGTAATTTCATGTTCCCAGTTTCTCCATCTTCAAATCCCCCCTTCCCCCCTCCTTAAGTCCAAATCTTTGCCAAGTCATTACTATGAAGATAGTTTAGTTGTTGGCCTGCGCTTGTTTTTTTCCCCCACTATTAGATTGTTCTCTATGTATTTGTCTGACATTATTCAAGTTTAAAAGGCTGTGCCAGTCTTGAATAAAAGTTACTCTGTGTTAGGTTTTCTTATGGGAGCAAAAAATACCCAACTTGTTTACTGTTCATCGAAAAAAAAAAATAGCAAAGAAGATAATGATGTGGGAATGCTCACCTTATTGCCTGACTGTCTGACTCGTAAAGCTGAATCTGACCTTTTTCTGTGCTCCTTGTGTTCCCTATTCTTTCAATAAACAGAAAAAAATAGACTAGGTGTCATTGCAACAGTTGAATGCTTTCGCAAGAAGAAAACAAATGCTGTGTTACATTGCAAATAGCTGAATGCTTTCGCAAGAAGAAAACAAATACTGTGTTACATTGCAATAGCTGAATGCTTTCGCAAGAAGAAAACATACTAGGTTTCGTTGCAACGGCCGAATGCTTTCCAAGAAGAAAACAAATACTGTGTTACATTGCAATAGCTGAATGCTTTCGCAAGAAGAAAACAAATACTGTGTTACATTGCAATAGCTGAATGCTTTCGCAAGAAGAAAAAAAATACTGTGTTACATTGCAATAGCTGAATGCTTTCGCAAGAAGAAAACATACTAGGTTTCATTGCAATAGCTGAACTTTGGCAAGAAGAAAAAATACCAGGTTCATTGCAATAGCTGAATGCTTTCGCAAGAAGAAAAAATAGTAGGTTTCGTTGCAACGGCCGAATGCTTTCACAAGAAGAATAAATAGTAAAATTTCAGTGCAATAGCCGAATGCTTTCGGAGGAAGAAAAATACTAGGTTTCATCGCAGTAGCTGAATGCTTTCTCAAGAAGAAAAAAATACTTGGTTGCATTGCCATGTATGAATGCTTTCGCAAAAAGAAAAGCAAATGCCAGGTTTCTTTGAAATAGCTGAATGCTTTCGCAAAGTGGCAAAGAGTGGCTAAGGCGTTAAAAGCCAGCCCGATGCCAGAGCAATTTCAGTCAGTCAATGGACGTCATCGGGAGCCACTTGTGGCGGCTCCTGCACCTAATGATGACACTTCCCGGATCTAATTTGACGACAGGGACCCTTTCCACCCTCCCTGACATCATCAGAGGTTCACACACACACACCACACACACACACACACACACACACACACACACACACAGAGTTCGTCGTTTGATAATGCGCGGTCATTGAGACACAGACAGACAGACAGACAGAGAGACGGAAGGGAGGGAGATGGTGAGGGTTCTGAGGTTCAGATGATTTATTCACATCAAGCTCCATATGAAGAATGCCAGAGAGAACAGTCAGGCTAAAATCATTCAGTCACCACTCAAAGCTAAATGTAAAGTGGAAATAATAACATTATACAAGAACAGAAACAACTTAAGTGTCTGTGAGCATGATGATTATTTTCTATTGTGCACAGCGGAAATCAAGACAAAGATTTGAGCATTGAGAAGCCTAACTGAACTATATGACCCCATCTTACCTATTCACTCATGACTTAAGACATTTCTAATAGAATATATCGATGAAAAAGACGCACAGACAGACAGACTTCTTTTTTGTTGTCAGTGGAAGCCTAACTGAACTACATGACCCCATCTTACCTATTCACTCATGACTTAATACATTTTTAATAGAATATATCGATGAAAAAGACGCACAGACAGACAGACTTCTTTTTTGTTGTCAGTGGAAGCCTAACTGAACTACATGACCCCATCTTACCTATTCACTCATGACTTAAGACATTTTTAATAGAATATATCGATGAAAAAGACGCACAGACAGACAGACTTCTTTTTTGTTGTCAGTGGAAAACTCTTTACCGGTACACTGGTCGAATGTGACAAATGTCTAACCACATTACTTAATCAAACGCTATCTTTTGACATCTCTTTTAAGCCGCCTGTCAGTGAATGTGATGTTGTAACTGCTCGGGTTTGTGGAATGTTTGTTGCATGGATTCATACAATAGACACTTTCAAGTCATATTGACACGGCAATATCTTTGTATTGATTCTAGTCTTCTTGACGGTTGCCATCAAAACTGTTTATCATCAGAACGAGGCTCTAAAAGTAAAAGCATATGAGTCATGTCCCTTAGATCAAAATTCGTTCACAACACTACAGTGATGGTGGTGGTAGTGGTGCTGGTCGGGGGTGGTGGTGGTTTGTGTGTGCGTGTATCTTTGTGTGTGCGTGCATGTGTGTGTGTGTGTGTGTGTGTGTGTGTGTGTGTGTGTGTGTGTGTGTGTGTGTGTGTGTTGTTGTTGTTGTTGTGTTGTTGTTGTTGTTTTGTTTGCATCACAAAAGTACATTCGTTACATTCACTACGATTTAAGACTGGTAGAAATGGACTCTGAAAATGAAATGCTAATGCTTTGTCTGCCTGTCTGTCTGTCTGTCTGTCTCTCCTCTCTCTCTCTCTCTCTCTCTCTCTCTCTCTCCTCTCTCTCAGTTGCCCTCTGCAGTCAACAAGATAGACTGAACTGAATCACTTTCAGTCGACCAAACATTCTCGCAACCCAACTCTCAGAATATATAACAAAGTCTATGCCGTATTCAACAACACTCTGATACTCACTTCTGATCGGTTTGTACCGATAATGTGGCCTTCAGTCTAGCGCAGCAGCAGCAGCAGCTACATAGCAGACTTATAAGTGCCTTCGTGGAAATCACATCAAAGCATCAACTTGCGAGTGGAGTTCTCTGGTATCCCAGACCGATGAGTCATCGTCTGCCCCCCTCCTCTCCCTTCCCACGCTTCCTCCCTGATCTATCTCCAGATTACACTAGATTGCAGCTGTCAGTCAGAATTTGCTGTCTCTGATATCATCATTGAGAACTAACGTATGGCATCTACCATGTCCAGGAATGGGAGGAAGATGGGGTGGTTATCAGTAAGCAGAAGAGTGGGAAAAGGAGCACAGCCAAGGCAGATTAAACAAAAAAAGTTTTTTTTTAAACAAGGAGCAAAAAGGAAACCTGGATGAAATTTAAAAAAAGTTCTTTTAACAAGGAGCAAAAAAAAAAGGATAAAGTAAACAAAGGGGGGTGTTTCGAGGGGCTGACAGATATGAGGGAAGTACATTAAATAATCTGCTGGGAATGTAAAAAAAAAGGGGATTGGGGGTATTGACCATGTGTGTGTGTGTGTGTGTGTGTGTGTGTGTGTGTGTGTGTGTGTGTGTGTGTGTGTGTGTGTGTAGTGTGTGTGTTAGCTCACTCACACTGGCTCCGCCAGTAAGCAATTATTGACATCAGTAGAGGGCTTAATAGGTGGTGTCCTGCGTATGTTGGATCAAAACAGGCGCCACTGAACACCAACGAAGTGACTCGACAGCAGTGCAGTGTCTCCTTTGGAAAGGTGCCTCCTGACGACTTGACATTGACTGCTCCCTGTGGATAGCTGGTGCTGGGGCTATGGTTGGCTGTGCTGGGCTGTGGCTAACGATGGTGAGTCGGAATGAGCGGTGTGGGTGCAACGCAACTGAAAGAAAAAAAGTTATGAATTTGAAAAACGAAGAAAAAGAACGAAGAGACCATAGCTGAGAAGATGTTGTCGAAATCTATACTGACAAACTATTTGACTGCTCAGCATGTGTTCGAGTCGACCCAACTGTGATCGGTTGACTGTTTGTTCTCTGCCTTCCCTATGTTACCAGTACACATAAGAAAAAAGACCCAGCTTTATTGCAATAGCTGAAGGCTTTCACAAAGCCGCAAAGCATGGCTAACACGTTAAAAGCCTGTCTGAGGCACGCGCAGTCTCAGTCTGCGAACCAACGTCACTGCACGCCTATTTCTACGCCGCCTGCCCCAATGACGACACTCTCTCAGTCTCATTTGAGGACAGGGATCTTAGTGACCCTTTCTGACATCATTAGATGTGCTGCTCACGTTGTGTTCATCATTGAGGAATGGGGGAAAATGCTGGAGAGAGAGAGAGAGAGAGAGAGAGAGAGAGAGAGAGAGAGAGACGGGACAGAGACGGAGAAACGAAAGAGACAAAGAGAGAGAGAGAGACAGAGAGACAGACAGGCAGACAGACAGAGAGAGAGAGAGAGAGAGAGAGAGAGAGAGAGAGAGAGATTATTATGGAATTCACTTTTTTCGTGCAAATATCAAAATACAATGATAAAAGATAGGGACAGCATACTTTGACATTAAAACCTACAAAGACATTTTCACTCATAATCATGCACATCTTTTTCATGAATGAATTATGCGAATGGAGAGAGACAGGCAGACACGATTTTTGTTGTCACTGATATTCTAGTTCCATATGTTTTAGTCCAATATAACCTATGCCTGATCCCATCACATCGTTTCTCACCATTGACTCACCCTGTGTCGCTTCTTGTAAACTTCTTATCATTGCTGTTTGTTGAATTTTAGTCGAAATGCATACAGTAACAAGGCTATGCTTTTAATCAGCATTTCCCCGATTTTTTTCCTAGTATGCCAACAGTTTCAAGAGTGAGTGTTACTTTCATGTTCTCCGAACAGAAACGTCACCAGCCAGAATAACAACTTCCCTGCCAACAGTCATACTATTCAAACTGCTTAAATTGTCACTTGAAAACAGTGAGTCTTGAAAGAAACCAGTGTCTGATTGTTTACCTCAATTCAGTTACCCTTTCGTTTTTAGTCGAATTATTTTTTTTTTAATCCACTGAAATCCTACGTCGTTCCTGTATGTCTCTCTCTTCATAAACAACACAAGGATCGTAGCTGATGTTGACTTGATTATTTTCAGTGTCGGTTGTATATTTGTACTGTTTATTGCTGCGTGAATCATTCATCATTATCTTGTTGACTCGTTAACTGGTCAAAGTAAAGTTTCCAATCTGCCCTTCTCCGTTACATGCATAAAATGCTGGTCCTATGCGGCAACGTGTTCAGATTATAATACAGTTTGCATTACAAATGTGCATCGATTATATGCAGTTTTGTTTAAAACTGGTAAATAAGATAATTGACAGTAATGAGAAAATTACAAATGCACATCGAATGTATGAAGTTTTGTTTAAAAGTGGTAAATAAGATAATGCACAGTAATGAGAAAATGCTCTCTTCTCTCTCTCTCTCTCTCTCTCTCTCTCTCTCTCTCTCTCTCTCTCTCTCTCTCTCTCTCTCTCTCTGCGTCTCCCCTTTTGTAATTTAGTCCAAACTGTTAATTGAACGGTACCTCCCCCCGTCCCCCGCCCCAGTCAATGGTATGTCAATTCTTCAGACCAAACTCTCTAAATGTCCCATTCCATGTCTTGACCAGTCACACAACTCTATCAATTCCTCCTAGGCCCTTACTGACCATGCTGATATGCCTTCAAGAGGGTGTGAGGACTGCATGGCGCAGTATGAGGCATTCCTTTCCTTCCCTCCTTCCATCCCCATATTCCTCCACTCTCCATGCAGTCAATACAAGAACGACAACTTGCATGCATAATTCTCTCGTGTCCCAGACCGATGACTCATCCTTTCATGTTCTCCACTCTGATTCTGTCTTCAGAATAAGCAGAATGTGGCGACATTTGCGGCCTCTGAAATCACTGTCGACAGTGCCTCACTGGCATGGACCTTGTCAAAGGAATCAGTTGCAAACATTAAACAAAGGCATTACCTTAGATTATGTTTGAGACTAAAAGAAACTCTTTATGACCTAGAAACTCTCTCTCTCTCTCTCTCTCTCTCTCTCTCTCTCTCTCTCTCTCTCTCTCTCTCTCTCTCTCTTGCATTGTAAGGCCTGTGCAAAGAGTGAATGGATTGACTTTGTTTCAAACTGTTCCACAATTTAGTACATTATTAAAACGTTCTTATTATTACTGCTTCACAACAAGGCATAATGTTTGAACAGAGCTATCACTAAATGCTCTTGCATTATCATGTCATAAAGATTTAAATGAACAATTCTCTTGTGTCCAAGATCCATGATTAGTTCATGCCACATGTACATGGTTCTCTATTATATCCTGAAGACTTTGTAAACCACAGCAGACAGAAAATAAAAATGCACACACACACACGCACACACACACACACACACACACACACACACACACACACACATACACACACACACATACACACACTCACGCACGCACACCACCACACACACACACACACACACACACACACACACGCATGCACGCATGCACGCACGCAAGCACGCACGCAAGCACGCAAGCACGCATGCACGCACGTACGAACACACACACACACACACACACACACACACACACACACACACACACACACACACACACTACCAATATCACCGCCACACACACACACACACACACACACACACACACACACACACACACACACACACCACACCGAGAGAGAGAGAGAGAGAGAGAGAGAGAGAGAGAGAGAGAGAGAGAGAGAGAGAGAGAGAGAGAAGCACACTTCCTCTCTTCCATTTCTGTCCTTTTCTCTCTCCTTTTTATTTAAAAAAAAAAAAATTTGTCATTTGACCTTCACAGTCTGCAAGGCTGCACACAATGCATGCTGAAGCAATGTGAGTCGAAAATTCACCCTCGATGAAGATTATTCCTACTCCCAAAGATTGCATGATTTGATCTGACACACCTTGTTCCATCCCGGAATAGTCCACATTGACACTGCTCTCATTTGAGATCGACGCCTCATCTCGTCCAATCTACATCTGAACAACTTGCGTGCATCATTCTCTTGTACCCAGGACCCCTTATTCATTCTCTCCTGTTCTGCCCCCTCTGATTTATCGCCAGATTACACCAAATAGATGCAGTCACCCCGGATTTCCTGTCTCTGACATCACTGTCCACAGCCAGTTGCTGGCATCGACCACACCCAAACAGGAAAGCGGGAGGAGCGTAGGGAGGGGAAGGCGGGTGGGATTGGGTGAAGAAGAAGACATGTTGGAAGGAAAAAAAATGTAAACACTTGGCTTACATGGAGAACAAAGTAAAGACCTCGATAGACGATGAGTGAAATCAGGGGAAATATTAAAGATTATTTTACGCGAGAAGAGATTAAGATTGAAAATGCAATGGAAGACATTGTAATTTTTTTTCGTAGAATATTTGTCCTTTCTTTCTTCCTCTTCGCCTTTCTGGTTTTCACACGTGCCTAGGCTTAAAACGAAACACGGAGAGATGTACTGTGCCCTTTTCCTCCCCTCGTTCAATCTTTTCCTTTCTTATCAAGCAGTTAATATGAGAACGACAACTTGTGTGTATAGTTCTATCTTGTCCCGGACTGATGACTCGTCCTTTGATTTTCTCTGCTCTGGTGTGCTTTCAGATTAAACTGATTGCAGCAGAGAGACAGATTTCGCTGTCTCCGACGTCACTGTCAATAGCGAGTAACGGGAATTTGCCATGTCAAAGCAATTGGCTGGTGCAAGTTACATAAAGGCATTTAAAGGACAACTATGAATACTGTTATTGAAAACAAAAGAATCTATCTATCGCTCTGTCTGTCTGTCTGTCTGTCTGTCTGTCTGTCTGTCTCTCTCTCTCTCTCTCTCTCTCTCTCTCTCTCTCTCTCTCTCTCTCTCTACCTATCCATCTATCTATCTCTGACATATTCCAGCCGGAGAAATACCTTAATGAAATAACACATAAATGGCACCGGGATAATCTAGCAAGGTTTAGAACTAGAAGCTTGGGATTTTATGCCAACAGAAGATGGCTTGATACAAATGTTTCTAACATAATAATAATAATAATGATTTCTTATATAGCGCTTAATCAAACGAATTTCTCTAAGCGCTTTACAAAGTCATACTACATTCACCCTTCTCATATACAATAATACACCTTACACCCAACTACAAATACTATTACTATAATAACTAACAAATCCTAATCCTACCAATGTGACATTTACTTATTCTTCAAATATCACTACAAAAACTTAATCCTATAACGTTCAATCGTACAACAAATACATATAATAGAGAACATACACATACGCTACATTTGAAAAGGCCCAGACGGCTATGAGTTAGGTTGTACCCCCCCCCCCCCCTCTCCCCACAGCATTGACTAATTATGAGAAAATAGATGGGTTTTAAGTTTAGACTTGAAAGAAGAGATAGAATCTGAATGTCTGAGACAGTCTGGCAGTCTGTTCCATGTCGCTGGAGCTTGAAAAGAGAAAGATCTTTCACCAGTAGTAGTCCTGAAGCGAGTCATTCGCAGAAGGCGGTCGTCAGCACAGGAGCGTAGTTGTCGAGAGGGGGTGTAGATTTTAAGGAGATCTGAGAGATAAGAAGGTCCATTTTCAAAGAGAGCAGAGAAAGTGAGAGTTGAGATTTTGTACGAGATACGGTTTGAGACAGATAGCCAGTGAAGAGAGTGGAGGAGAGGCGAAATGTGAGCATGTTTTCTTGCTCTACAGACGACTTGGGCTGCATGATTTTGGATTCGCTGTAATCTTTCTATCAGGTATTTTGGAAGGCCGGCCAAAAGTGAGTTGCAGTAATCTATTCTAGATAAGACAAATGCACAAATGAGAGTTTTTGTAGCATCTGTAGAGAGAAGGTGACGTACAGAGCTGATTCTTCTTAGTTCTAAATAGGCAATCTTGTAAATATTTGAAACCTGTTTCTCAAAGGAGAGGGATTGGTCAAGTATGACCCCTAGACTGCGGACAGAGGTGGAGACAGAGACAGCACAGTCATTGATAGTGACAGTTGAAGGCAGAGAAGGATGGTTAGGCTGTTTTGTCACGAACATGAGTTCCGTCTTGTCGTCGTTTAGTTGTAGTTTGTTGGTTGTCATCCAGTCCTTCAGGTCTGCAATGCAGCCCCGCATCCGAGAAATCAGTGAGTCAGTTTCAGCAATGGGAGCCGACTGATGAAGCTGAGTATCGTCAGCAAAGCTCTCATGCAACATGGCGTGACCACTGATGACGTCAGACACAGGACTAGCATACAGCACAAAAAGGACTGGCCCAAGTACAGAACCCTGAGGCACACCGTACCTAAGAGGAGAACTGTCTGAGTATCTTCCCTGTACACACACTGTCTGAGTCCGTCCAGTCAAGTAAGAGATAATCCAGTCGAGAGCTGTGTCTTTGAATCCAAAGGAAGTTTGAAGCCGTGAGAACAAAATATTATGATCGATCGTGTCAAATGCTGCAGAGAGGTCTAACATCGCTAATAAGGAAACGTTCCCATCGTCAAGCCCGCAGAGGAGGTCATTGACTATACGGAGGAGTGCTGTCTCACAACTATGGCCTTGTCTGTAAGCAGATTGATGAGGATTCAAAAGGTGATTCTTTTCGAGATGTTCTAGAATTTGTTCCAAAACGATCTTCTCCAATAATTTTGATAGAAATGACAAATTTGATACAGGCCGATAATTCTTTAAAACATTTTTATCTAATGAAGGTTTCTTGATCAATGGACGTACCACTGCGGACCGGAAGATTTCAGGAACGTGACCAGAGGACAAAGAGGTATTGATAACATGAGTAAGATGGGGTAGGACATCATCAATGCACTGAAAGAGCAAGTTAGTGGGAATGTGTACTTTATGCTCAAACGGTGAAGAAGACGAAGGCCATTTTGTTTGACTGTGGGGAATATGAAGCTTTACGTTTGACATCAATCGTTTTTCAGCAGTATGATATGAAAAGACGTAAGTTAGTTCGAATAATTTCATCAGCAGATGGAGATACCATCAAATCGTTGCGAAATTTATCGCTGAACGAAGGAAGAAAATTCTTTCCACTTGAAGCAGTTTCAACATTATGAACAAGAACCTGTGAACAATTCTAAGTGCTGCAAATTGTTATTACTTCAATATATCTGACGATTTCATGATTACCGTCGGATGGTCCGAGATTATATTTTACTTTGAATTAGTACTGACGTATGTTTCGTCTGTAATGCATTAAGTTTGATTATTTTGAATGCGGATAGAATGCTGTGGTGCAATTTCCTTTTTGACCCCTTTCTTTCTTTGGTGTGTGTGTGTGTGTGTGTGTGTGTGTGTGTGTGTGTGTGTGTGTGTGTGTGTGTGTGTGATATTTTTGTGTCCCCTTCGCAAGAACACTGTTAATTGCGCCCCTCAGCGTGAAGGCCAGTTAGGCTATTGTCAATAAAACTGTCAATTGTCAATTCTCTCTCTCTCTCTCTCTCTCTCTCTCTCTCCTCTCTCTCTCTCTCTGTGTCTGTCTGTCTGTCTGTCCTGTCTGTTGTCTGTCTGTCTGTCTGTCTTCTCTCTCTCTCTCTCTCTCTCTCTCTCTCTCTCTCTCTCTTTGTCTGTGTGTGTTTGTGTGTGTATGTATCTTTCTCTCTCTTTCTCTCTCTCTCTCTCTTTCTCTCTCTCTCTCTCTCCACACACACACACACACACCACACACACACACACACACAGAATCACATTTCCCTCTGGTATTTTTTTTTTTTACTTGACTCTCACAATTAGCAGGACTTTGTATAACGCGCACTGAATCTCTGAAATATCATCTTTGACAGAAATACATTTCTGTTCCCAAAAGATTGGATGATTTGACCTAACACACCTTGTTCCATCCCTGAATAGTCTTCATTGACACTGCTTTCACTTGAGAACGACGCCTCTCTCGTTCAGTCTACATCAGAACAACTTGCATGCATGATTCTCTTGTAGCCAGGACCCCTAACTCGTTCTGTCCTATTCTGCCTCCTGATTTATGGCCAGGTTAACACTAAATTGATGCAGTCAGCCCTGATTTCCTGTCTCTGATAATGTATCTGGCTCTAAAGAAAGTATGAATATGAAGAAGACAGGATTGAAGAAGATCGGGGCTGGTGTATGCAAATGATTTCAGAAGGAATGAAGACAGAGGCTGAGCTCAATTTGTCCAGCGTATTAGTTTTTGGCATGACACCAAAGACGTTATCAGACTGTGCAAGGCTTTGAAACTTAAATTATGCTGACTGTCCATATCTCTCTCTCTCTCTCTCTCTTCTCTCTCTCTCTCTCTCTCTCTCTCTCTCTCTCTCTCTCTTCAGAGTCAGCAAGCATACCTCAAACTACTAAACTTTCTTCGATCAAATGCTCTCCACTTATCTCCCAGTCTCCACTAACGTCTGAAAGCGACGACACATTTAGCTCTATTCACAACAGATCTTTACTGGTAGTATGTTTACTTCAGCGCAACGCTCACACACACACACACACACACACACACAACACACACACACACAACACAGAGAGAGGAGAGGAGAGAGAGAGAGAGAGAGAGAGAGAGAGAGAGAGAGAGAGAACCCACACAGGATAATTACAAAAAAAAGTGACTTTGTTTCACACATGTATCGAACAGTGAATGAGGAAGCGAGATGGACATGACTAACATCCGGTTAGTTGGGCAACAGCTTGGTAACAATGAAATTCAATGACGCTGCTTCTCCTGGCAATTGGCGTGTGCATCCGCCATGATGATGATGTCATGTCACCCTGGTAACGAAGGACAAGCCACAAGCGTCACAGCAAAGCTCTTTGTCCATCAGGTGAGAGTGCTGTCAAGGGGGACAAATCGATCGGAGGGGAGAGAAAAACGGACAAATTCAAGACATTTGCATATCTCGGGGTGAAGGCATTTGAGAGGAAGTCTTGGCAAAAGAAAGTAATCATCTGCTTGGAAGCCTACAATTTCCATGACATCAGTCCCATTATTGAGCAGTTGTAGAATGTGTGGGCTGATTTCATTATCAGAGCCCATTTGACACAAATCTGGTGATTCAATTTGCTGCTGATTTGTTTTTTTTTTATTGGAGGGACAACATAGCCGGAACGAGCTGTGGAGGTCACGGGCTCCTTGTGTATGTGGTTTTCTTTCTCTTCTGTCGTCAGTTTGGATCGTTTTAGTTCATCATGATGTTGACCTTCTGAACAGCATTCTGTTACTTAAGAAATGATGTCTATGTGCTGATGGTGGCTTGTTATTCTTTTTTTAAGTCTTTGGTCTGGAGAGCGAAAATGTTTTAGATTTCAAGGACGTCAACTATAGCCATCTTTCAGCCTGGCTCAGTTCAAGTCTGCCCTGTGCACATTGCAGTAAATTATTCAATGCGAGGATCGACCTGATCAAACATCTTCGCGTACACGCACACCACCACCCCATGACAGCAGAAGTTGTGGTCACCTCCGAAGGACAAACAACAAACTATACCCACCTTCAGTGTAATGGGTAACAAGAGCATAGGTCAGTTCTTCAGTAAGCATTGGTTTATGCGCAGCCATAATGGGTCGTTTCACTCCGTCTTTTGCGCTTGCAGAATGGGTGAGGGGGGAGGGGAGATATTAATGGCCCCAGACAAAAAAGGGCAAAATTTTGTCATTTCAAAGAAATATGTTAATCACATTAAACACCGAGCTTGACATCTCAGAGTTTAAAAACCTGAAATCAATCACACTCGTGTTTAAACAGTTGAGAATATTGGCTAATTATTGGTTATATGCATGTTTCTAACGGCTAGCTCTGCGAACTTGTAGTTTGATCTATGAATTTTTAAATCATTAAAAGAAAATACAATGATCACGTTTCAAAGTTGTCAAGGAAGACCATACATGAATGAGCTGATGACAATGAAATTCGGTTCACACACACACACACACACACACACACACACACACACACACACACACACACACACATACACACACACAACACACACACACACACACACCACACACACAACACACACAACACACACACACACAACACACACACACACACACATATATATATATATTATATAATATATATAATATCTGGCTTTGCTTAGATGATTTCTTTAAAGCTTGTAGGTCGGCCTACCCACAGATTCAAATCATTTCCCATTGTGTAGATACTGATGGACGTTTCCGTTAACGAACTGATTTCAAAGGCACGGCTTACTTATGTGAATATCAATAGAAGTTTTCTGTAAATGTGAGACAATCTGGAAAAATGTGTAATACGTTGCAGTATTACTATGCTCACGCACACACTCATTCAATGGTTACTGTAAATCATTAGGATTTCATTAATATCTTAGTTCAGTTCTAGATTTATCAGTCTGTGTTTAACAGCACCACATACTTTGCCATCAAACATAATTGTTGGGTAATGACTGAGACTGTTTGTGCTTTATCATCAGAATGCCTGTCAAACATGTTCCTAACTTCCTCTCCAAATATCCAGTGTTAAAAAACAAACAAACAAAAACCCAGTGAATGTCTTGTATACACTTTCCATCCTATCCATTTTCTTTTGATGTTGATCTACAAATGCTTTTTTTTTTTATTAGATCCGCGTACGCACGAGCACGAGTGTGTGTATGTTTGTATGTGTGTGTGTGTGTGTGTGTGTGTGTGTGTGTGTGTGTGTGTGTGTGTGTGGTGTGTGTTCGTGTGTGTGTGTGTGTGTGTGTGTGTTGTGTGTGTGTGTGTGTGTGTGTGTGTGTGTGTGCGTGCATGCAAGGATGCGTGAGTGCATCGTAGACACCACTGACACAGGAGTACCAAAATGGAGAAGACGTACATGACTCGAATGACCCAACAACACGCGTATGTTTTATATATGCAAGGCATACAGCATAAATGCTTCAGTGTTGAGTGTTGAGACTGTTGTCAGAAACCTGGGAAATTAACAACAGCATAGATAATTGTTAAAACATGGCATGAACGTCCTTAAAGTTTCCCTCGGAGTTAACATTAGTTGTGACTCCATTTCCCATACAGTCCTTCGAATGAGACTATAAACCGAGGTTCCGTGTGTGAACGCACGCATAACATCTTGCACACACGTAAAATCCCATCACCAACTTTCGGAAGAGAAGGCCAGTTTGGCCGTTGGTATGGATGACACGTTACACATAGCATGCACCTTCCCCAAAGATGGAGTATGGCTGCCTTAATGGTGGGATAAAAAAAAACGGTCATCCACACAAAACTCCTCTCCCTTTGTTGGGTAGATGGGATTAATACTTGCCTGTCCATATAGGGAGTGTCCGCAGGAGTATCAGCCTGCGTACACAGAAGTCCCTAAAGTATGCGTGTCGTAGGTTAACAACCAAAGATCTCAATTTATTACGACAAAAAATTCACCACTTTGGCTTCACAAGGGGAGTATTGTGCATGTTTATGTCTGTATTTTTTTGTCGCTGAGGAAGGCATATTGCCGAAACTTTCTTGTCCTGTTTTGTGTCGTGCATTAAAACTGCGTTACTTCACACTTTGTTTTGTGTGCTCTTCTGCTTTTTTGTCGTGTTCCAGTAACGCTGCAGTTTGTTTCTTTTACCGTCTCAATTTATTAGACAAAAGTAGATACCGAATCAATGTAATTCATTCAACATATTCTGTTCAATCATATAAGCGCGTTGCATACCTTTTTTATGCCAGTCCGTGATGAAAAGGGGTACAGTCGTGCGGTCTGGGTCTGTGACCAGACCAATGGACCTGGTCTTCACTCTCCATTCCCTTGATACCATTGACCGGATGTGATGACTCATCCCATGGCACCCAGCGGGGATAAAGGGGAAGGAGATGGAATGGAAGACGTGTCCAGCGATTAGAAAATGAGAAAGTGTGCGTCAACGGAGAAGAATATACAAAAAAAAATCATGTGCTTGCTCCTACTCGGGTATTCATCTGTCTATCTGTCTGTCTGTCTGTCAGTCTGTCTGTCTGTAGAAATGGAAAAGAATGATAAATCATGTGCTTGCTTTTACTCGGGTATTCGTCTGTCTGTCTGTCTGTCTGTCTGTCTGTTCTGCCTGACTATCCGTCCGTCAGTCCGTCAGTCCGTCAGTCTGTCTATCTGTCCGTCTCTCTCTCTCTCTCTCTCTCTCTCTCTCTCTCTCTCTCTCTCTCTCTCTCTATATCTATCTCTCGTATGCTCTCTGCTCTCTCTTTTTAGTTTGTCAACTTGACATAAATTATCATGTTGTAACTGCTGAGTATCTATTCGTAATGATTCTTTGCTTCATAACAATTGCTCTCCATAAACCAACGGTAACTTGTATTCAGACGGCACAGCTTTAAATTTAAGTCGACAAACTAGCGACAATCTATTGGGGAAAAACAACAGGCACACTACTACTTCACACATCCGCGATCCACCCAAAGTGGGGGGCGATTGAGATGAAACTGAACAAATTAAATATGTTGATGAACTCTCCTAGTGGCAAGGACCATCATCCTTTAGGCGAAGTATCTGTCCGAGCCTTTCGTCCTGGTGCTCATAAGACACCTGATTGTAACTAATGGGCTTTGGAATAGGGTACGGTGGGCGCGGGTAGAGATGGTGGTGACAGACGTGTGGTGAGGTGGGAGTGAGGGGGGTAGGGATGGCCATGTGGTTCTGAAGCCGGAGGCATTTTATTTTGTGACTGAGGGGTTATTTATAGTTGGTCTATTTGTCTTGCCCGTTTTTTGGCTTTCCCTTTTTCTCTTCGTTTCCTCTTTTCTTCAGTTTGTTTTCTTATTGTACATATTCTTATTTGTGTCCTATTTATTTACAGTAGGAGTTGCTAACTGTGCCCAGATTGCTGGATGTAGAACTACGAATTCTTTATACGTATCCTACTGCCTTCTTTAAATAAAATTTCGTTCGCTCGTTCGTTTGTTTTCTCTCTCTCTCTCTCTCTCTCTCTCTCTCTCTCTCTCTCTCTCTCTCTCTCTCTCTGCGTGCGTGCGTGCGTGCGTGTGTGCGTGCGTGCGTGCGTGCATGCGTGTGTGTGTGTGTGTGTGTGTGTGTGGGTGTGTGTGCATGAGTGTGTGTGTGTGTATGTGTGTGCGTGCTCGCACGCGTGTGTGTGTCTGTGTGTGTCTGTTTATGCGTATGTTTGCATGCGTGCATGTGCATACGTGCATGCATGCGTGCGTGCATGTGCGCATATGTGTGTCTGAATGTGCGTGCGTGCGTGCGTGCATGTGTGTGTACATGATCGTCTCTTTTTGTAGTCTCACTATGTTCTCATTCTCCTTCTACCCCCTCACTATTCATCCGCCTCTTTTTTTTCTGAACGACTTCTATGCGGTCAACATTTGAGAGACTGTCGGTATACTGCAGAAGAAGAAAGAGGTTTTCTGACACAGAGTGTATCTTTACGTATAGATAGTAATAGATAGATAGATAGTAGATAGATAATAGATAGATAGATAGATAGACAGATAGATAGATAGATCGACAGATCGACAGATCGATCGATCGATATAGATGTATAAAGTAGTTAGGTAATGTACACAGATCTTCAGAGGGAGGTAGTTATTCTTGGGAAGAAGATCCAAAATACACAAAGGAACAAAGTCCAAGAGAAACAAGTTTAACTGAAGGGAGTCTTAGTTGCGGGGTAAATCTAGTAAACACAAAGGAACAAAATCCAAGAGAAAAATGTTTCACGGAAGGGAGTCTTTGTGGCGGAGTAAATCTAGTATACACGAAGGGAAAATGTCTGAGGACAAAAGGGATGGGTGTCTTTCGTGGGGATAAAATCTCCTAGGAAAAAATGTTGAAGTGGAGAGAGAGTTTTTGTTAGGAAATAAATTCAAAGTGGACACTGTTCCGACGACGTGCATGACATTTTTTTTCAAAGAATCCAGTGCTTCGAAGATGTTTGTTCTTTGCTTCTTAGGGACGCACATAATTTTTCAAAGACGGTAGTGTTTCTAGGATATACATGATATGGTCTTCAAAATCACCAGTATCAGAAATACGAATGTCATACGGTTTTTTAAAGAATTCAGTGTTCCGGTGACAGGCAGATCGTATCTATTTCAAAGATGATGGTGTTTCAATAACATGCATGCGTCAGATATTTTTTTTTAAGTTCCATGGTCAGTGTTCCGATTATCTACATCACATCTTTATATCAAACAGAAACCAACGTTCCAAGAAGCACATCATATCTCTTTCAAAGGCCAAATGTTCCAAGGATACATGCCTATTTATTTCTATGATGGTGGTGTTCTAAGGACTTACAGTACAATTTCTCTGTGTGTTCGGTTTTCTAAGAATGCACATCATACACATATTTTTTTTCTTCCAAAGCGATTTGCCTCGTTAAAGTTAGTTTGTGCCTGTAAGCCGCTTGATAAAGATTTGCAATAAAACGAAAGCTTGCGCAAAGATGAGCGGTGTGCTCTTGTTCATTCTCCACGAAATAAATCAGCATACATAAAGGAAAAAGTCTGAAGAAAGAATGGCAAAGGGTAAGGGGTCTTTGTCGGGAGTAATTCTAGTACACACAAAGGAAAAGGGTTTAAGGGGAGTGAGTCTTTGTTGGGGAGTAAATGAAGGGGGTGGTTGGGGGGGGGGGGGCGGAATAGCTCAGTGGTAGGGCGCCGAACTCGTAATCATGGTGATCCTGGGCTTGCGGGTTCGAATCTCCGCCGGGCCGTTTCGGTACAGGGAGATTTTTCCCTCGGAGTTAACACTGGTTAACTCCATTTCCCATACAGTCCGTTCGAATGAGACTACAAACCGAGGTTCCGTGTGTGAACGCACGCATAACATCTTGCACACACGTAAAATCCCATCACCAACTTTCGGAAGAGGCCAGTTTGGCCGTTGGTATGGATGACACGCTACACATAGCATACACCCTGCGTGAGAAATGGAAAGAATGAAAGAAGTAAGGAAACTGAGTGAACGATATTGAACGATACTGACTGGATGACACGGGAAACACTGAATGAAGCGCCAGCTGGCAGCTTATCAGTTGGCACTACCCAGGTAGGCAGCCCGTTGTGTAAATGATATGCATTGTAAAGCGCTTAGAGCTTGGTCTCTAGCCGAGGATAGGCGCTATATAAGTATCCATATAAATAACAATATTAGACACCGAGTAGAAATGGCCAAGGAAAACAAATTTCTAGGGAAAGGGAGTCTTTGCTGGAAAACAGTCAGTAATACGGAGAAAAATTGTTTGAGGATAAAAATCTTTACAGGGAGGAAATTTTTGTTATAAAACAAAGTTAGCACATACTAAGAACAAAAACATCCCAGGAAACATGTTTTGTTGGCTGGTATCTTTTGGGGAGTAAATTCTCGTATATACAAAAGAAAAAATGTCCAAGGGAAAAAACAAGAAATTTAAGGGAAGAAGTGTTCATTGCGAAGTACTTTTAGTACGTACAAAAGAAAACTGCCACCGGGAAAAATGTGTAAGAGGAGGGAGTCTTTGATATTATGTATACCTTGTATATATAAAGAAAAACTGAACTCTGAAAAATGTTTAATGGGAGAAGGATGCTCTCGGGGAGTAAATCGAGTATATATAAAGGAATTTAGTCCGAGGAAAAATGTTTAAGAGAAGCGAATCTTTACTGGAAAGTATATTTGGTGTGTACGACAGATGTCCAAGGAAAAAAATGTGAAAGGAGAGATGGCTTTTTATTGGAGAGTAGTCATCTTATATACACAAAAGAATAATGTCCGAGCAGAAAAATGTTTAAAGGCAGCGAGCATCTGTTGGAGAGTAAACTGTATGTATGTACGGAGAGGAAAATGATTGAGGGGAGATGTTTGTGGACAAATAAAGGAAAAATGTCTGAGGGAAAATATTTAAGGAAGGGGATTTTTTAGGATCAAATCTATTCTATACACAAGAGACATGTTTGAGTAAAAATATTCAATTGGAAGGAGTCTTCGTAAATAAATGTAGTACATACGAAGAGAAATGTCAGGGGAACAATGCTGATGAAGAGTGGGTCTTTTTGTGCTCCAGTCCACGCAGATTTCTTCTATGTTTTGTTCTTTGTATTCCATACTCTTCTTCGCAAACAAAGGTTAAAAAAATTCAGCAAATGAACAAACCTGACTGCAACAGCTGAATGCTTTCACGAAGTGGCAAACTGTGAATAAAGCGTTAAAAGCTTTTCTGAAGCAAGAGCAATTCGTGTTTGTCAATGGACGTCAAGCAAGTCTGTAAAAAAAAAAGTAAAAGTGGCAATAAGAACATTTCTTGTAAAAGACAAGTTATACTGTAAAAAAAGGAAAGTGGCAATAAGAACATTTTCTGTAAAAGACAATTATACTGTAAAAAAGTAAAAGTGGCAATAAGAACATTTTCTGTAAAAGACAAGTTATACTGTAAAAAAAGTAAAAGTGGCAATAAGAACATTTTCTTGTAAAAGACAAGTTATACTGTAAAAAAGAAAAGTGGCAATAAGAACATTTATTGTAGAAAAGTACTGTAAAAAAAAAAAAAGTAAAGTGCAATAAACATTTATTGTAAAAAAAGGTATACTGTAAAAAAAAAAAAAAAAGTAAAAGTGCAATAAGAACATTATTGTAAAAAAGGTATACGTAAAAAACGAAAGTAAAGTAGCAATAAGAACATTTTATTGTAAAAAAAAGGTATACTGTAAAAAAAAAAAAAAAGTAAGTGCAATAAAACATTTTATTGTAAAAAAGGTATACTGTAAAAAAAAAGAAGTAAAAGTGGCAATAAGAACATTTTATTGTAGAAAAAGTATACTGTAAAAACGAAAAGTAAAAGTGCAATAAGAACATTTTACTGTTAAAAAGTTAAACTGTTAAAAAAAAAAAAAAAGTAGTGTGTCATATTTCCAGTCTTTTCAATTTTACATGTGGGAAGTCGAGATACGCTTACGATTAAAAAGAGTGTAGTCTGGTAGCGTTAATCTTTCTGACCTTTTCAAACACTTAACATGCATCATTTTCAAGATTAGATTATGCATGTGGAGAAAGCCAAGCCAGGCATGGAGACAAGCCGACGGACACAAACCAAGAACAAAACCAGGCTCTCAGAGGGCTTTGTCTTATTATCTGCATTTGTCTCCCCTTTTCGCTTTTTCTTCAGGTGTTTGTTTTTGTTTTGTTCTGTTTCTCCTTTGTCTTCTTTATCTCTCCTTCCCTTCTTTGTCTGTCTTTACGCCTACTTTGCTCCTGGCATCGTTCATCCTCCTCAGAAATTAATGTTTTCATAGATTTATGTCACTTTGTCAACTTTCACGCCTTGCAACAAACCAAGGTTCACAACCTCTATCCCGTGCCGCAGTGGTTTCAACTAGATGATGATGAATCATGTACAAAGACTTCATCTCTTCAGCTATAGGACAATGTCCTGTCTTCCATGAACCCTACCCAGTTGATTGTTCTGCTTTTCTTCTGAGAGCACACACACACACACACACACACACACACACACACACACACACACACACACACACACACAATATATATATATATATATATATATATGATGATATTCTGTACTTCACTGATTACTATTATACATATTCATGATTTGCTGTGGAGCTTCGGGAATGCTGCCTAACAGCCAAACAGTCACACCTTCCAATCATCTCTTCCGCCTCATGTGTAGAAAATGCTGGACCCATATATCAGGTATAATAACTTGCACCACAGACGTACATCGATTACATCAAGTATAAAATGACGCTGACAGAAATACGATAGAGAATGAAATTAAAATGCTAATGCTCTCTCTCTCTCTCTCTCTCTCTCTCTCTCTCTCTCTCTTCTCTCTCTCTCTCTCTCTCTCTCTCTCTGCCATCAATAAGACAGGTGCACAGAATCACAATTAAGAGACCAAATATTCTCGGAACCAAACACTCGTAATATGTTACCAATTCTACGTTTTGATCAAACACATTCCTCACACCTTTTCTGACCAGTTTTTACTGATAATATGCCTTCAGTCCAATCACGAAACAACTGCATGGCAGACTTGTACCCCTGTTCCAACCCCTACCCCCCACCCCCAACCTCCACCGTGCAAATCACACCAGATTCACAACTTGCGAGTTCTCTGGTGTCAGACCGATGACTCATGGTCTCATGTGTTGCCTCCCCTGGTCTATCCCCAGATTACGCTGAATTGCAGCTGCCAGCCACAATTTCCTCTCTCTGACGTCACCGTCGACAGCTAACATATGGAATCTACCATGTCCAGGAATGGCGGAAGGGTGGAAAGATTCTTAGCAGGGGGCGAGGATGGGGAGGAGAGGAAGGGGAAGGGGGAAGAAGAGCAGAGACAATGACAGCTTAAAGAATCTGAAGAGGGTTCTGTAATAATGAGATAAAGAAAAGGAGGTGGGGTGAAGGGGGAGGGGGAGGGGAAACAGATATCAAGCCAGCAGCTACGAATTTTGCTGGGAATGTAAAGGAGATAGGACTTGGTAAGATTGAATGTTCGCATGCACGTGTGTGTGTGTGTTTGTTGGGGGGGGGGGGTGGCGTTAGAGAGAGAGTGTGTGTGTGTGTGCGTGTGTGTGTGTGTGTGTGTGTGTGTGTGTGTGTGTGTGTGTGTGTGTGTGTGTGTGTGTGTTTTCTTTTCTGTCTGATGTAGTTTATTCAGTCCTCTTGCTATAATACAGAGACAATAAATGTACAGGGGCAATAAATCATCATGGATCCTAGACACTGGGGAATGGCTCGCCTGAATGTTTACGACTGATTATGCGAAAGTGTTCAGAGACAGACTGTACAAGACTGCACAGAGACAGACTGTACAAGACTGTACAGAGATAGACTGTACAAGACTGTACAGAGATAGACTGTACAAGTGTTGTTGTGCTTATGAAGGCAGTGATAGTGAGGACGTGTTGATAATGAAAAAAATGGTAGGGACAGTTTGAAACACGAACCAGTCAGTTCAAAATCAAAATGAGAGAGAGAGAGACAGAGAGAGAACATATGGATTTTTTTGGGAAGTTTGAAATCTATCCTAAGGTAATCCTTTACAATGCTTTTTTTTATTTAATGGCTGCAGCCAATTTCTTCCACAACGTAAATTCCAGTGAGGCACTGTCGGCAGTGACGTCAGAGGCAGCAAATTATGTCTGCCTGGGGGCCGGAATAGCTCAGTTGGTAGAGCGCCGGACCCGTAATCTTGGTGATCCTGGGTTGCGGGTTCGAATCTCCGCCGCGGCGTTTCGGTACAGGGGGATTTTTCCCTCGGAGTTAACACTGGTTCTAACTCCATTTCCCATACAGTCCTTCGAATGAGACTATAAACCGAGATTCCGTGTATGAACGCACGCATAACATCTTGCACACACGTAAAATCCCATCACCAACTTTCGGAAGAGGCCAGTTTGGCCGTTGATATGGATGAAACGTTACACATAGCATGCACCATCCCCGAAGATGGAGTATGGCTGCCTGAATAGCGGGATAAAAAACGGCCATACACACAAAACTCCACACCCTTTGTTGGGCAGATAGGATTAATACTTGCCTGTCTATACAGGGGGTGAGCGCAGGTGTATCAGCCTGCTCACGCAAAAGAAAGAAAGAAAGAATGTCTGCCTGCTCCAAGTCGTTGAACCTGAAGACAGACCAGAGTAGAGAAAATTAAAGGATGAGTCATCAGTCTGGGGCCCAAGAGAATTATATATGCAAGTAGTCGTTCTTGTATTGACTACTCGGCAAGAGGGCCAAAATGGGGATTGGATGAGGAGGAGCGGGAGAGGCACATTTTGCCTTGCCATGCAATCTGCACACACTGCTGAATGCAGTAAAGCCCCTCACACACACACACACACACACACACACACACACACACACACACACACACACACACACGCACGCACGCACGCACGCAAGCACGCACGCGCGCGCGCACACACACACACACACACACACACACACACACACACGGCATCACCATCATCACCACCTCCGCCACCACCACCACACAACACACACCACGCACGCACGCACCACGCACGCACGCGCGCGCACACACACACACACACACACACACACACACACACACACACACACAGCACGCACCACGCACACACACACACACACACCACACACACACACCACACGGGCATGCATGCGCATAGACACATGCATGCACAAGAGAGAGAGAGAGAGAGAGAGAGAGAGAGAGAGGAGAGAGAGAGAGAGAGAGAGAGAAGCACGCTTACCTCCATTATTTTTATTCGTTTCTTTTTTTTTCCCCTTATTTCTTTTTCTTTTTTTTTTTTTTTTTTTTTGTTTTGTTTTGGGTTTTTTTGTTACACAGTCAGCAGGAATTTACACAATACACACAAAAAACAGTGCCAGTCGGAACATTTACCTTCGATAAAAATCATTTCTATTTCCTAGGATTTCATGATTTGATCATTCCACCTTGTTCCATCCTTAAAATAGTCCCTAAAGACAGTGTCTTCATTTGAGAACGGCGCCCACTCTCCTCTAATCTACATCAGAACAACTTCCATGCATCATTTGTCGTGGACCCAGGACCCTTAACTCCTTCCTCCTGTTCTGTCCCCTGATGCATCGCCAGATTACACAAAATAGATGCAGTCACCCCGGATTTCCTGTCTCTGACGTCACTGTCCACAGCCAGCAGATGGAATCGACCAAATCGAAACAGGAAAGCTGAGGGAGGGTGGAATGGGGAAAGGGGGGGATGGGGTGATAAAGAAGGGGAAGGTGGGGGGATGGGGTGATAAAGAAGGGAAGGTGGGGGATGGGGTGATAAAGAAGGGGAAGGTGTTGGGATGGGGTGATAAAGTAGGGGAAGGTGGGGGGATGGGGTAGTAAAGATCGGGAGGTGGAGGGATGGGGTGATAAAGAAGGGGAAGGTGTTGGTGGGGTGATAAAGAAGGGGAAGGTGGGGGGATGGGGTGATAAAGAAGGGGAAGGTGTTGGGATGGGTGTGATAAAGAAGGGGAAGGTGGGGGATGGGGTGATAAAGAAGGGGAAGGTGGGGGATGGGGTGATAAAGAAGGGGAAGGTGGGGGGATGGGGTGATAAAGAAGGGGAAGGTGGGGATGGGGTGATAAAGAGGGAAGGTGGGGGGATGGGGTGATAAAGAAGGGGAAAGGTGTTGGGAATGGGATGATGGAAAGTAGGGAAGTGAGGAGGGTGATAAAGTAGGGGAAGGTGAGGGGATTGGGGTAATAAATGTAGGGAAGGTGGGGGATGGGTGATAAAAAATGGGGAAGTGGCGGGATGGGGTGATAAAAAGGGGAAGTGGGGGGAATGGTGATAAAGGGGGAGGTGGTGGGTTGGGGTGATAAGATGGGAAGGTGTGGGGATGGGGGTGATAAGAAGGGAGTGGTGGGGATGGGTGTAAAGAAGGGGAAGGTGTGGGGATGGGGTGATAAAGAAGGGAGGTGGGGGATGGGGTGATAAAGAAGGGAAGGTGGGGGGATGGGGTGATAAGAGGGAAGGTGGGGGATGGTGATTAAGGAAAGGGAATGGGGGGGATAGTAAAAGAAGGGATAGTGTGGGGGATGGGTGATAAGAAGGGGAAGGTGGGGGATGGGGTGATTAAGAAGGTAAGGATTAGGGGGGATTTTGGTATAAAGAAGGGAGTAAGGGGGGTGAAGGTAAATAAAGTAAGGGAAGCTAAGGGGAGAATGTAAAAAGAGGGAAGGTGGAGGTGGGGTGATAAAGAAGGGAAGGTGGGAGAGGGAGGATAAAAAGGGGAAGGTGGGGCGGAATGGGTGTAAGAGTGGAAGGTGGGGGATGGGGTGATAAGAAGAGGGAAGGTGGGGATGGGGATGAAAGAATGGGAAGGTGGGAGGAAGAGGTAAAAGAAGGGAGAACGGTGGCGAGATGGGTGATAAAGAGGGAAGGTGGGGATGCGGGATGATAAAGAAGGAAAGGTTGGGGGATGGGGTGATAAGAAGGGGAAGGTGGGGGGATGGGGTGATAAAGTAGGGGAAGGTGGGGGGATGGGGTGATAAAGTAGGGGAGGTGGGGGATGGGGTGATAAAGAAGGGGAAGGTGGGGGATGGGTTGATAAAGAAGGGGAAGGTGGGGGGATGGGGTGATAAAGTAGGGGAAGGTGGGGGGATGGGGTGATAAAGTAGGGGAAGGTGGGGGGATGGGGTGATAAAGAAGGGGAAGGTGGGGGGATGGGGTGATAAAGAAGGGGAAGGTGGGGGGATGGGGTGATAAAGAAGGGGAAGGTGGGGGATGGGGTGATAAAGAAGGGGAAGGTGGGGGGATGGGGTGATAAAGAAGGGGAAGGTGGGGGGATGGGGTGATAAAGAAGGGGAAGGGGGGGGATGGGGTGATAAAGTATGGGAAGGTGGGGGGATGGGTGATAAAGAAGGGGAAGGTGGGGGGATGGGGTGATAAAGAAGGGGAAGGTGGGGGAAGGGTGATAAAGAAGGGGAAGGTGGGGGATGGGGTGATAAAGAAGGGGAAGGTGGGGGAAGGGTGTTAAGAAGGGGAAGGTGAGGGGATGGGGTGATAAAGAAGGGGAAGGTAGGGGAAGGGTGATAAAGAAGGGGAAGGTGGGGGGATGGGGTGATAAAGAAGGGGAAGGTGTTGGGATGGGGTGATAAAGAAGGGGAAGGTGGGGGGATGGGGTGATAAAGAAGGGGAAGGTGGGGGAAGGGTGATAAAGAAGGGGAAGGTGGGGGATGGGGTGATAAGGAAGGGGAAGGTGGGGGGATAGGGTGATAAAGAAGGGAAGGTGGGGGGATGGGGTGATAAAGAAGGGGAAGGTGGGGGATGGGGTGATAAAGAAGGGGAAGGTTGGGGGATGGGGTGATAAAGAAGTGGAAGGTGGGGGGATGGTGATAAAGTAGGGGAAGGTGGGGGGATGGGTGATAAAGAAGGGGAAGGTGGGGGATGGGGTGATAAAGAAGGGAAGGTGGGGGATGGGGTGATAAAGAAGGGGAAGGTGGGGGGATGGGGCGATAAGTAGGGAAGTGGGGGATGGGTGATAAAGAAGGGAGGTGGGGATGGGGTGATAAAGAAGGGGAAGGTGGGGGGATGGGGTGATAAAGAAGGGGAAGGTGGGGGATGGGGGATAAAGTAGGGAAGGTGGGGGGATGGGGTGATAAAGAAGGGGAAGGTGGGGGGATGGGGTGATAAAGAAGGGGAAGGTGGGGGGATGGGGTGATAAAGTAGGGGAAGGTGGGGGGATGGGGTGATAAAGAAGGGGAAGGTGGGGGGATGGGGTGATAAAGAAGGGGAAGGTGGGGGATGGGTTGATAAAGAGGGGAAGGTGGGGGGATGGGGTGATAAAGAGGGGAAGGTGGGGGGATGGGGTGATAAAGTAGGGGAAGGTGGGGGGATGGGGTGATAAAGAAGGGGAAGGTGGGGGGATGGGGTGATAAAGAAGGGAAGGTGGGGGGATGGGGTGATAAAGAAGGGGAAGGTGGGGGATGGGGTGATAAAGAAGGGGAAGGTGGGGGGATGGGGTGATAAAGAAGGGGAAGGTGGGGGGATGGGGTGATAAAGAAGGGGAAGGTGGGGGATGGGGTGATAAAGTATGGGAAGGTGGGGGGATGGGGTGATAAAGAAGGGGAAGGTGGGGGGATGGGGTGATAAAGAAGGGGAAGGTGGGGGAGGGTGATAAAGAAGGGAAGGTGGGGGATGGGGTGATAAAGAAGGGGAAGGTGGGGGATGGGTGTTAAAGAAGGGGAAGGTGAGGGGAGGGTGATAAAGAAGGGGAAGGTAGGGGGAGGGGTGATAAAGAAGGGGAAGGTGGGGGATGGGGTGATAAAGAAGGGGAAGGTGTGGGATGGGGTGATAAAGAAGGGGAAGGTGGGGGGATGGGTGATAAAGAAGGGGAAGGTGGGGGGTGGGGTGATAAAGAAGGGAAGGTGGGGATGGGGTGATAAAGAAGGGGAAGGTGGGGGATGGGTGATAAAGAAGGGGAAGGTGGGGGGAAGGGTGATAAAGAAGGGGAAGGTGGGGGATGGGGTGATAAAGAAGGGGAAGGTGGGGGAAGGGTGATAAAGAAGGGGAAGGTGGGGGGATGGGGTGATAAAGAAGGGGAAGGTGGGGGATGGGGTGATAAAGAAGGGGAAGGTGGGGGGATGGGGTGATAAAGAAGGGGAAGGTGGGGGGATGGGGTGATAAAGAAGGGGAAGGTGGGGGGATGGGGTGATAAAGAAGGGGAAGGTGGGGGGATGGGGTGATAAAGAAGGGGAAGGTGGGGGGATGGGGTGATAAAGAAGGGGAAGGTGGGGGGATGGGGTGATAAAGAAGGGGAAGGTGGGGGATGGGGTGATAAAGAAGGGGAAGGTGGGGGGATGGGGTGATAAAGAAGGGGAAGGTGGGGGGATGGGGTGATAAAGAAGGGGAAGGTGGGGGATGGGGTGATAAAGAAGGGGAAGGTGGGGGGATGGGTGATAAAGAAGGGGAAGGTGGGGGGATGGGGTGATAAAGAAGGGAAGGTGGGGATGGGGTGATAAAGAAGGGGAAGGTGGGGGATGGGTGATAAAGAAGGGGAAGGTGGGGGGATGGGGTGATAAAGAAGGGGAAGGTGGGGGATGGGGTGATAAAGAAGGGGAAGGTGGGGGATGGGGTGATAAAGAAGGGGAAGGTGGGGGGATGGGGTGATAAGAGGGAAGGTGGGGGATGGGTGATAAAGAAGACAGGTGGGTGATGGGAGTGGATAAAAACGAAGCTGTGAATAAGACAGAATTATGATGGAGTAATGTCAAACTAGCTTGCTAGTAATGACAGATGAGCGTGAATGCGATCGAGATACTTTACGAACATAACTTGGATGAGGCACTACTGGCTGCATGCGCGCGTACTTACATACATGTCTTAATGTTGTGCATGTATATAATGTGTGTGTGCGTGTGTGTGTGTGTGGTGTGTGTGTGTGTGTGTGTGTGTGTGTGTGTGTGTGTGTGTGTGTGTGTGCGTGCGGGTGTGTGTGTGTGTGTGTGTGTGTGTGTGTGTGTGTGTGTGTGTGTGTGTGTGTGCGTGCGTGCGTGTGTGTGTAAAGCAGTATCATAACGCCATCCTACACGTGATGATATGAGGTCATTTCTTTCATAACATGAATAATTTCATCTATGATGAAAATGGAATCTAACCGCTATTAGCCTGTATGAAATCCGGATTAATCCGATTTTGGACTGGTTCTACATCTGATAATATAGACAAGCTCTTTTTTAACATGTATTCAAAAGGGATTTCTCAATCAGAGTGGTGAAAGAGCAAACATAGAAGTACAGATCAGCCTAACAAAGGAACAAACAAAATTACAAAAAAGACACGTTTCGACCCATTGGTCTTCCACAGGCAGGACAAACGACGTTCAAAACAACGGAGACAAAGGAGGAAAAAAAACACTCTACTCTTTGATCTTGCTGTAAAATGTGGCTCGGGTGAAAACCTAGAACTGCAGAATGAAACTGAAGTATAGAGGGAAGAGGTTAAGATAGAGAGAACACAGACTGAAAGAATGACAACCACAACAGCAAGAAGAAGAAGGAAAAGGAGAAGAAGAACAACAAGAAGAACAATAACAACAAGAATAATGATGAGAATAACAACAATAACACCAACAACCACACCAATATAATAATAATAATTATTATTATTATTATAATGGAAATGATAATAATAACGATAATCATGAGGATAATTATAATAATAAGTACAATAATGATAATGATACTATGATAATGATGTTGATAATAATAATGAACAACGAAAATAATGACAATGGTAATAACAGTAATAATATAGGAAATGTGGTAAGATAAAAACTAAAACAATATGCGAATGCACAGAAATCTAGAAGGTACACAAAGAATAAAGTTTATCATAAAGCATGAACAGTAACAATAGTGAGAGAGGAGAGACACAAGGGAAATAGAAGTCAAGTTACACACACACACACACACACACACACACACACACACACACACACACACACACACACCACATGCGCGCGCGCGCGCACGCATGCACGGACGCACGCACGTACACATGCACACATGTACATACACAGTCAGAAACACGCATACACATACAAGAGCATGAGTAAGCAGACAGATCTTCATCACCATTGCAGATAATACAAAACATATTCAAAACAATGACAACAACAGCAACAGTAGCAGCAGCAGCAACATAACCCCTGAAAACTACAACTATGATGATCATGATCATGCAAAACAACAACAACAGCCGCAACTTAACCCCTGAAAGTATCAAATATAATGATAAGGAGAACACAACACATGTAAACAACAGCAACAACAACAACAGCATCTCTGAAAACAACAAATATAAAGATGATAATAACAAATTACATATTTAAAACAACAACTACAACAACGGCAACAACAACGAAAACAACCACCAGTGCCGCTCCTGAAATCATCGGAGGATAACAGTAAGGATGATAAAACGCATACGCACAACAAGAACGACAAAACTCCCAAAATAAAGTGACAAATCAATTCAAAAATTTAACAGAGAAGAACAACAGATTTTTTGTTAGTTAGTGTAAAAAAGATTGAAAGAAAACACAAAAAAATCTACGAAGAGAAAGACAAAAGGTATACTGACAAATTATCTGACTGCTCAGCATGAGCGAGAGAGAGAGAGAGAGAGAGAGAGAGAGAGAGAGAGAGAGAGAGAGAGAGAGAGAGAGAGAGAGAGAGAGAGACTTTTAGTTTTTTTTTCTAAATAGCTTTTATTTTTTTCCCTTTCAGGTAAGGTTATTTTGTTTTAAACATTGCAACACATTCTCTCTCTCTCTCTCTCTCTCTCTCTCTCTCTCTCTCTCTCTCTCTCTCTCTCCTCTCCCCCCCACCCCACCCCCCATTAACCAACTAAAAAGAAAGCGCGAGCAGGAACATCTAATAATGTCACAAAGGGTCACTAAGCTCACTATCGTCAAACGAGACTCAGAAAGTGACGTCATTTGGTGCAGGTGGCGTGGACATTAGCGTGCAGTGACGTTGGTTAGCAGGCTGAAACTGTACGTGCCTCAGACAGGCTTTTAACGTGTTAGTCACGCTTTGTCGCTTTGTGAAAGAAATTAGGACAGTGTAATAAAGTTGGGTCTTTTATCTCCTGTGTATTGGAAACATAGGGAACGCAGAAAACAAACAAGAAACAGATCAGAATCAGGAAGACTTGAACACGTGTTGAGCAGTTAGGTAGTTTGTCAGTATGTCTTTTGTTGTTTTCTTAGGTCTGATATCTTCGTCCTTCTTCTTCTTTTTCCATATGTATCAAAATGATTTTTTTTTTTTTCTTCATTGTTAAGTTCTTGAATTAATTTGTCACTTTATTTCAGGATTTGTTGTTGTTGTTGTTATTGTTGTTGTATATAGATTGATAGATAGATACATGTTTACATGAATGCATGTACGTGCGTGCACGCACGCACACGGAGACACACACAACACACACACACGCGCGCGCGCGCGCGCGCGCGCACGCACGCATGCACACACACACACACACACACACACACACACACACACACACACACACACACTCAGACATACATATATACATACATACAAACAAGCATGTGACCGCACATGTACACACACACACACACACACACACACACACACACACACACACACGCACACGCACACACACACACACACATAAATGCTGCACGCACGCATGTACGCACGCGCGTACTCGCGCGCGCACACACACACGCACACAACCACACACAAACACACGCAAACACGCACAGACACACACACACAGCACACACACACACACACACACACACACACACACACACACACACACACACACACCACACACACGTGTGCGCGCGCATGCACACACTCATCCACGCGCCTGCCTCCCCTTCCAATACATGCACACGTTCAACATTCTCAATCCCCATCTCCCTTACAGTTCCAGCACAATTTGTATGTACTTGCTTAATATCCGTCTTCCCCTACCCCCAATCCCCCCCCCCCCCCCCCCCCCGTTCCTGGACATGGTAGATTTCATAGGTTAGTTGTCAATGATGACATTAGAGACAGCAAATTCTGACTGACAGCTGCAATTTAGTGTAATCTGGAGAGAGATCGGAAAGGGGGAGAAGCGATGAGAAGGGGAGGGGGGGGGGGGGGAGCAAGAAAGAGACGATGCGTCATCGGTCTGGGATACCAGAGAACTACACTCGCAAGGTGAAGTGCTGATGTGATTTTCACGAAGTCCACTTATAAGTCTGCTATGTAGCTTCTGCCGCTGCCTCTGCTGCGCTAGACTGAAGGCACGCTAGTGTTGAAAACCGATCAGATCTGAATGAGAATGGCGCGTCGGAATAAACATAGAATTTGTCATATGTTCTGAGTGTTCGGTTCCAAGAATGTTTGATCGATTGAAAGTGATTCAGTTCAAATTATATTACTGACAGCAAGAGCCATCTGAGGGGGGGGGGGGGGAGGGGGGATAGGGAGAGACAGACAGACAGGCAGACAGACAGACAGACTGAGACACACAGAGAGACAAATGAACCTCTGTGATACAAATTACACAATTATCTGATATATGTCAGCCTTAGGTCCAGCAGTTTCTATACAGCAGGGAGAACAGAAGATTGTAAGACAGGAATCCAGAAACTGAGCAGACACTGACAGATATATGCAAGAGTCAATCATAGACCAGTCCTCATAATAATCAAGTAAATATCAGTTGTAGTCCCTAGGTTTATTATGCAGACAACAAGAAACTAAGCAACGACGCTTGCCAAAAGCTGATGGAGAATACAGAACTAATTACAGTCGAGAATATGACAAATAGTGACAGACACGTAGTTTCTTCACAGCCTAAGGCATGACTAATATTTGCAGTTGGTAATAATTATTAACACTTTGATTTAAGTGAGGTTTGCTGTCCGCAGGAAGTCAATCTGTCCAGGGACTTTTGCGCTGGCGAACAAGGTAGCGTCGGTTGTCCTCGAAATTGTTGGTCTATGAGAAGATTTTAAAGTACTTCAGAGACATGAAGAGCATTGTTTATATATTTGCTCTTAAAATCGATAAAACAAACAAAAAAAAACCCTACAATCTTGAAAATAATAGCAGCTATGCTGGATGGATTTCGCCATGAGTTGAAAAACATGAAGTTTATTTTGAGCTATCATGTAAGTCGCATTTGCCTGCATATCCTCCCTTGTTTGTTTCTTTGTTTGTTTGTTTACACACACACACACACACACACACACACACACATATATATATATATATATATATATATATATATTGTTTTCCCCCACTACTTAATTGTTCAGCATTATATATATATATATATATATATATATGCACACAGACACAGACATGCACACAAACACACACATGCGCACGCGCGCGCGTGCGCACGCATACACACACACGTACATACACACACACGCGCGCTCGCATGCACACACACACACGCGCGCGCGCGCGCGCGCGCGCATGCACACACACACACATACACACACATACATACATACACACACACGCGCGCGCGCGCGCGCACACCACACACACACACAACACACACACACACACACACACACACACACACACACACACAGATATGCACACATACGAGTGTGTGGTGTAGGTACATCCATATACACAGGCGTAAATACACGCATAGGGACGTTTTTAGGTAGGTACCTTACTCACATGCACACAGACAATGTTTGGTAGTACCCAAGGTCTGAGAAGTTCGTTGAACCTAAGCACAGGCCAGACATCTGTTGAGTAGTATCTTCGAGACCCTCGTATTAATTCTTTTCATCTTATTCATTAATGCACGTTATCCGTCGGCTGTAAAGCCTGTGCAGTAGGGTTTCCTAGCATAGCAGATGTAGTGCAGCGCATATGGACTAGTCTGTGCGCAGTTACATCTCCTGGATGAAACTGAAAACTCTCTCTCTCTCTCTCTCTCTCTCTCTCTCTCTCTCTCTCTCTCTCTCTCTCTCCCCAACACCTCACATAACCAAATGCCGATCATGATACATACAGGAGCATCCAAGAGAGTCAGGTACGGTCACAAAGACCTGTGCTGGCAAATCAGACCCCGGAAGTGCAGTCAGAACACTTGCCTTGACGTCCATTAACAAACACGAATTGCTCTTGCTTCAGAAAAGCTTTTAACGCCTTATCCACAGTTTGCCACTTTGTGAAAGCATTCAGCTGTTACAGTCAGGTTTGTTTGTTTGTTTGTTTGTTTTTCTCCTGTTCGTTTGAAAAAGATGAGGTACAAAGATCGAAGAATACAAGAAATTTGGGTGGATTGGAGCATAGAAAGACTCTCTCTGTCTTCTGTAAAGCATTTTTTTCTCGGACAATTTTTCTTTGTACATTACACACTTACTCTCCGACAAAAATCCGCTCCCCTTATTTTCCTTCTGACATTTTCTTTTTACTTTCCAACAAACGCTCCTTCACTGTAGACATGTTCCGTCGGACAGTTTTCCTTCGTGTAAACAAGATTGGAACGCTTCAACAAAGACCCCCTCCGCTTAAACGTGTTTCATCCTCGGACATTTCTCTTTAGTTTATACCCGATATCTTCCCATCACAGATTCACTCCCCTCAAACATTTGTCATCAGACACATTTCCTTTGTGTGTGTTAAGATTTACTTCGAAATAAAAACTCCTTTCTCTTAAACATTTCTATGGCGCAGTTTTCTTTCGTGTGTACTAAATTCACTTCCCCAAAAAGACTTCCTTCACTTGCAGAAGTTTCTTTGGACATTTTTACCTATGTCAGCACTAGATTTACTCAAAAGAAAGAAAAAAAGAAGAAAAAATTCCCATTCATGAAGCATTTTTCCACAGACATTTTGGTGTTTTTTTATATTACATACTATATTTAGTTCCTAACAAAATCTTCCCCGTAACCTATGCAGTCACAGATCAGAATCAAAATCCGTAGCATCGTCTTCATCATCCTCATTCTCATTGATCAGCATGAAACTGTCTCAAATTCTGTCGCCGTTCATGCCTTGCTCGCTCTCATGGTGACCTCAGTTTCGATGTGCTCCCCACGTCTATGGCCTTGGTGTGATTCCGTCGGGTTCACCGGTATCGGCAAGGTCATGGAAGATGTCCTTGGACGGACGTGATGGCGTCCTCCGGAGGTTGAGCTCACTCACGCTGACTCCGCGACTAAGCAATTATTGTAGTCAGTAGGGGGCTAAGTTGGTGGTGTCCTGCCTACGTCAGATCCGAACAGTCACCACTGAACACCACCGAAGTGTCCCGGCAGCAGCGCAGTGTCTCCTCCGGTGGGTTGCCTCTTGGCGATTTGACTTTGACTGCTCCCTGTGCAGTGCTATACCGGAGCTGCAGCGGGCCAGGCCGGGCCGTGGCTGTGGACGGAGAGGTAGGAATGAGCGGCGTGGGTGCACTGCCACTGGGTTGGCACAGAAGATTGGATAGCAAAAAAGAGAAAGGAAAAAAGACCATCTCTCCTTACACATTTACATTTTTTCTTCTGACCTTTTTTTTCCTTTGTGTATATTAGATTATTTTCCCCAGCAAAAGGCTCCCTCCCTTTTAAAGGTTTTTTTTTTTCTTGGATACGTTTCCTTTGTGTACGCTATATTTACTCCTCCACAGACTGCTTTCCCTCAAACTTTTTTTTTCAGACTTTTTTCTTTGTGTATACAAGATTTATTCCCCAACAAAGATCCCCCCCCTCTTCCCCCCGTAAACATTTTACTTGGACATTTTTGCTTTGTGAATACTAGACTTATCAGCCAACAAATATCTCCTTCCTGTAAACATTTTTACCTCGAACATAGTTTCTTTTTATACATAGATCTATTTCCCGGGAAAAACTCCTTCCCTCTGAAGACCATTTTGCATGAATGTGATACACGAGATGGTCTACCTACTTGAAAGAGAGAGAGAGAGAGAGAGAGAGAGAGACAGACAGACAGACAGACAGACAGACAGACAGACAGACAGACAGACAGACAGACAGACTGATCGAGACAGAGACAGAGAGAAAGACAGGCAGACAGACTGATAGATAGATAGATAGATAATGTGAATAAAAGAAAAGACTGCACCCCAAAACCGCTTGGTAGATTCCTTTGTGTCCTCTTGTCCTCTGGGGCCGGACAGTTGTAGACAAAACGTACCCATTGTTAGCATTCTATAAATTAAAATTTGCTATTAATTCAAATAGGACGGAGGGAGGAGAGGGGGAGGGGGATCAAAGGCAAATGGATGGGTAGGTGATCCAGTTTTACATCGTCATTCGGCACTAAAAGAAGTGACCTTTCAGCAATGAGAGAGTGGCCTGACCTTTCAGCAATGAGAGAGTGGCCTGACCTTTCAGCAATGAGAGAGTGGCCTGACCTTTCAGCAATGACAGAGTGGCCTGACCTTTCAGCAATGACAGAGTGGTCTGACCTTTCAGCAATGAGAGAGTGGCCTGACCTTTCAGCAATGACAGAGTGGCCTGACCTTTCAGCAATGAGAGAGTGGCCTGACCTTTCAGCAATGAGAGAGTGGTCTGACCTTTCAGCAATGAGAGGGTGGTCTGACCTTTCAGCAATGAGAGAGTGGCCTGACCTTTCAGCAATGAGAGGGTGGTCTGACCTTTCAGCAATGAGAGAGTGGTCTGACCTTTCAGCAATGAGAGGGTGGTCTGACCTTTCAGCAATGAGAGGGTGGTCTGACCTTTCAGCAATGAGAGGGTGGCCTGACCTTTCAGCAATGAGAGAGTGGCCTGACCTTTCAGCAATGAGAGAGTGGCCTGACCTTTCAGCAATGAGAGGGTGGTCTGATCTTTCAGCAATGAGAGAGTGGTCTGACCTTTCAGCAATGAGAGAGTGGTCTGACCTTTCAGCAATGAGAGGGTGGTCTGACCTTTCAGCAATGACAGAGTGGTCTGACTTTTCAGCAATGAGAGCGTTGTCTTATTTGGAGGTTTAAATTCTACACGTCTTTAATCTTGTTTTTCTTAGCGACCACACAGCCACAAGACATTTACCTCTACAAATAACATATGCCCATTCTAGTAAATTTAGGGTGTGTGAAAATTGTAAAGAAAGAGTCTTCTCTGACGGTATAAGTATTGGACGTCTGTGTTGTCGTAACCTATGGGTTTTTTTTTTTTTTAATGAATGACAAAGAAACTGTCTGAAAATTTAATTGCAAAGGAAATACAAATATACAGAAACACTCACGAATGCTCAAATCGTTGTTGTTTATTTGTTGTATCTATTTACAGAGGAGTGGTGGAGGAATGAATAGGGTATACATTTATCATTAAAAAGATATTCATTTCCAGGACAGACAACAATTAAACAGAAAAGAACGGGAATAAAACAGATGTCCACAAGACCTGAGCTACACACACACACACACACACACACACACACACACACACACACACACACACACACAACAACACACACACACACACACACACACACACACACACACACACACACACACACACACACACACACACACAATCTTTTAACACTAAGCTCATTATGGCATGGATAAAGGGTTGAAAACCTATGGCAAGAGCATGGGCCGCCGTAAAAGAACAGGTGGAGGTAAGGATACATCCCCTGTCCCAAACGCTTCCACATCTGTAATGTACTGCCAGTCTCTCTGCTGGTCATTACACTGGAAATGTTCTCTTGCAGAAACACGACAAGGTCAGAGAGACTAGAACGCAAAGAATGAGATGATCGATGGAAGCTGCCAGCCTTTGAAATGATACTGTGAGTAGGGGGTGGAGTCGGGAGATTGGTAGGTGGACAGAAGCTAGAGAACAGACACTGATAAATAGAGAGGGGGTAGAAGAAAAATTTGAGCGTACTGAGGCTACAGAAAGACAGTCAAGTATAAATGAAGACAACACGCGCGCACACACACACACACACACACACACACACACACACACACACACACACACACACACACACACAAAGAGAATGCCAGCACACACCCAGTCCAAAGACACAGAGAGAGAGAGAGAGAGAGAGAGAGAGAGAGAGAGAGAGAGAGAGAGAGAGAGAGAGAGAGTGAGTGAGTGAGTGAGAGAGAGAGGCAGACAGACTTAGACAGAAAGAGAGAGAGTACTGTAGTAGGAGCAATCGTATGATCTTTCATTCTTTTCCTTTGACGGCTCACTTTCTCATTTTCTAATTGCCTGACACGCCTTCTTTTAAATCCACTTCATCTCATCCCCCACTGGGTACTATGGGATGAGTCATTTCATGCGGTCGCTGGAATCCAGGAATTGAGAGTGAAGGCCAGGTCCACTGGTCTGGTCACAACCCACACTGCACGACAACACCCCTTTTCATCACGGACTGAAATAAAAGGACGCAACGTGCGTGTTACTGAACACGATACAACACACTGATCTCGATACTCATTTTATTTGATATATTGAGGTATAGGGCTTAATGTTTTTTTCTTACCTACGACACACTTATTTTAGGGACATGCATGTCGTGTTTTAACAATTATCCATGTCCTTAATAATTTTCCATCTCTCCAATGACAATCTCAAGAGTCAACACTAAGGTATCTGTGTTGTATGCCATGCATACATAAGAATCTAGGATTGTCATTGGGTCATTCGGGTTATGTCTGTGTCTTCTGTTTAGGTAGTTTTGTGGTAGAAGGGTTTTCCGTCAATGCAGAGGATGATGACATTAGAATGGTCATAGCATCGAACAGTGGATACAGAAGAGATAGAAAGCGTGCATAAGAGACGGATCACACACATACAGGCCTTGAGTCAATTTCGCTCTCTGACATTTTCTTCAATGATAAGAGATGTACACTCTTATAAATAATGATAATACGCCATCTGAATTTTCTCTGTAGTTCAGCATAAAGATTACTTTATACAGCTGCGCACACACAGAGACACACACACGTGCGCGCGCGCGCACGTGCACGCACACAAAGGAAATGCATTTGCAGGAAAATGTACGTACACATTAGATAGAATCGGGGGGGGGGGGGGGGGGGGGGCATTTGATATTTGAAAAAGAAATTTTAAACTTGTTTGCTGGGCCATCAGGTGAAAACACAAGAACTGCCATTACCCTCCATTATGTTTGATATTATTAAAGGATGGGGTGTAATTAAACACTGACCAATCATTCCAGAACCCAGTTAAGATATTCTTGAAATATTAAGCATTTCAGTAAGCGTTACATCAAAGGGTACGTGTGCGCAGAAATTCTGCAACGGGTCTTACATTTTTTTAGATTTTTTTTTTCTCGCAATGAATGAAAACCTCTTTTTATAATCACGCAGGTAAACTGTGCTCTTAATCTAATTCATTAAACGTAATCGTCCATCAATGTTTACCAAGTAGGGCACTGATCTGAATCTGTGTGTAGGTTGACTTACAAGCTTTAAAGAAATTTGTTGAGCAAGGGCAAATTTATCTCTCAACTAAATTTCATTGTGTTATCAGGTTAAAACATATGTGGTCTTCCTTGGCGACAAACAAACGCGATAGCTTTTTTTCATTTCCTTTAACGATTTCAATCTTCATAGATCAAACTAGAAATACGCAGAGGCAGCCGTTAGAACATGCAGCACACAGATGATTAGCTACCACTCACCACTTGTTTAAAAACGAAGTGATTGATTCTAAGTTCATAAACCCTGAAAGATCAATCTCACTATCAGTGTTTGATATGATTTTAGCCGTTTCTCTTCTTCAGTTTTCTTTTAGATTACGATTTTGAGATTTTTCTTGTCTGGCACCGTTACTAGCATTTTTGTTTTCTCATTTGTCTGGCGCAAAAGATCGAGTTAAAGGATCTCTTAAGGCTGCGCATGTATCAATGCTAACTTAAGCAACTGGTCTACCCTCTTCTTGCCCATTATACTCAAGACAGGGATAACAGACGTTGAAATCTAAAACGTTCTCCAAAACCAAAGAGTCCTCAAAGAAAAGCCGCCATCAGCGCATATACATGTTTTCTTTAGTGACTAAATACTGTTCGGCCGGTCAACCTGATAGTGCACTGAAACGATCAACAGACACAAGAGACGAGGAAAAAAATAAGACACAGACACAGGGAACCTGTGACCTCCATACCTCGTTCCTGCCATGTTCGTCCCCCCCCCCCCCCCCCCCCAAAAAAAAAAAAAAAAAAGTAGCAAATTGAATCACCATATTTGTGCCAAATGGGCTCTGATAATGAAATCAGCCCACACATTCTACAACTGCTCAATAATGGGACCGATGTCATGGAAATTGTAGGCTTCCAAGCAGATGATTACTTTCCTTTGCCAAGACTTCCTCTCAAATGCCTTCACCCCGAGATATGCAAATGTCTTGAATTTGTCCGTTTTTCTCTCCCCTCGATCGATTTGCCCCCCTTGACAGCACTCTTACCTGATGGGCAAAGAGCTTTGCTGTGACGCTTGTGGCTTGTCCTTCGTTGCCAAGGTGACATGACATCATTATCATGGCGGATGCACACGACAATTGCCAGGAGGAGCACTGTTCTTGAATTTCATTTGTACCCAACTGGTGCCCAACTATCTGGACGTCAATCATGCCCATCCAGCTTCCTGATTCACTGTTTTTCAAAGACTAAAAGAAATAATGTGGGCGTCCTTTCCTATACCCGAACTTACTCCAGTGTATTTCTGTCCATGTCAATTCTTCTTTGGTGTTTTGCTGCATTGATTAAAAAGTTTCATGATTGAGATCAACAAACTCTCTCTCTCTCTCTCTCTCTCTCTCTCTCTCTCTCTCTCTCTCTCTCTCTCTCTCTCTCTCTCTCTCTCATTTCAAGAAAATGTCTCGACGCTTACTCTCTCATTTCAAGAAAATGTCTCGACGCTTACCTTCAGAGTATACTAGTAAGGATAACCAAAGGCAGTGGGTGTTGTACACAGTGTGATCAAAGACATATGCACACTCTTTCATTAGACTTCCTGTAGATCAGACCACATAGTCGCAGTTTACCGTTCTTCTCTTTTTTCCGATTGTTAATGACACTAAGCCCCAGTACTGCTACTGCTTTGCTACTGCTGCTGCTGCTGCTTATACTGCTACTACCACCACCACACTCATCACCACTCCGACCACCATCACTACTACTTATCACCACCACACCACCTTCCATCATCACAACCCGTACCAATAATACGGCTGTCGTTGCTGCGCTGCTGCTGTGCTCTTCAAGTGGAACTGTTACCACTTCACTGTCGTGGCTGCTGCTGTACTGCTGCTAGACTATTCATATCACCACCAACAAATCAACAGCAACGACGACATCAACATAATACCATACCACTAACACCAACGGTACAATTAAAACATGGCTTATCTTCGAAGATTTTTTTTCTTCGGATTTTTAATCTGCTGTTCCGCTTCGCAGCTTGATTACTGGTGATAATCTGCTGTTCCACTTCGCAGCTTGATTACTGGTGATAATCTGCTGTTCCACTTCGCAGCTTGATTACTGGTGATAATCTGCTGTTCCACTCGCAGCTTGATTACTGGTGATAATCTGCTGTTCCACTTCGCAGCTTGATTACTGGTGATAATCTGCTGTTCCACTTCGCAGCTTGATTACTGGTGATAATCTGCTGTTCCACTTCGCAGCTTGATTACTGGTGATAATCTGCTGTTCCACTTCGCAGCTTGATTACTGGTGATAATCTGCTGTTCCACTTCGCAGCTTGATTACTGGTGATAATCTGCTGTTCCACTTCGCAGCTTGATTACTGGTGATAATCTGCTGTTCCACTTCGCAGCTTGATTACTGGTGATAATCTGCTGTTCCACTCGCAGCTTGATTACTGGTGATAATCTGCTGTTCCACTTCGCAGCTTGATTACTGGTGATAATCTGCTGTTCCACTTCGCAGCTTGATTACTGGTGATAATCTGCTGTTCCACCTCGCAGCTTGATTACTGGTGATAATCTGCTCATTTTGTGTCACATGCTAAAGGAATAGAAGATGTCCTGGAAAATGGCTCCACTTCTTCAGATTTTAAAATCAGATTACTTTTAGGTGGGACTAATTCCAGGCTCTTTGTCAGATTACTAAACAGTGTTTTGATAGCACAGTATTTGATTAAAACATCGTCAAAGCTGGTAAGATCCGTAGTACTCTGTAGGACCTTTGTATTCAAACATTTCGGTGTTGTTGGGGGATTTGTGTGTTGTGTGGTGTGGTTGTGTGTGTGTGTGTGTGTGTGTGTGTGTTTTCTCCTTTGAATTTTTCGCAAGATCGTGTTGGGCGTGATAAGCACGCTCTTCAAATGAATTTTCTTTTAAAACACAAATTAGGGAGACACTGTATGTGCTGGTATTAAAGCTTCATTATTCTACATGCCTAAAGTAGTAGAATTCAGTGGCCATGTCAAGTTTTGCTGTAGAAATCGAATCCAAATAATTCCTGTATCAGGCCATTGCTCATGACTGGGTAATCTAATCACACGACACTCTTTTCACACGAGGTAAGGCCAACCTCGCTGTGGCTCGATCTGGCTTGTACTCCTTTTACCGGTCAAGAAACGTGATGAGAGTGATCATTCTGACCGTTTGGTGCATCAATCAAGGTCTTTAAACTTTTTTCCGGTTCCATTGGGAAAATAAAGATGGTTCATTGCTATAAATATTACCTTTCCACCAGCCGCCCTGGCCAAGTGGTCAGCGTCGCGGATTCCCAGCTGAGAGTAATGGATTCGATTCCCATCAGTCACGGATTTTTCTGCCCCGACCAGCTCCTACCATGAGCTGAGTTTGCTATGGGATTTGTTGGGATGACTGGGATCGACAGTCGAGATTCATCCAATTCATGGATGCGTCTCTAAGAAGTTGCTCAATTATCCTGACCAACACTGCAGGTGTCTGTGTCTCTCGGGGCAGGTTGACGCCTGAAGAAGTAAGCAGGAGATAGGGAAAAGGAATGTGTTGTGTGTGCGTGGTGCGTGCGTGCGTGCGTGCGTGCGTGTGTGGTGTGTGGTGGTTGGTGTGTGTGTGTTGTGTGTGTTGTGTGTGTGTGCGAGCGTGAGTGCGTGCGTGCATGCGTGCTGCGTGTCTGTGTGTGTGTTAGGAGAGAGAGAGAAAAGAGAGAAAGAGAGAGAGAGAGAGAGAGAGAGAGAGAGGAGAGAGAGAGAAGAGAGAGAGAGAGAGAGAGAATGTATGCATGGATTACTCAGATCAAATAACATGAAACTAAATCTGAAAATAGTAGAGTGTTAATCGCATTTAGAACTGCTTCTGATGCCACGCTTTTGTTCTTGCTTCTTCCTCAACAATGACTCGGATACGACACAGTTCAGATCTTCAGTTTAGCCCGACATAAAAGGCAAGATTAATTCATTTTCTGAGTCCCTGAACCTAGCAACTGATTCAATGCAGCATTGGAAAAGACACACTGGTCCAAAGAGCTCCGGTCTACGGCGGATGGAACTCTTTGACTCTAGGCATTACTCCTGGTTATAGGACTACATAACTAGACTCTTAACTTAGATGCTCCTGCGTCTTGCGACGCATGAGGCAGTCAAGGTGCTCCACTGTTCGCGATCCTCAGCCAGTTTGCTAGTGTTGCACCATCCTCTTTCAGCGAGTCTGAGGTCTCTCTCCACTGCCTGTCGCCAGCTCATCCAGGGGTCGTCCTCTTTGTCTCTGGCCTGCTTTAATGGCCTGGTTTGAAATATTTGTTATATGTAAAACAGGGAAGCCGGAGAGTACGGAGGGAGCAGGGGACGGGGGGGGGGGGGGAATTATCACAAGAGATATTGGATATTTACCATGATATTGATAATCACAGTCTGACGCCCTAGGACGGCAGACAGAGCGATGGGACCCTCATACTCAGTCGCGTGAATGATCGTCAGGGAGGCAAGTTCTTTTCTGCTAACGAAGCTCTAGACAAGAGGGCCAAACTGTGCAGATTTCCATACCATCGACTCACAACCTGGCGATGCTATCGCATCATTCCAGTTATTCGAGTGCTCGGTATATTGAGGGCTGACATCGCGTTTGAAAGACGTCAAAGAATGACTGTTATCTTTCATTTTGTGTCCTGGTTTGTCTTGTCATCAGTCTTCCACTGCATGAGCACCGACTCCTGTTTTGTTGAACATGACAGCGTGTGAATTGTCAAATGGATGGAAGGAAAGGTTAGAATTATACGAGACTGCCATCCATTTATTCCCAGAATGTTGGTGCACTATAATTTAATCTCGATTTCGTTCATTTTGACAAAGAAAGAGCACTCATAGATATGAAAGGATCAACTCGGCGTGTCTTAATGAAAAGGCTTTTCAAAACGCAAAGATTACTTCCCAGTCCTTTTCTCACTTTAAGTGTATTCAAACCCACTTTCTTTCAGCAATTATTCAGAGAGAGAGAGAGAGAGAGAGAGAGAGAGAGAGAGAGAGAGAGAGAGAGAGAAATTATTGATCGTAATTTCAGAAATGGCTGGGGCAGCTCAGATTGTGAGTATCTCATATTGTTAAATCTGAGAGACCTGCAATATTTGATTGTTTTCTCTCTCTCTCTCTCTCTCTCTCTCTCTCTCTCTCTCTCTCTCTCTCTTCTCTCTCTCTCTCTGTGAAACAGGGTACAGCCTTCCTCTGCTATGTCACCCCATCCAGTTTTCTAATAAAGGCAGAAAGAACAGAAACACAAAAAGGGAAGAAAAAGAAAACAAAGACAGGAAGGAGAAAAGGGAGCAGACAGGCAGCACACAGTGGAGACCTCTGCCATCCAGGAATGGACATCTCCAGGGTTCTTCAGGCCCAGCCAGCCAACAATAACATCACCACCCTCATCCGGCAATATCAACCCATTCCCATCCCTCTCCCTCTGCCCTTCTGCTTTTGGGAGTGAGCTTTAGGAGTGACAAAGACATGGAGATGGCAAGACAAATCTAGTGTGAAGTTCTGGCTTGATTGCGGTAGGTAGATGGTAGCCTGCTGACCAAGAGTTGTGTTCAAGTCACTTTGTGGACAGAAATAAAACGTTCTGAAGTAAGAAATAAAGTTTTGATATTTTGTCTAATTATTTACAATTATGCTGGTGTATTGACGGAAACAATAAACAAAGTGTAAAAAGGATGAAAGGATTCTGAAATCATAAAAAAGCGACATGAAAACTGCGTATGGTCGACGTGGAAGTAATAAAGTGTTAACCATTTTTGTATGCTTGCATTCGTCCTGATGATTTCAATCGCTTGACACAGCTATTGACTGAAGCATAGGAGCATAACGAAGAAATGGAGGGAGGGGTGGTAGGGCTGTGTAACAATTTGTAGACGAGGAGACAGTCGGGGCAAGAGTGGTCATCTATTTCTCCTTCCCCTTCAGCGCACGGAATCGGGGGATGTATCGATGTCACAGCTGTTGTTGGGCGAGAACGACAGAAATCAGGGGAAGCGTTTCCACGCCAGACGTTGTGTTCATTCACCATGATAATCACGTCCGGTCGCTCTGGCACAGCAACGCAAGCCAATGAAATTGTTCCATGTCACTGCGAAGCTCTTTTTCATCAAATAAGACGACTGTCAAGGGAGACAAACCCTCCCCAGGCAGCTAAGGGGGCATAAGCGTGGCACGTTTAAGGGATGTACTGACCTTTTCGATGCAATCATTGGATTGAATGTTGTGGTGAGGGAGGGAGGTACGTCTGCCCCAAAGCAGACGATCTCAAAATTATGGACATTTTTGAGAGACCTTGGGCAAATCTTGTGGGTATGCATTGAATCATTTTGACCATGCTGTCACTGGGTGTTAATTTATTTTAGACTTGTGGAACAATGTCATGTACTGCTGTACTTCAGATTCTTAAGGAATTTTCTGCCTTATCACACAATATCAAAATATTTTATTTTTGTCCTTTTCATGATTATATGTTACATTAAGGTTACCCATACTCCGTTTCGAGTTTGTTCTGTGTTTATGACCGATGTGAGAGAGAGAGAGAGAGAGAGAGAGAGAGAGAGAGAGAGAGAGAGAGAGAGAGAGAGAGAGAGAGAGTAAAAGAATGAATGTTTTTCAAGAGGAAAAGTGTTCAACATTGACATACTTGCATATCTATGCTCTTCGAAAGGAAAAGAAAAAAAAAAAAGGGGGGGGGAGGAGAAAACATAGAGAAAGGGGAAAAGAGAAAGACAGACAGACAGACAGACAGACAGGAGGCACCATAAAACCAAGATGTTCCCATGGTTCGAATGGCGAGGGTCCTTCAGTTCCAGCCAGCCAACAATAACATGGCCATCCTCACCATCCACCCACCCCATCACCCCTTTGCCTCCTCCTCCCCGTCTCTTTAGGAGGGAGGAAGATGTATGGGGGAATGGCTTTGGTAGGAGAAGTGGGCGAGATAGAACCCCCAAACGATGCGGCATGGGCTTAAAACAATATATATATAAGATCATATAATGGCTATGTAATAGTGATGATGATAACGACGACGACGACGACGACGACGACGAGACGTGACGATGATGATGATGATGATGATGATCATCATCATCATCATCATCATCATCATCATCATCATCATCATCATGATATTATTCATGATGAAGATGAATATGATGAACATTTTGAACAAACAGTCTGTAAGAGTGTTCTGATCTCTCTCTCTCTCTCTCTCTCTCTTCTCTCTCTCTCTCTCTCTCTCTCTCTCTCTCTCTAAAATCTGAGCATTTTAGGAAGCTGATAAACGCAAACAGGGACACAGCATCATTATGGCGTGCTGTTAATGAAATAACTGACAAGTCGAGAAAGAAATCAGATAATACTGCGACTATGTGGTCTGCTAACACTTTCAACAATCATTTCCTTCAGGTAACTGAATCAGTACACACGGCTGCCAGTGTCACATTCTTTAATCGATATGAGACTCCAGCTGTTCTCCAATCGTTTTGTCAAGAACGATTAAATACTAGAGATTCATTTAGCATCCCCTTGCTTGCTATTAATGAAGTTGGTTCCTTAATTTCAAAACTTAAAAATAAAAAAGCAATGGGTCCAGATAACTTAAATGCTTCTATACTCAAGCTTGCTCTACCTTACATTGTTATACCCTTACGTATGTTTATAATTTGTGTATTGATCAGAATGTCTTCCCATGTGGTCTAAAGGCAGCAAAAGTCATTCCTATACCCAAATCAAGAGATCTCACTGATTTAAACAATTTTAGACCAATATCTCTTTTATCCGTTGTATCGAAACCTCTTGAGATGCATGTTCACAAACACCTAACTAAACATATGGAACATACAAACTGTTCCACCCATTTCAGTCAGGCTTTCGTCGAAATCACTCATGCCACACGGCCTTAACACGCCTCTGTGATACATGGCTATCAGCCATCAACGAAAGAAAACTCACTGGAACTGTTTTCCTCGATTTTAAGAAAGCGTTTGATCTTGTAGACCACAACATATTATTTAAAAAAATGACTGCATATGTTCAAAATCCGGCAGTAGTCACCTTCTTTCAGTATATCTTGAAAACAGGACCCAGCGTGTTTACTTAAACGGTACTTATTCCTCTGAAGGAATAGTGAGCTGTGGCGTTGCACAAGGCTCTGTCCTTGGACCTCTTCTCTTCTGTATTTTTATAAATGACCTACCGATGCACATATCTCACAATGATGTCATCTGTAATCTGTTCGCTGATGATAGTTCTCTTCACTGTAGTGATACAAACATCATGTGTGTACAAATATCGTTACAACAAAGTATAACTGATGTCTTAGAATGGTGCAACCAAAACCGAATGGTCCTTAATCCGCACAAAACAAAATGTATGGTCCTAGCGTCAAGACAGAAACATCAACGACAGCATCTTATGTTGAGCCTAAAAATGAGTGAAACCTTGATCGAGCAGGTTACCGAACACCGTGTCTTAGGCGTGATCATTGATGAGAACTTTAAATGGCAATCACATATAAATCATGTTTGCAAACAGTTGGCTCGCAATTTGTTTTTACTCAATAAACTCAGTTATTATGTTGAACCACACATCCGGAAATTATTTTTTGAAGCCCATTGCCTCTCTCACATCAACTATGCGTCCACTGTCTGGAGTGGTGCCGGTGAAAATCACATAAAAAAGATCAACTCTATGCATAGACGGGGAATTAAGCTGATTCTTCCCGACAAGTCTCTATCAACCACGGGCAAATTCGCAAAACTAATGATGTTACCACTGCAGAGCCAACTGACCTATAATAAGGCAATACTAATGTTTAAAGTCCATGCAAACATGGCGCCAACATATCTTGCTGAGTTTATCCAAATGGCAACAACACGATATGATTCAAATAATTACATTTTACCACGTGTCCGCATTGATTTGTTCAAATCTAGTTTTGCATTCTTTGGTCCATCTGTGTGGAACTCTCTTCCAACGTCTGCCAAAACATGTCAATCACTGCCGTCCTTCAAATCAGCAATACTTAAACATTTACTTGAACAATAAATCTAACCTTTGGGTCATTGTCTCAACGCCATACTTTTATGCTTGCCTCTATATTAGCTAATGAAAATGTGTGTGGTGTGTGTGGGGGGGGGGGTGGATGTGGGTGTGCGCGTGAGTGCGTGTATGTGTGGGCGTGTGCATGCATGTGAGCGCGCGTGCGTACGTGTCTGATTGTGTTGTGTAATTTTGTAATTTTTTTTTAATTCTATAATTATTATTCTTATTACTATTGTTATTGTTAATATTATAATGTTGCTATATTCTTCATTGTTTCTGTCATTATTAATATGTGCAGTCTGTTTAGTTGAATGTTGTAGAATAGCAAGGACAGATTGGAAGAATAGGCACTGCCTATAATCTCTATCCTTGAGTAATAAAGTTTTTGAGTCTTGAGTCTCTCTCTCTCTCTCTCTCTCTCTCTCTCTCTCTCTCTCTCTCTCTCTCTCTCTCTGCGAGCGCGCGCACGCGTGTATGATAACAGAAGTGGCTCCACCAAAAACTTTTTCCATTTCTTGTTTCATACACAAAGGCACACACACACACACACACACACACACACACACACACACACACACACACACACACACACACATGTGCGCGTGCGCACGCAAAGAGAGAGAGAGAGAAGAGAGACAGAGACAGAGAGAGAAGAGAGAGAGAGAGACAGAGGGAGAGAGAGAGAGAGAGAGAGGAGGGAGGGAGGGAGGGAGGGAGGGAGGGAGGGAGAGAGGGAGGGAGAGAGAGAGCAGAATTCTTTCAAACAGTGTGGTCGAAGTGTTGACATTTCAGCACTAAACGTTTTTGGCTGGGTCCAGTGTGACAGATTTTAGTAGCTTTCAAAGCCTGCTCCAACATTTCTTAGTTGGTGAAAAACAAATAATCGAGTCAATGTATGGAGGCAATAGAACTAAAAGCAGCAGTGGCACAAGCAGTGGGAGGACTGCCTACATTTTACAGCGCACAAATAAATCTGACCATTTTTAATGACACGAATCCAAATCTGAGCATATAAGTATGGCTGACAAATTGTGGCACTACTTTGCTGCTGTTGCTGATCTTGTCGTTCGGTTTTCTTTATTCACACACAATGATGTGCATGCCTAAGCTACGACGAGTGCTTTTTTATAAAATTAATTTCCACAGCTGTGTTGACTGACATGACTATGTTGAGGAGTAAAACGGGGGCTTAGAAAAGGTGAGACTTGAAAAAAAAACTGCTGCATTTAAAACGGACAGGATACACGCTGACTCCACACATTTCTTCTCATCATTATTTTTTTTTTAAGAGAGTACTTATATAGCGCCTATCTCTGGCCAGAGACCAAGCTCTAAGCGCTTTACAATCCGCATTTTCGTCTACACAACGGGATGCCTACCTGGGTAGAGCTGACTGCAAAGCTGCCTGCTGGCGCTTCATTCAGTCGTTTCCTGTGTCATTTAGTCGATATCGTTCATTCAATTTAACAACTCTTTCATCTTTTCGATTTTTCACGCAGAGTGCATGGTATGTGTAAAGTCTCATCCATATCAACGGCCAAACTGGCCTTCTCTTCCGAAAGTTGGTGATGGGATTTTACGTGTGTGCAAGATGTCACGCGTGCGTTCACACACGGAACCTCGGTTTATAGTCTCATTCGAAGGACTGTATGGGAAATGGAGTCAAAACCAATGTTAACTCCGAGGGAAAAATTCCCCTGTACTGAAACGGCCCGGCGGAGATTCGAACCCGCAACCCGAGGATCACCAAGATTACGAGTCCGGCGCTCTACCAGCCGAGCTATAACGGCGCACCTCCCCCCTCCCCCCCCTCCCCAATCATCAACTTGAATCGAAATTAACTGGACTAGCTTCCTCTCATTTTTTAAGTATTCACGTGTGAAAGAGGGTAATCAGGAAGAGCGTGTCTCCACAAGATGTCTCCTGCATTCATCATGATCATCACGTCCGGGTTGCCTTTGAAAGGAAGGGCATGCTAATGAAACTCGTCCAGATCGTCGGATGAATGGCGGTCAGGGGAGGCAAATCCTTTCCCGCAAGCTAAGGGGACGTAAGAGGGTGATATTCTGGAGGTCTGCGCACCATCTACTCAAAAGCTGACAGTTTCCATGGGAGTGTTCCTGTTACTGAACAATATGACGTTGGCTGACATCTTGTCACAAAGACTATATGGAATGAGCGTATATCTCGTCTAGCACCCTCACAGCATCTCATGCTGAGTAATGGCAGTAAACAGCTGACTGCGTCCTTATTCAAGATTGACGGCATGTGAACTATTAAACCACTGGTAACAGAATTATGTGATTAACGTATTTTACTTAACATACATTTCCCTTTCGACATTTATCAATGTTACCAAGCGTACATTTGATTTAACAGAACGTTTCTCATCCTCTAGTATTTGATTATGTTGACAGAACTGCTTCCGCTGTGAATAATCACGTGACTTCCCAGAACGCCATGCCTCTCTGAACACTGTCCCCACAGATCATTTCCTCTAAACAATACAGACCCCGAAACAGCTATTGCTGAAATAATTTCTGTTTACGTTATGTTTCATAGATAAATTGTAATGTCATCTGTTTCATTTAAAATTGTCTGCCGTTGTAAGCAAATGAAGGGTAATGTACCAAATATGGAAAGAAAAAAAAAACGTTTGACAAGAATGTTTTCATAATTGTTTCTCGTGGTTGTGTACCCATTTACAGAATACTTCAATTTAGGTCCCAGAGCTGTTTGTATGTTACACAGATGAAATGCTTTCCCTGATGGAAATCGTATAGACATGTAACACAAACACGGATGTAACAATTGAAGTATCAGTTTCAGTTTCATCAAGGAGGTGGCACTGCTTGTGGACTGGTCTGTATCCGCTACACTACATCTACTAAGCTTCGAGAATACATTGCTCTGGATATACAGCTGGATAAAAGAATTAATGACTAAGATGAAAGGATTGAAGGCGAGGGTCTCATGGATACCATTGACCAAATGTCTGATCTGCGAATTAGCCCAACGCGCTGGTCAGACATTTGGATACAGGCAAGAGTCAAGTGCATTCGCCATGATAATGACGTCAAGCCTCTCTGGCAACGGAGGGCAAGCCAAAGTAACATTTCGTCGCTGCTGGAAAGCTGTTTGTCGACCGGGTGAAGGAGCTGTCAGGAGAAGCAAGTCGTTCAATTAAAGGGGAGAGAAAATGGATAAATTCTTAAGGTTTGCATTTAAGAAATGACAGTGACAACAGTAGTAGAATCCTCTCTCTTTACAAATACTCCCAGCCCCATCCAATATACTAGCAATGGGAACCCACATATGAATCAATGAAATGCAGATTAAACAGTCAAAGAAACAATCAGATGTGCGATGACTCTCCGCATAAACGCTCGTACACAAACGGATACATTTTGGCGGCGAACACGAAAAGCCGATATGAGGTAAGGTAAGGTAATGTGCTTATAGCCCAGCCGACCGCAAAGGGCCACATCAGGGCTGCCGACAGAAGGTAAGCTTATAATCACAGGCAGTGACAAAGAAGCCACAAATGCCAGAAACCCTTCATCATCCCCTGTGAGTAGACTGTCGCTTCTCCCATCGTCCACCTATAAATCGCTCAATACACTTCACAAAGGTCAGACGACTCTTCCTACGGCTCATCCTGAATTACATCCCTTGACTGATCTGCACAAGAATGGTTCTGAGAGTAAGATTACCGAGTCTTTTGTGGACCAATGATCAGGTGTTACTATTTATAGTACAAGGGAACGGGGAGCGGGTGGGATAATGTCAGCAGGTAATAAGAATGTCTTTTCCGATCCCTAGCCCTTCAAGACAACATGTATGTTGTTTGTATTGAAAATGACGTGGATTTTCAATAGAAAGAACCTGAATCAGATGCTGAGTTTTTAACTTTATTTTTCGTCCATGTCTTGTTATTTCTATATCCACTCGACAAACGACATCTAAAAGAAAGCTAAGACTTTGGAGATGCCGGGTAAACCTGAAACAAAAATCTCTCCCAAAGGTTGACCACTTCGTCTAGGAGCAAGGAGGGCAGGGAGGGGTTGACGGAGGCATGGGGTCGAGGTAGAAATTTGTGTTTAAAATGTCTTCAATGGCCATACACGTTATGGAACAGACGTTGGTGGAAAAGAGGGGGAAATTCATTGTAAGTTTACTTACGAAACATGCGATGAACGGTTGAGATGAGAAGGATGAGGGAATGGGGGCTAGGGGTTCAGGATGATAAAGGGAGCGTGATGTGTGTGTGTGTGTGTGTGTGTGTGTGTGTGTGTGTGTGTGTGTGTGTGTGTGTGTGTGTGAACGATGGAAAGAGAGGGCGAAAAGAGGGAGGGGGAGGGGAGGGTGTTTAAGATCAAGTAACGTGAGCCTTAACGTGAAAATATTGATAAGTTTTGACCAGTTTTGGAAGTGTTTACTGTGATGCTAGTGCTTATGTTATTACTTCCACTTTAACGATACGGACACAAACAAGTTCGGACCTTTCTTCAGTCAGTCAGTCTTAAAAGACAACATAACTGACTGACTCCCTTAAAATATTTATTTTTGTATTCTCTCTCTCTCTCTCTCTCTCTCTCTCTCTCTCTCTCTCTCTCTCTCTCTCTCTCATCGGTCATAACTCGGGACTGAATATAGATAACCTTAACGTAAATTTTAACCATAAAAGGATAACAATGAAATATTTCAATAGTGTGTGATAAGGCGAAAAGTAAAGGCAAGTCAACGTGGCTGTAATGAATGGCGGCTACCAGTCACATTGACTCCATCCATTTCTCTGACCATTACTGAACTAAGGGTGACTTGAAAGACTTGGGGTGTAAACGAGACTGTCGCTCGTCAGCTGTGGGGCATAAGGATGGCACAATTCTGAGCACTGCAGATCTCTGGATGAAGTCATGGCATCAAATGTTGTGCCAAGGGGAGGCATATTCCGACCCGCTGGAAAGTCTGAGAGCTCTTTGGTGCCTTTAAAAACCGCATGACATTGAACTGGCCATGCTTTCGATAAATGCACTGTTGATTTTGGTGTTTGTAAAAAATGTTATGTGGGTCGTTTTACTTTCAGAGTATTCACCTAGTCAAATACATATCGCTGGATCGTTTGATCTGTGGGGAAATCATTTTGAAGTATATTTTTTTCTTTGATACATGTTGCCACCATTGCTTATGTGCATATCCATTGTCCGTGTCCGTGTGTGCGTGTGGGGACACACAACACAACACACACACAGACACACCCCAGACACAGACACACACACAGACACACACACACACACACCAATATGTATATATATATATATATATATTATATATATATGCATATAGAGAGAGAGAGACAGACAGACAGACAGACAGAAGACAAACAGATAGAGAGAGAGATAAATAGATAGATAGACAAACACATAAATAGATTATATGTTCTAATTTTCAAAAAAAAAATTAAAAGCAATTCTCTCTCTCTCTCTCTCTCTCTCTCTCTCTCTCTCTCTCTCTCTCTCTCTCTCTCTCTCCTCTCTCCTTTCTCTCTTAATCAAGCACGCACACACTAACACTGAATGAGAGAAAGAGGGGAAACGGGAGTGAGACAGACAGACTCACAGACAGACAGACAGACAAAGAGAAAACAGGCAGCACACAGTGGAGACCTCTGCCATCCAGGAATAGGACATCTCCAGGGTTCTTCAGGCCCAGCCAGCCAAGAATAACATCACCACCCTCATCCAGTAACATCACCACCCTCATCCAGTAACATCACCACCCTCATCCGGCAATATCACCTCCTTCTTATCCGTCTCCTTTCTCCTCTCCTTCTTCCGGGGTGAGACAAACATGGAGATGGAGAAAAAAGTCTTCAGTGTGAATTTTTAGACTAATTTCCGTGGGCAGATGGAAGCCTGCTGATTGAGAACTCATGCACAACGACAGCCAGTCGACACTGATGTTTTAGAGAAAGAAGCAAGATATCAGATAAAATAAACTAAAAGAAGATAAGGATTAAATGCAAACATCTAAAACGTTATAAAGACGATAAAAGAAACTTTTACACGCAACTGAACCGTGACATTATACAAGAATATCAATCTAATGAAAAAAAACGTTGCAATCACCAGCTGCCGTGGCGAAGTTGTTAGTGTCGCAGTCTCCCTGCTGGGAAGTCGTGGATTCGATTCCCATCAGAGCCAAGTGGGGTTTTTCTTCCCCAACCGGCTTCTACACAGAGCTGTGTTCGCTACAGGCTCAGGTGGGAAGACCGGAACCACACAGTCGAGTTTCATCCACTAATTGGATGCGTTTCTGAGAGCGTAGCTCAAATTTCCTAATAAACACTGAACGTGTCTGTATCTCTCGGACCTGGTTGAGGCCAAAATATATTATAAAAGTAAGCGTAGAGTACAGCCCTGTCATGCAGGAATTGAAAAACCGTAGCATCATCTTCATCATCCTCATTCTCGTCGATCATCATTTTTTTTAAAATCTCAAATTCTGTGGCCCTTCATGCCCTGCTCTCATGGTGACCTCAGTTTGGACGTCCTCTCCACGTCTATGGCCTTGCTTTGATTCCGTCGGGGTCACCGGTATCGGGAAGTTCATGGGGGCTGTCGTTTGACGGACGTGGTGGCGCCCTCCAGAGGGAGAGCTCACTCACGCTGGCTCTGCGACTTATTTATCATTATAGTCAGTAGGGGGCTTGGTAGGTGGTGTCCTGCGTATGTTAGATCAGGCACCACTGAGCACCATCGAAGTGACTCGGCGGCAGTGCAGTGTCTCCTCCGGTGGGTTGCCTCTTGATGAATTGACATTGACTGCTCCTTGTGGATTGCTGGTGCCGAGGCTGTGGCAGGACAGGCCGGGCTGTGGCTGTGGTTGGAATGAGTAGCGTGGGTGCAAAGCCACTGAAGTAGCATAGAAGAAGGGACAGCAGAAAATAAAAATATACGAAAAAAAAAACCGTGAGTATCCGTTCATTAGCTTTCAGTGTTCATCCTGACGATTTTGTTTGCTTTTCCTGTACACATGAGCATTGATGACCATTTACAAGAAATCAGGGGGTAGGAGGATCGAACCATTCGCATATCTCGACAGGGAAACAGACACTTCAAGAATGGATGCTTGTTTATTTCTCCTCATCATTCACAGCACACTGAATCGGGAATATGCCTGCGACACAGACGTCGTATGTTTCAACGCTGTTTGACTAGTAAAACAGATATCAGGGAAAGTGTTTCCACGCCAGACGTTGTGTTCATTCGCCATGATAATCACGTCCGGTTGCTCTGGCAACGGAACACAAGCCAATGAAATTCTTCCAGGTCACTGGAAAGCTCTTTGTCAGCAGGTAAGAGGGCTGTCAAGGGGGACAAACTCTCCCCAAGCAGCCATGGGGGTGTAAGCGTGCCACATTACAGAGATGTACTGACCTGTAGAAGCAATGATTGATTTCCAATGTTTAGCATTAGAGGTACTTGTGAACTTTCAAATTGTGGACGGATGTTAACGTCTGTCACCAATTCAGAATGTGATCTGGATCGTTAACAATGGCAGTGCTACCGTAGATCATGTTTATTTGATCTTAGATACGATTTACAAATGGCATCGTGCTACCTTAGAATTTTATTTATTTTTTTACAAAGATAATACTACCGAATTTTTTTTTTTTATGACAATAATCACTATTTTTTCATTTGACGAATTTTTCATTATTGCATTTCAGTTTATCTTTTTTATGAGCGAGATTAGATTTCTAACCCATTAATGTCGCAACAGAAGAGGAGAGAGAGAGAGAGAGAGAGAGAAGAGAGAGAGGAGGGAGAGAGATGGTACTGATATGCCATGTGCGTATGTTTTTAAACTGCAGTTTTACAATGGCAAATATATCATTTTCCGAAGGAAATCAAGAAAAATAACTGCATATACACAATTAAAGCATTGTGCATACAGTCAATATGATGCAATTTTCAAACTAGATACCATATTGCAGGACATCATCTGATATCATCTAGACACGTTCACACTTTTTTATTGTCTGGCACAAATGCTTGACCCGGTCGTATCAAGTTTACTTACCATACGATATTCGCATTCCATTTGAATGCAAATGACTGGCAGACAGGCGTATAAGTATATACAAAATAATAATATACTGAATGAATAAATGGATGAATGAATGAATGATGAACAATGAATACATATATAGTTAAATGAAAACATGAATGAATATTACAAATAATACATAAATAAATAAGTGTGTTTTCTCTCCCACTAAACATAGTAAACAGCAGAAGTTCACAGTTTCGGTTTCAGTTTCATCAAGGAGGTGTCACTGCGTGCAGACTATTCCATATACGCTGTGCCACATCTACTAAGTTTCGAGACAATACTGCGTATGATTTCAAGCTGATGGATAAACGAATTAATGACTAAAATGTGAGAATTTAAGAAGACGGTCTCATGGCTACGACTTCGTAGATGTCTGACCTGCACATTAGGCCAAGGTCTGGTCAGGCTGTGTGAAGAGTGGGCAAACAGAAGTACACCGCCAGAGGAAGAGGAGAATATTCTCTTAAATCCTGTTCTACTGTTGTTACTAATCATTTTTAGCACTTCATAAACGTAAGAGACAAACATGACAACATATAAAATTTATGGTAATTTCATCTAGCAAGAAGTAATCAAACAATTGAACGTTTCCAATTCTTCATAAAGAAATGTACACTCGCATCCACCACAAAACGAAATTGTGAGTATGTATAATCACATACACTTCACAAACATTGTGTTGATCAGGAGACAAAAAGAACTGAATCTGAAAGAGAATTCAGCCATAAATGAGTGTCCAGGTTCATTATTGTGGAGAGTGTTACTGATTTACACATACGCTGATCTGTGCCCGTCATGAGCGGTGGAAGGACTAACCAGGTTTTGGGAACGTGAAGCCTCCCCGCCGAAACCTGCGAGCAGGCATGAATTATTGGTGAGCTTTTTGTGTCAGGACCGTCAGTGTTACAATTTAAAAGGGAGACAAGAGAAGAGGAACTTCTGTGAAAGACGTCATAGCAATAATGACGAGTGCAAGCCTCCTTTTATTTATCGCTTTTAGATCTTGTATTTTCGGTCAGTGTAGTGCTATTGTTGATTTATTCAAAACATTTGGAAAGTGAACGTATGCCTAATTGTTCAGTATTGTTTTTGGATCGATGGATAATGCGAGTGGAATATTCAAGATTATGTTCGAATGATCACCAGGTTTCTAAAAGTTGCTAGTGTATTACCGAAGGTTTGAGAATGTTGAAGAAGCTGACCGAATTACATTCGCATACGCTCGTCACAATTTGATTGGCCAAGCTTACTGATATGCAGAATGTTCTAGAAAAGAATAATCGAGTATGTTTAAGAATATTCTTTAGATAACATATTAAAGAATGAGAGCTGTGCGACAGACAGAGAGAGAGAAATGAGATTTGTTGAAGAGTTCTAGTCTAGAAGTATTCGAGTCTTCATTGAGTTTGAGTCTAGTCGACGAGAAGCTGCCATTAGTAGAATATTCGCTGCTGCATGTACGATTGAGTTCATATACGATTTATTGAACCTAAAGGTCAGTGGATTGTTTTTGTTCCTATATTCTTCAACGTTTGTAAATAAAAGGACCCTCTTCGTTTCAATACCGCCTGGTGTATTTTGTCGTCTGCAAGTCGAACACCTACCACGGGGACGCCTTATTGTCAGAAGGCCCGTTAGTCAGAAAGCCCGTTAGTCAGATGGCCCGTTAGTCAGAAGGCCCGTTAGTCAGAAGGCCCACTAGTCAGAAGGCCCGTTAGTCAGAAAATCAGTTGGCATTCAGTTGCATGAATGTAGGAATTACCGCTGATAGGCCAAAAATGATGATCACAGAATTTCGCTTATTGTCAGAAGGCCCGTTAGTCAGAAGGCCCGTTACCAGTCAGAAAATCAGTTGGCATTCAGTTGCATGAATGTAGGGATTACTGATTTCTCTGACAAATGGGCCTTCTGACTAGTGGGCCTTCTGACTAATGGGCCTTCTGACAAAAAGGTGGTCACCCCTACCACAGGATCTACAACGAACTCTTACAAGCTAGAGAACTGCACTTACCTTGCACTGAGGAAGTCATCGCCTTTAGCGTGTAACAGTCAGTTTATCATTGGAAAAGGATTGCTGCAAAATAAGATTATATAGCCCGTGTGCCAAGATTAGATACGAGCATTTTGAATGTTGTAGAGCTGTGCGGAAGATTATTTTGATTCTGAAAGGTGATACCAATGGCAACTGTATACTTTGCTTCTTGACGTATCTCACTAGACGAACAATGGTAATATATCTGACTATCTGACATGGATTTTGTTAAACATTACACAGCACGTCAATTATTATATGAATGGTTGTAGAAATATTCGACTATTCTAAATACATTCACACCCTATTTCACTTATGCACGCATTTCTGATTTGATTCTGTTAATATGAGAAAGTGTATACCTAATCTAACGGTAAGTTTATAACCCTCTCATGTTTCAATGGTGTTGATGGACTGCTTGTTCCGTAGAATGTCATGTGTCTCTCAAGAATGCCACGCCCAAATTACAATCTGTCTCTACAAATCATATAGTCTAGAGAATACAGATCCCTAAACAATCATTGTTGAACAAGTTCTTCGCACTTTATATTTTTCCCGTGATAACTGCAACGTCAGCTATCCGATCAAAATAACCTGTTCATGCAAGCATTGAAGGGAGACGTATCAATTGTGATAAAACCTTCAAGACAGGAATACTTTTATATGTTCCTCGTAGTATGTACCCAGCCTCAAAATACTTTCACATTGGATCTAAGAGTCTGTTTGCAGACTTCACTTTTCTTGTCGTTCCCATTGTGAAAATAGAGAGAGCAAGAATGTTTTAACAAAGATAGATCTAGTTGCAAGGTGAGACGACTGCAGGCGGAAATCTAAACAAATTGTAAATGTTCGTGACAGCACACTGCCAAAAAACGTAGACAAACGAATCCGAAACAGTTGTTCTGTCATTTGTTTGTCCACGTTTTTGGCGGTGTGCTATCACAAACATTTACAATTTGTTTTTAAAGAACATAGAAACCATATTAAGACTAGAGTCAAAAATCCTCTGTATTGGGCATAATATTTACTTAATAGTCACCCTGACAATGGAGAACAAGTAGCATGTAGTAGTAGTAGTAGGGACTGGCTTTCAGTAGCCGAGGCCCTCTTTGAAAAGTATTCCAAAGTATAGATTTTTTTTGCGCATTCATTACACTAACAGAGAGCCAATCAGGCATTCAATCATCGAAGTCAATAAAACGTTTTTTGAATTTTATAATTTCATCCAGAAAATTCTTGAATTTGTTAGTAGTATCTTGTGCAAATTTCACGTTAGTAGGGAGTTTCATTCCACAAAGGGGCTACTCGGTGCGAAAAGGACAATTTTCTTTTGTTAGTACGACAGTGCTGTATGAATATCTTTCCTTCCGTCAATATAACTTTCCATCATCGTGGAAAGCTGAGTGTCTATTAGGTTAAAGGGCTTTCAGGGGAAATCTTAAATAAATGTTAGCGAACCGCCAAGAGAAACGTGGACAAACGAGTCACAAGACAAAACACGACGCGTTTCGACCTCTTAGGTCTTCTTCAGGCAAGACACAAACAAATGATACAACGAAAATGAACGAATTTGGTACTCAGCTTCGATCTCTCCACTCTTCAGTGCAGGGTAGGCAGGCTTTGAATCTAATCTTTCAGGGGAAGTAGATCATTGCCTGCCATTTAAAACCCGTTCGCTGCTTGAAAATGTTACAAACAAAGGCTTTCCCAGTGCCAGGGAAATCTAATGATTTGGGGGTAATAATTAACAAAAAATTCTAGCTCAGAAACTACAAAAGATATAACAATGAAATATATATGATTTTTTGAAGGAAATTGAATGAAGATTTTGAATCTGGGCTTCTTTTGTTTTAATTTTGATAATAAAAAAAATTTAGGCATTTAGATTTGGATAGATTTTTTTGCACGATCAAAAACATATGTATTTACCACTACAGCTTCACATCCAAAAAAGAACACAAAGCAAAAAAGTTGAAAATAAAGTTTGTATTGTCACCTACACACGTAAATGAAAGTAAAACAGTTTAGAAGTCTGTCAAGACGCTCGCACTCTATGCAGACAGGTCAGTCCACGACCACGCCCCCCTCCCCCCACCACGCCCCCTTGCTGGACTTCAACCCTCTCTTTCACTCCTCCTCTTCTCTTCTGCCCCATGTCACGCCGCGAGCAGGCCACGCTCCCCTCTCGCGCTGACTATCACATCACTGGCCACTGGCACGCAGTGCAGAGTACACACAAGGCGAGCTCGTTCGACGCTGGCAAACCAGTCTGCTGAACACACACTGAGGTCACACAGCCCGACTCAGTAACTGACGAATACGGTCAGCAATTCCATCACAATCATCATCTCACCTTCATGCTCGAGTAAGTTGTTGAATAAAAGATTATTGTCTTTGTCAAAAATGATTAGCAGAGCCTGCTCAGCTGTGTAAATACGTTGATTTGGTCGCTACCCTTGTCGAAGGTTGCGCCGCCATCTTTGCAAGCGAGACGAAGTGCTGGCTGGTCATCCAGTCAGTGATGAGAATAAATGGGCTTTCCCCTCACGTGTGGTCATTTGCATATTATTTTAATACTACAGACATATAAGGCTTACTACGCACACTCTATTTAAGTCCGTTAATAGAAATAGTAACGAATGAAAATTCAAGAAAAATGCATGACGTCAGTGGACGGCCCATAGGCACTGGGAAAGCATTTTTACTTTGGCGTCAGCTGACGGCTTATAGGCACTCTTCGGGTACAAAGAGAAAAGTGGATAAATTCTTGAGATTTGCATTTACACAAAAGCAGTGACAACCGTAATGAAATCCTCTCTCCGCGTCCTCTGACATATTCTGTCCAGCCTCATCCATAATACAAACAATGATGATGATGATGATACTGATGATGCTGATGATGATTATCTTTATTTCCAAGGGTGGCAGATAAGCAAACAGATGTTTTGTTTTTTTTTTCATCCGGTCCTTGCCCTACTCAGGGACTAACTAAGCATGACTAGCGATTGAAACTTACAAAACTTTTAACAAACACACACATCTTTACAAATACATTAAAATGATTGATGAGTTGTTCCTCCATGAACATTTAAGGCGTAGATGACTTTAAAGGGAAAAAAAGCGATTGAAACAACAAACAAGAATAAAGAAAATGATTACAAAGAAAAAAATCAGCACACACAGACATAGAATAAGCGATTCTCCTATCGAAGGAGAGAGAGAGAGAGAGAGAGAGAGAGAGAGAGAGAGAGAGAGAGAGAGAGAGAGAGAGAGAGTTACATTCCTTTTGTAAAATATCAAGATACAACAAGCTGCTAAGGATGACAATTAGACAACTACAATGGATCAATGATGTCAACTTTTTTTTTCTTTTCTTTTTACATTTTCATGATGAGGTTACAAAGCAAGACGAGAACGGACAGTACTACAATCAGTTATCAGTTAGCGACAATGAATTCCTAGCATGAATAATCATAACACTCATTTATCATCATGATGTGTGTATGTGTGCGTGTGCATGTGCGTGCGCGCGCGCGTGTGTGTGGTGTGTGTGTGTGTGTGTGTTGTGTGTGGGGGGAAAGAGAGAGAGGAGAGAGAGAGAGAGAGAGATGCTATCATAATCTTCCTCCCCCTCCTCCATCTTTTTTTTTCTTTCTCGAACTGTTCATACACTACCCAAGACTAGAATAATCAATTAAAAGACAATGCAATGGGAAACCCATCGGTGAAAACAATGAAATGCAGATCAATCCACTGAAGAAAGTATCACGTGTGAAATGACTCATCAGATGATCGCACGTAAACAAATGGGCACTATTTCACAGAGGAAAGGAAACAGGCGACAGCTGGTAAGCCCAATAACAGCAGACAGAGACGAGGAAGCCACAAACACCAAAGAGAGAGACAGACAGACAGACAAACAGACAGAGAAGCCTTTCGTCACTTCCTGTCAATGGGCCATCACTGATCCCACTGACCATCTCATCTATAAATCACATCATACACTTTTCAGCCAAGGTCAGACGAACCATCTGCTTGCGACGGTTTATACCCCCTCCACTCACCCGCCCAAGAAACGTGCTGGGAGTAAGAATACGACCGTTTTGTGGACCATTGAATGCACGTTAGTATCTATGGTACCTGGGGAAATTAATGGCAGAGAGAAAATACAATGTTTCGTTTTCTCACGTGTGGTCTTTACGGACAACAGTGTCTTGTCTGCATTGAAGGTGCATAGGATAAGGAAGCTGAATTACAGGCTGAGTTGCTGAACTTTGCTATTAGTCTCTGTCTTGCTTATTTTCTACTTTGAGTCGACAAATGGTATTTAAAGGAAAGCTGAAACGCCAGAGATATTGGATAAATATTGAACAAAAATCTTAGAGGTGGGTTATTTTTGTCTGGGGGAGGAAGGAGGGGTAAGGGGGCTAGAGTACATAGCCAGAGAGGGAAGAGTGTGTATGTTGTGTGTGTGTGTTGTGTGTGTGTGTGTGTGTGTGTGTGTGTGTGTGTGTGTGCGTTTGGGGGGGGGGGGGGGGGGTGGCTCGCGCGTGCGTGTGTGTGCATGTGTGTTTCTTGAGAGAGGGAAACTCTCTCTCTCATCTTCCTCTCTCTCTCTCTCTCTCTCTCTCTCTTTTTTCTCAGATCAAATAATATGATCCTAAATGTGAGAATATCAGTACGTTCTGAACACAGTTGCGACTGTTTCTCACACAATTTATTGTGGTACTGTTTGGGCTTCAAAGACTTGCATGGGAGAAAGTTCAGACCTTTATTACAAACAGCCAAACACAAAGGACAATATTTATTTATCTTAATTGGTTCCTTGAATATGGCGAGAAACTCAAATGAGCATTGAAAAACTTTCGGGCAAACTGCTCCAATGCATGGCGGAAAAGAATTCATTCGACTGCATACATGACTTCCGATCACTTTCAACAGTAGCTCATGTTAATCATACTGGCATCCTGTGATTTTTGAAGGCTTTATATGCGAAAGAGGAAAATCTGGTAGGGCATCCCTTCACAACAGATACTATGTATTCATCATGATAATCAAAGCCTGTCGCCATGGCAACGAGAGACAAGACAATGGGACTCCTCTACGTCGTCGATTGAAAGTTATCGGGGGGGGGGGGGGGGGGGGGGGGCAATTTCCTGCTGTTGAACCGACACAAGATGGCCACGGTCTGAGTCTTGAACACTTTCTATTAAAAAACGGACGATTTCTATGGCGTTACTGTAGTTTTCGCTTAGTTCAACATGATGAAGGCTGATACTGTGTTTCAAAAATAACTAAGAATGCATATATCTCTCTCACCTTATATACATACCTTGATTTGTCATCAATATCTCACTGCTTGGGCAATGGCGGTGCTACTAATGTACTTACTTTGATTTTATGGAGTATGACAGCATATGAATAGTTGTATGGGTAAAATTATTTGTTGGATAATTGTGTGATACTACCTGCTCGTTATTCCAAGTATGTCAGAACAGTAATTTAATATTGCATTCATTTTCGTGTCGATTTCCTTAATTTTTGCTTGGTGAACACTTCCAAAGATAAGGAGACAATCAGCTGGGTGTACCTTTCTGTAAAATACTTTTCAAAATATGGAGAGAAAAAAACGCTTTCCAAGTCCTGTAATTAACTTTGAATGAATTCACATTCCATGCCTTTCATCAGGTTACTTTGAATGAATTCAAACTCAATACCTTTCATCAAGTTAGAGAGAGAGAGAGAGAGAGAGAGAGAGAGAGAGAGAGAGAGAGAGAGGCTTTACATTTATGTATGGTTAAATCGAATGTAGCTTTAAAATGGTTGAGGTACTTCAGATCATTAGAATCATATATTATTTAATCTGAATGACGTGCAATACATTCCAAACCTCTCTCTCTCTCTCTCTCTCTCTCTCTCTCTCTCTCTATATATATATATATATATATATATATATATATATATATATATATATATATATTGTTATATTAAAAGCAAGTTAAAATCAAGCTTCTAAAAACATCTACAAATTTGTTTCACGCTGTGCGGTCGTCAGGATGTGATGAGCTTGTGTTGCCAGTGCCACGTATATATATAGCTAGCTGGTTTGCTGTTGTTTTTTTCCCGTGCTACATGTGTTTCTCAGGTGTTGGGGTTTTTTTTGCTGATAGGAACTTCCATCTGTGTCTGCAATTGTTAACCATTTCTGTTCTAACATTTAGAGTTGCCAACTGTGGTTTACATAGTATAATGTATTTCTCTGTTAGGCATATATATATATATATATATATATATATATATATATATATATCTGTCACTGTGTCTTAAACAGATGCAGGGCACGTCCTCCCTCGCTTATGTCACTCCTCCAGCATTCAAATGACAGCAGGGAGAATATGGAGCTAGACGAGAAACATAAAAGCGAAGAAATAAAACAAACGGGAAAGACAGGAAAGAGAGTGGTGAAGAGACAGGAGCAGACAGGCAGAGCACACAGTGAAGACCTCTGCCATCCAGGAATGGACATCTCCAGGGTTCTTCAGGCCCAGCCAGCCAACAATAACATCACCACCCTCATCCAGTAACATCACCACCCTCATCCTGCAATATCACCCCCTTCGCATTCGTCTCCTTTCTCCCCTCCTTCTTCCGGGGCTGAGAGGGTTAGAGAGAAGGAGAAAAACCTACAGTCTGGAATTTTCATACCCTTTTCACTTGGCAGACACTCGACTGCTGATCAAGATTCACACTGTATAATATACGCGATTATCTTTCAGTGGAAATATCAAATAAAGAATTAATCGTTGTTGAAACCTGCCATTGTGAAAGAAAATAAAAATGTGAATATACCGACATGAATATGTGTTCGTTATTTGTATGCTTACACTGCCTATCCTGTTGCTTACGCGTGAAAGATTAATGCCTGTCTTTCGTGTTTCGATGATTTGAAAAAAAAATCCTCCTAGCATAAAAGACGGGCTTTTTTATTTCACTGCATGGATCAAGTGTTGACTTTCCCCGCAAAGCTTAATAAAACACGACTAGGGTCAAATGGGAACACGCAAACCTGGGTGAAATACACGAAAACAGTCAACAAGAGGATGCCCTTTTTGTCCACCATTTCACTCAGCCGGAAGTGTCATCGACATAGTCTTCCTACAGTTTTACCGCTGTTTTCGCGATGAAGATTGTAATCTGGGCAAGCGATTCTGCGCCAAACGTTTGTGCGTTCACCATGAAAATCATGTCCGCTTGCACTGGCAACGGGAGATAAGCAGAAGAAACTCCCCTACATCATTGGAAATATTTTTGCAATGTGATGGGAGGGCAAGGGCCGTCAAGGGCGACAATCTGTCAGCTAAGAGAGCATAGGCCTGGCAGGTTTCAGAGACGCACAGGTCTTGGGTTGAAGTTACTGGCTCGGATGTTGTGGCAAGAGAGAGAGAGAGAGAGAGAGAGAGAGAGAGAGAGAGAGAGAGAGAGAGGAGACATACCATCAACCCGGAAGCAGAAAAATTCCAATTGTTGGACAGTTTGAGGGCTCTTGGGTGAATGTTTAGAACACGCATGATATTGCTTTGACCATGCTTTCCTTTGATGGTCCATTGATTTCAGACCTTTTAAACAATGCATGTCGGTTGTATCAGATTTCCAGTCTTTCAGTTAGACGCATAGTTGTTGATTGTCTGATTAAAAAGAGACAGTTTTGAAATATGTGGGGGTTTTTTTAAGCGCACTTTGTATGTAGAGAGAGAGAGAGAGAGAGAGAGCTGTCAGGGGAGCAAGTGTATACGTGTGTGTGAGAGAAAGACAGACAGACAGACAGACTGACTGCCAGGCAGACGGACAGAGACAGAGAGAGAAGGGTGTCAGGAGAGTAAGTGAGAGAGAGAGAGTGTGTGTGTGTGTGCGCGCGCGCGCACGCGTGTTTGTGTGTGTGCGTGTGGTTGTGCGCGCGCGCGTTTGTGTATGTGTGTGTGTATGTTGTGTGTGTGTGTGTGTGTGTGTGTGTGTGTGTGTGTGTGTACTCTAATGCTATGTAAGAAGAAGACGATAGAAGCGTCTTCTATTATCTCTGCTTTACCGCGATATCTTCACTGCTTAACCCAGAATCACAACACATAAAAGTGTCTTATTTTTTCAGAGCATAAAAATGCCCAGATCTCTTGGCAAAACAGACATGTAGAACGAGGAAAACATCTTTAGTGTTAGTGTCCATGTTGAGATTCCATGAGCAGATGATAGTCTGTTGGTGGTGATGTTTGCTGTCGTTTGGCATAACTGTTGCGTGTAGAACTGAACTACAAAGAAGAAATGGGAAGGGTGAGGAGAAGTATAACAATTAGCATTTTCATTCAAGGACACAGTCGCTTCTAGCATGGTTAACTATTTATTTCCCCTCACTTTTTAGCGCACTGAAACAGGAAACTGATCGACGACAAAGACGGTCCATGCTTTCACCGCTATATTGGGGAGAAAAATATCTATCAGGGGACGTGTTTCCATACCAGACTTGTGTTCATTCGCCATGATAATCACGTCCGGTTGCTCTGGCAACGGAACACAAGCCAATGAAATTATTTCACGTCACCGGAAAGCGCTTTGTGATCAGGTACGAGGGCTGTCGAGGGAGACAAACTGTCCCCAGACAGCTAAAGGGGCATAAGCGTAGCACTTTTCAACGATGTTCAGTTCTTGAGTTGAAATCGTTGCATAGAATGTAGTGGCATGATGAGCATCTTTTCCGCTCCAAATGAAACGATGTGCAATTGTTGGATATAGTAAGAGCTCTTGAGTGAGTCTTCAGAATGCGCATGGAATTAGTTTAACCACGCTGTTACTGGGTGGTATGTCTATTGATTTACATACTTGTGAACAATGGCATGTACTGGTGTGGGTCATTTTAGATTCCAAATTTTTTACAGTCTGATGGACACAAAGGAATTGTGTCTGACTTATCAATTTATATTTCCAAACACATGATTCTGTTTCTCTTTCTTAATAATATAGGAAAATCAAAGCCTTTTTTTGCAAGTTTTTTCACTCGTGCGTGCTATGTGCACGTGGACATGCCGTCATATACGAGTGCCTGTGAATATGTCTGTGTGTGTGTGTGTGTTACTGACCTGAATCAAGTTCGCATTTACCCGTGGGTCCAGTGTTGTTGTCTTTCTATATAATGTACTCTGGACCTCTGCTTAATGTGTCATGCTAAGAACTTGAAGGTTGGAATCTACGGATGGCCCCTGTCGCTTGCGACTTCTGTTTTGATTTTTCCTTCACACCCACACAACACAGAGATAAGAGACAGACATGGGTTGGCCGACGAAAGAGAGACAGACAGACAGACAGACAGACAGACAGACAGACAGACTGACAGACAGACATACAGAGATTAAAAAAAAACAGACATGGGTAGGACGAGAGACAGATAGACAGACAGGCAGGCAAAGTATGTTTTAGGAAAAATAAAGTATTTTCATCAGAACATCAAAACATTTTGATTTTGGAATTCACCACCTGCTTTTCTTCGTCGAAAACATCCTAATTGTCCACCTACTGACGCTTGGCATGAGCTCTTAATCAGCAGGCTACTGTTTACCCGGGAAATTGATCAGATATTCCAAACAACAACTCTGTCCTCCATATCCGTCATGTCTTATCCCAAAAACCGACAGGGAAGGGAGACCGATGGAGGGGGGGGGGGGGGGGGGTTGTTGGATGAGGGTGGTGACGGAACTGTTGACTGACTGGGCGCGAAAAGCCCTGGAGATTGTCATTCCTTGATGTCAGACGTCTTCACGGTGTGGTGTGGGGCCTGTATGGGCCCTCAGTCTGGCACTCTCTTTCTTTTCGATTATTCCCTTGCTTGCGTGTTCGTCTGCTTTATTTTGTTGTTTCTCCCCCGTCCTTTTTTTTCTTTTCTGTTTTTAGCTGAATGCTGGAAGAGATGAGGTAATTAAGATGGAACGTGCTCGGCATTTGTGTGTGATGATAATCATGACGATAATAATAGCAACAATAGTAATAGTAATAACTATCCTCTCCATTTTCATTATCATCATCATAATTAGTAATACTATTAGTAGCACTATAAGCATTATCATTCCAGTACACACACACACACACACACACACACATATATATATATATATATATATATATATATATATATATATACATATATATATACATCTCTCTATGTAAATATGTGTATGTATATATATATATATATATATATATATATATATATATATATATATATATATAGATAATGGTGGCAAGTGCCAACAGAGATTTTAGAAAAATGCTCAACCGCACTGGGAGCAACATTTGTTAAAAAGGAAAGGTTTAAAATTTTATCTACAACGTTGTTTCATGCATGAAACCGCATGCGGTTGCAATCGTACTCATGTATGCCCAACCTTAAAAACATCATTGATTCAACCAACAAAATGAAAAGCAGTATAGAGAAAAACGAGGGTGACGAAAGGAAATCTTGCAACTGCATCAAGAAAGAACAGTGCCCTCTGAGCAACAAATGCCTCTACAACAACATTGTGTACCAAGCCACTGTAACATCAGAGAACGCAGAAGAAACATATATAGGTATTACTGAAAACCAATTTAAAACTAGATATGCAAACCACAAACAGTCATTTAACAAAGAAAGATACAAAAACCAAACAGAATTGAGTAAATACATCTGGAAGCTCAAAGAGAAAAAAATAGACTACAATATATCCTGGAAAATCATAAAAAGAGCAGCACCATATAACAATATTTCAAAAAGATGTAACCTATGCTCAACAGAAAAATACATAATACTATGCAAACCACAAATGGCAACTTTAAACACCAGGATAGAAATGGTTAACAACTGCAGGCACAAGTGGAAATTCCTATCAGTGAACAAGAATCAGAAACACACGAAAAACACAGACAGCACGTGATGACAGACAACACAAGCAGTTATAAAACACCGGCAGCACAGACCCACCACATCCTGACGATTGCAACCGCATGCGGTTTCATGCATGAATCAACGTTGTAGATAAAATTTTAAACCTTTCCTTTTTAACAAATGTTGCTCCCAGTGCGGTTGAGCATTTTTCTAAAATCTCTGTTGGCACTTGCCACCATTATCTTAATAGCTCCTCACGTTGAGCGCTTTAAACCAACAGATTTTAAAATGGACAAAATCAATTTTAAACAATCTACTAAAAACATACCTTTCGCCAAACCTCAGTGCTATATGAAAAGAATGATAGAACAGACAGAAAAGTTTATCAAAAACATGAGATGGAAGGCATTTTTCTTTTTGAATCCTAATGCCAAGAAAGAAGATAAAAACACATACGACTTCAAAACATGGCGAGCTCCACCAGCCATTGAAGAAATGAAGACATTTGAGGATAAAATGAAAAGGATGATAGCTAACATAGAATTCAAAAAATTAAATAACGAATTCCAAACATCGTTAAAAAACGAAATCAAACAAATCCAAAATGACAAAAAAATATTTGTGAAAGCAGACAAAACCAGCAACTTCTACAAAATGGAAACTGAAGAGTACTCACAGCTTCTCGATAAAAACATCCAAAAAAATTACAAAAAAGCTGATAAAACTACATACGAGTACATTAGAAAAAAAGAAAAGGAGCTTGTGCACCAAATGGACTTAAGCGATAGAGTGGAGACAACAGCAGCAAGAGAAGCTTTTATAATACTTAAAGACCACAAACCCAACTTTCTGAATAACCCAACATGCAGATTGATAAATCCATCCAAATCTGAATTAGGAAAAATCAGCAAAAAAATCTTAGAAAAAGCCATAAAAAACATAAGAGAGAACACTGAACTCAACCTCTGGAAAAACACATACGAAGTCATACAATGGTTCAAGAAACTCAACAAGCAAGGAAATACAGTTTTTATAACATTTGACATAGTAGACTTCTATCCATCTATAGATGAAGATCTACTCACCAAAGCTATAAAATTTGCCAACAAATATACTGAAATACCAGGGTCAGAAATGGAAATCATTTTCCATACAAAGAAAACTCTACTACACAGCAAAAATGAAATCTGGACCAAGAGCGCAAGCAAGAATTCAACTTTTGATGTTACAATGGGATCGTATGATGGCGCCGAAACTTGCGAACTTGTCGGACTATTCATACTATCTTACATCCAAAAAAAACTTGGAAAACAAGTCGGACTCTACAGAGATGACGGCCTCGCTGCGCTGAGCGACAGCCCTAGAAACATTGAAAATAAGAAAAAAGAACTGTGTAAAATCTTCCAAAACCAAAATCTAAAAATCACTATTGAAGCAAATAAAAAGATAGTGAACTACCTAGATATAACGTTAGACCTCAACCAGCACATACACTACTCAAAACAATTGAAGTACCACTTAGGAAAACTGCTGTCATTCGAAAGAAAACAAAGCTGAACATAATTTAATGATTGAATATTTTATTTTTATTATTCCTCAATCCATTCAAATTTATTCAAACACCGTGACAAAAAATTATCTTTGTTTTACACTTGATTAAAGAGGCATACCCCCAAAATGAAAAGTAACAAGAGTCTATGGTAGATGTCATGATGTTAATAACGGGTATGACTACCGTTCGCGTTCAAACAAGCGTCACATCGACGTCTCATGGAGTGCACCAGGCGGCGGAGAGTGTCCTGGGGGATCGCCTGCCACTCCTGCTCCAGCAACTGAAACAGCTGGTCCACGGTGTCTGCTGGAGGGTTGTGGGCCCGCACTCGCCTCCCCAGCACGTCCCACAGATGCTCTATGGGGTTCAAATCTGGTGACCTGGCAGGCCAGTCCATTCTTGTCACCTGCTGCCCTTGTAGGAACTGATTCACGATGGCGGCGCGGTGGCACGGCGCGTTGTCGTCCTGGAACTGGGCGCCCTGGCCAACTGCCCTCAGGGCGGGCATCACAAGGGGGCGGATGATGGTGTCGCGGTAGGTGGCACCGGTCAGACGGCCTTCAACACGGTGTAGGGGGGTCCTGTGACGTAGGCTGAACCCACCCCACACCATCACGGACCCACCTCCATAGCGGTCATGCTCCCTGACGGCAGCGTCAACGTAGCGTTCTCCAGGACGTCGCCAGACGCGAACCCGCCCGTCGTTGAACCTGAGGGTGAACCTTGACTCGTCTGTGAAGAGTACTGTTGCCCATTCAGCTCTTGTCCACCTTCTATGACATGCTGCCCAGGCCCGACGATGAGCTCGATGCGCTGGGGTCAGTATTGATCTCACTGCTGCGACCTTGACCTCAAGTTGGCGTCGTGGAGCCGGTTCCGAACTGTCTGGGTACTGACGTTGACGTTGCTGGCTTGTCGTAGCTGGTCTCGGAGTACTGTGGCACTGGCTGAACGGTCTCTCAGACAAGCGATAACAATGAACCGATCCTGCTGTCTGGAGGTGCTTCTCGTCCGTCCACGTCCCTGCTGTTCTTCAACACTTCCAGTGTTACGCCAACGGTCTCTGAGCCTCAGAATGACTGGGTGACTCACTCCAAGCCGTCGATCAATCTCCCTCAAGCCAATACCTTCTTGGTACCATGCTATCGCTCTTCCTCTGTCGGTGTTGCTTAGTCGTTGTCTCGCAGGCTTGGTTAAATCTTCCTAAATTTCGCGACTTTTTATACCCGTCAAATGTGCTAACTGATTGCAATTCTGCTCAGAAAAGACCTTGCTTTCACGTGCATCACATTTTTTTTTCTTGCTGTGTCTGTGTCAAAATCTGGGAGCGACACAAGTTCGATAATTTCTCGGGATTTTTTTGCCTCAGATGCGACGCGGTAGATAACTGCTGACCGACTTTAACATAACAAAAATGCACGAGGAGTAGTATTTGAGAACCGGGTAAGCTTATCCAGCAGAGTTTATTCAATTATCAATATTAATTGGTGTATCAGAGCTTTTTAAAAATTGCATACAAAAATTAGGGGTGGTACTTCAATTGTTTTTAGTAGTATATATAAACCATACAAAAAACCAAATGACATACCTGTCTATGTAAATATCAAAAGTAACCATCCACCTTCCATACTAAAAACAATACCCAGAGGCATAAATAAGAGATTATCTAACCTGTCATGTAATGAAACGGCATTCAATAACGCTGCAGCTGAATATCAAGAAGCGTTACACAAAAGTGGCTACAACTACAAACTACAATATGATCCAGATAATGACATGAGCAGACACAAGAAGAACAGGAAAAGGAAGATCATATGGTTCAACCCCCCATATGACGGAAGAGTAAAAACAAATATAGGGAAAGAATTCTTTAGAATCCTAACATCATCATTTCCAAAAGAGCATAAATTATCCAAGATATTTAACAAAAGTAACATCAAATTATCATACTCATGTATGCCCAACCTTAAAAACATCATTGATTCAACCAACAAAATGAAAAGCAGTATAGAGAAAAACGAGGGTGACGAAAGTAAATCTTGCAACTGCATCAAGAAAGAACAGTGCCCTCTGAGCAACAAATGCCTCTACAACAACATTGTGTACCAAGCCACTGTAACATCAGAGAACGCAGAAGAAACATATATAGGTATTACTGAAAACCAATTTAAAACTAGATATGCAAACCACAAACAGTCATTTAACAAAGAAAGATACAAAAACCAAACAGAATTGAGTAAATACATCTGGAAGCTCAAAGAGAAAAAAATAGACTACAATATATCCTGGAAAATCATAAAAAGAGCAGCACATTATAACAATATTTCAAAAAGATGTAACCTATGCTCAACAGAAAAATACATAATACTATGCAAACCACAAATGGCAACTTTAAACACCAGGATAGAAATGGTTAACAACTGCAGGCACAAGTGGAAATTCCTATCAGTGAACAAGAATCAGAAACACACGAAAAACACAGACAGCACGTGATGACAGACAACACAAGCAGTTATAAAACACCGGCAGCACAGACCCACCACATCCTGACGATTGCAACCGCATGCGGTTTCATGCATGAAACAACGTTGTAGATAAAATTTTAAACCTTTCCTTTTTAACAATATATATATATATATATATATATATATATATATATATATACATACATATATACATATACAGTAGAATCCGGTTATAAGAAAGTTGAGGGGAATTTTTTTGTTGTTTCTTATAACCGAGTTTTCTTACAGCCGAGGTTTCTTATAGTCGAGAGTTCTAAAAAAATTGTTTTAGAGTGTTTCTAATATCCGAGTTTTGGTTTGCTTTTGCTTTGGTTCTCTTTTTCTCTGTACGTTTCTGTAATTGTTAATGTGTGTACGTCAGTGTTAGAAAGAGAGGGAGACAGACAGACAGACAGACAGACAGACAGAGATTGAGACACACAGATACACAGAGATACGGAGAGAGTCACACAGAGAGAGAGAGAGAGAGAGAGAGGGAGAGAGTCACACAGAGAGAGAGAGAGAGAGAGAGAGAGAGAGAGAGAGAGAGAGAAGGCTCTTTGGTTTGATTTCGCAACTAAACTTTGGCCTGTGACATAAAACTTCTAGTGTGTTTTCTTTTTCTTATCACTTTATCTCCCTCTCTCTCTCTCTCTCTCACACACACACACACACACACACACACACACACACACACACACACACACACACACACACGCACACACACACACACACACATACACACAAACACATAAACACGATAGACGAGTAAAAATGCGACAAAGGAGAGCATAGATTTATTCTTGGAGCCATTGGCCGTCATGACATAGAGAAAGAGGGATCAACATTTTCGTGTGTGTATGATGTGGTGTGGAGAGAGAGAGAGAGAGAGAGAGAGAGAGAGAGAGAGAGAGAGAGAGAAGAGAGAGAGAGAGAGAGAGAGATTTTTAGAACGCAACGGTAAATAGTTAAAGTCAACATAATCGTAAGGAAATTTCCCAATATTAACAAATGCACCTATAAATAAATGAATCATTTATTCTCGGACGAGTCCTCAGTCCAAAAGGTGTTTTAAACATAAATCTTCAAACTGATGAAGGCGGTAGTCAAGGGAAAGAAGAACCGTAACACACCAAAGGCGCCACTGATGTCATCGTCGCTTTGCGACGGACATCCATGATGGTGTGTGTGTGTGTGTGTGTGTGTGTGTGTGTGTGTGTGTGTGTGTGTGTGTGTGTGTGCTTACAAATATGCAAGTACATGCATATATTCTTAATTTTAACAAGAATGCATATAAATATGTTACCATATGTTGTATCTGGGGATTGCATCAGAGACAATACTATATCACACTACAAAGGATTTATTTCAAGCCTTGTGTAGAGAATCGTCTTGAAATGCAGGTAGGAACTGATTTATAATTTGTCATCGGAACAGAACATGAAAGTTTGAAAGAGAGAGAGAGAGAGAGAGAGAGAGAGAGAGAGAGAGAGAGTGTGTGTGTGTGTGTGTGTGTGTAAGTATTTACGAGCAGTATTTAACAGCGCTCAGCGATATTCTGAATTGGAGTTAACAGGTACTCATAAGTTTAGGCTATTACATATTGATGCTCGTCAAATGTGAAATGAACGAATGAATTCCTTGATTATTTATCAAGCTTCTCACATACGTGCACATGCACGAGAAACAAAAAGACACAGAGAGAGAGAGGGGGGGGGGGGGGGGGGAGGGAGTGATGGAGAGAGGGGGGGAAAGAGAGTGTGTGTGTGAGAAAGAAGAGAGAGGGGGAGGGGAGGGAGGGAGGGAGTGATGGAG
>CM065729.1:62784446-62789446 GCA_033310375.1 Conus canariensis
TTGGATTTGTGTCACCTTATCTTACGTCACATACCACAGGTGATGTGACTAACAACACGATCTTTAGTCCCATCCGCCAACATAATTCTTTTTTCAAGCTTTTTGACTTTATTGTACCTCCCTGGTCTGTCTCTTAACTTTTCTGTCTTTCTTTCTTTGCTCTTCTTCCTTTTTTTTTTTTTTGTCTTGTTTTTTTCCCCCTATTTTTCTATAGTCACTTTTCTCACAACCATCTCGTCATTTTGTGTTATTCTCTCCTCTTGTTCCTCCTCCTCCTCGTCCTCCTCCTCTTCATCCTAATCCCTCCTCCTCCTCCTCCTCCTCCTTCTCCTCGTCTACTTGCTCCTCCTCTTTATCCTCCTCCTCCTTCCTCCTGCTCATCATCCTCGTCTTCCTCTTCTTATTTTTCTTCTTCTTCTCATATATTCGTTCTGTATTGTGAGTACAGTTGTACAGTTGAATTAACCTTTGTCACATATAGTTTCTTTTATTCCACAATTAAACGCACAACACTACCAGCAATATCATATACACAATGTAAGATACAAATTTTGAAAAAAAAAGAGGGGGGGGGGGGTGTCTGCCTGCATCGTAACTAACCACTCCTATTTCCAACACACACACACACACACACACACACACACACACACACACACACACACACACACACACACACACACGCACGCACGCACGCACGCACGCACGCACGCACGCACGACGCACACACACATACACACACACATACACACACGCACACACCACCACCACCACCACCACAACCACAACCACCACCCATAAAACAAAAAAACATACCAAGCAGAAAGTCATAAACATCCGTAATATACATTATTTGATTAGGAAATCAATATTTTTTTTTAATGGCCAACTCCATATTTTATTTAGTACCTATTGTTTTCCTCACCCAATCTGCCTGTTCTTCTTCTCATTCTCCGACATGCTTCTTTTCTCTGCTATCCCTCTGCTCCCCCCCCCCCCCCTCCTTTCTCTCCTCGGTGTGGGTGCAACAGTGCAGTATTGACTGAGCCACCAGGAGCCCACAGCCTCAGGTGCGAAGTCTTTCCCAGGGTGATTCATGCTGGAGGCCAGTTGTCGTTCTTGATGGATGATTATCGTTCCTGATCGATTCCCAGCCCAGTTCTTCGCACCAGGTCAGCACATCAGATGGTCCACCTTTCACACACACACACACACACACACACACACACACACACACACACACACACACACGCACGCACGCACGCACGCTCGCACGCACGCACGCACGTACGCACGCACACACGCACACACACACACACACACACACACACACACACACACACACACACACACACACACACACACAGTTGTCTCTTGCTGTGTTCCTCTTTTCTATTTATATTCTCTCTCTCTCTCTCTCTCTCTCTCTCTCTCTCTCTCTCTCTCTTCTCTCTCTCTCTCTTGCTCATTTATGATATGTATTGTTTCATTATTTTTAGTCAGCTCTGTCCTGTGTTATATTGCAGATATTATTAATGTGTGTGTCTTTAACATGATCTTTTCTATGAGTGGTTTCCGTTTTATTATTCATTGATTCTCTCCAGTTCTATCTCTCTCTGTGTCTTTCTGTCTCTGTCTCTGTCTGTCTTGTCTGTCTGTTTGTCTCTCTCTCTCTCTCTCTCTCTCTCTCTCTCTCTCTCTCTCTCTCTCTCTCTCTCTTCTTCTTTTTTTCCCTCCAAACTCCATGTCACTTTGCTAAATACCTTCTACGCATTTTCATGCCTGAAAAATGATTATATGTTGTGCCCTTTTTCTCTCTCTGTCTCTGCCTCTGTCTGTCTGTCTGTCTGTCTGTGTCTGTCTCTCTGTCTCTGTCTCTGTCTCTGCTCTCTCTCTCTCTCTCTCTCTCTCTCTCTCTCTCTCTCTCTCTCTCTGCGTACGTGCGTGTGTGTGTTCCGAATTCTGTACAAACTTTGTCATATTCATTTTACTGTCTGTTTTTATACATACTAATTGTTGTACGTTTTAGTACATTTCCACATCAAATTATTACATTTTATGCTTAATTACTACCTTCAATTTCTGTTGTTCTTCTTCCCCCTTCCACCCTCTCTCTCTCTCTCTTCTCTCTCTCTCTCTCTCTTCTATCTGTCTCTCTCTCTCTCTTTTTTGCCCCCCCCCTCCCAAATTCCATTTCACTTCGCTAAATACCTTCTACGTATTTTCATGTCTTGCGAAAAATGATTACATGTTGTGCCTTGCTCTCTCTCTCTCTCTCTCTCTCTCTCTCTCTCTCTCTCTCTCTCTCTCTTCTCTCTCTCTCTCTCTCTCTCTCTCTCTCTCTCTCTCTCTGCGTGCGTGCGTGCGTGTATGTGTGTGTTCCAAAATATGTACGTACTTTGTTATATTCATTTTACTGTCTGTTTTTATACATGCTAATTTTTTGTACGTTGTAGTACATTTCCATTTGTTCCCCCAGCCCACCCCACCTCCACCCCCACTCTCTCCTTCCCCTTCATTATTGTTATTTTCATTTTTATTTTTATGTTTTGTTTGTTGTTTTTTTTTTTTCATTTCTCTTCTATTTTCATTTGATGTTCCATTATGATTGCATGACCGATTTGTTTTGCTTGTTTGCTTTCTTACATTATTTCATTTCACTGCATGTTGTAGTCCCTACTCCGGGCGAGGACTGGATGTAAAAAAGCACATCAGTGCTTATCTATTATCCTCGTAAATAAAGAATTTTGTCTCTCTCTCTCTCTCTCTCTCTCTCTCTCTCTCTCTCTCTCTCTCTCTCTCTCTCTCTTCTCTCTCTCTCTTCTGTGTGTGTGTGTGTGTGTGTGTGTGTGTGTGTGTGTGTCTGTGTCTGTGTCTGTGTCTGTGTCTGTGTCTGTGTGTCTGTGTGAACTGGATGTCAGCGATATAAAATGCTCTGCCACTAAATGGCTTTGGTATAGTGTGGCTAGACTAGGGAGCTCGTTTTAATATAGTTTTACAGTGGAACTGAAAGACACGCTCATTTTCTATATAAAGCAGAACTGACACACAGTAAAAGACGGTAAGAATACACATGGATATTCCTGTGTTTTTACAGCCTTCTTCAAGCAGAAAAGATCTAATATTACGCAGAAAGTTTTGTTAGATTTAGATTTAGGTGTAAAGGTTTGACAAATTGTAAGCAATCGTTTGAAGTTTTGAATGTTCAAATGATGCCATTTGCCCATCTGGTATAAGTGAGTGTAAAAACGAAGATTTTTCGTTAATTTCACTGTTCTGCTCGTGCTGCAAACGTACGTGCTTCAATGTCTGAAATTCCTATGTGATATTTAACACAAATGAACGTTCTGTAGAGGAACTTGCTAAATGTGTGGCTAAATCCAAGCATGTGGAAAAATTCATGAAAGTACCGATTAATTTCAGAATGATTCTGTGTATGTGTGTGTGTGCGTGCGTGCGTGCGTGCGTGCGTGCGTGCGTGCGTGCGTGCGCGGGCGGTGCGTGCGTGCGTGCGTGCGTGCGTGTGGTGCGTGGTGTGTGTGTGTGTGTGTGTGTGTGTGTGTGTGTGTGTGTGTGTGTGTGTGTGTGTGTGTGTGTGTGTTGTGTGTGTGTGTGTGTGTGTGTTGTGTGTGCTGCGTGCGTGCGTGCGTGCGTGCGTGCGTGCGTGCGTGTGGTGGTGTGTGTGTGTGTGTGTGTGTGTGTGTAGAGGGGGACACAGGGAAATGAGGGGGTGGCAGAAGGGAGGGGAGGAAGAAGGGAGCGGGAAGAATTGTGGGGACGTCTGTGTGAGTGAGTGGGTGTGCACGTGAAATTTTTCTTTTTTTGGGACGGGTGAATGCGATTGTTATTCCTCTTGTCTGAAGTTCTTAACGGCTGACCATACCAGAAAACTCTCTCTCTCTCTCTCTCTCTCTCTCTCTCTCTCTCTCTCTCTCTCTCTCTCTCTCTCTCTCTCACGCACACACACACAACACACACACACACACACACACACACACACACACACACACACAACACATACACACACACACACATACACACACACACCTCTCTCTCTCTCTCTCTCTCTCTCTCTCTCTCTCTCCTCCCTCCCTCTCTCCTTCTCTCCCTCCATTTTTGTCTCTGTTGTTTCTATGTCAATCTCGTACTTCATCACTGTCTCTTTGGCTCTCATGCCAAACACACACACACACACACACACACACACACACACACACACACACACACACACACACACACCACACACACACACACTCACACACACACACACACACACACACACACACACACACACACACACACACACACATATATATATATATATATACATATGTGTGTGTGTGTGTGTGTGTGTTGTGTGTGTATATATTATATATATATATATATATATATATATATAGAGAGAGAGAGAGAGAGAGAGAGGAGAGAGAGAGAGAGAGAGAGAAAGAGACGCGCGCACCTCACCTTTAAAAATAGACTAATAGAGTGTTATAAGCAGGAATGGCATTTTGACATAACAACAAGAGATAGATTCTCTTTTTATTGTTCATTCAATTCGGCGTTATCTATTAGTTTTCATCTAACTACAGTCAAACATGTTCCTGTGCGAAATGCTTTGACTAGATTAAGACTTGGTGTCTCATCATTGAGACCTCATCGTTTACGACATTGTCAAAATGTTTCAGGAGAAAATTTGAACTGCCCATTTTGTTTTGTTAGAGAAACGGAAATACACTTCATTTTAGTATGTCCGAAATATAAGGAACTAAGGGAACAGTATATTCCCACCAAGTTCTATAAATACCCATCATGTTTTAGATTATCAATGCTTTTGGCAAACCAGAATAGTATCGTAATAATATATCTAGCAACATTTATATTCAAATCATTGCAATTGAGACGGCTTTTCCTGATTTAAAAGAATTGCAAACCAGTTTCAATTCATCTGGTATTCCAGCATGTACTTTTGCTTTCCCATTGGTGAACATGTTCTGATAGTGTGT